>VZSR01003083.1:2465023-2554006 GCA_013398615.1 Brachypodius melanocephalos | reverse complement strand
CCATGTTTGTTGCACAGGCATGCTCTTGGAATGGATTCTAAGCAAAGCTTTCCCTGTTTCTCAGCTGTGCTGACATAAAGATACGCATTGCATTCAGGTTTTAATGAGTTGGGCACACAGATGCTTCTCCCCTCAATCCAAATAAAAGTGTGTGTGTGTGTGTGTGTGTGTAACTAGCCAGAAAAGGAGACAGGTACCTTATAAACACACATTTCTTACAGGTACTGGCTGTTTTCAGATGAGGTTCCTGGTTTGTTTATTGAGAAAGGCTGGGCACATGACAGCATAGACTACAGATTTACCCTTCCCCACCAGAAAAAGGAGGATTTGAAGGACTACGGCCCTGGAGGTATGGTCTCTTGAAGGCATTTCCTCTGCTCTGACTGTTAGAATGGAGTCATGAGTGCGAAAGAACTGTCTAGTCCGAGTGTTTTCATGGGGGTAGTCTGATTTAAGCCTCCTTTTAACTCTAGAAGCCTGCACACAGGAGGTGCTGGTGATATTTCCTTTCTGCTGCTGCAGGTCTGGAGACTTGCCTGCAGTGTCCCACTGAAGGACCATGGGATACAGTCTCCTTTCATACAAGTAGCGAAGTTGATGTCAGTTGGTATCATCCCTCTGACCCTGATGCTGATCCTACTGAGTTGTAGCATGCCAGACCCTTGCACACTTAGCCAGTTGTGCTGTAGAGTGAGGATGTCCATCACAGTGCTGATACTCTGCTGGTGCCAAGACTCCCAGATCAGTCTGTGGAATAGTAACAAGTAGGGCAGTCTGTTAGATATGCACAGCTTTGCTGATTGAGGTTGTTTTGGCAGACATCCCTATTGCACTTCCTCTCAGCCTGCTCTTCACCTTTGCTGAACATGCAGGTGAAGTGCAAAGGACTTGCTGCACTTCTAGTTTAGGTACCGGAGCCTTGCAAGCTTGAGCAGGCGCCAAAATCCAACCGTACAGAAGTAAATTTAACAGTTCTATGTGGAAGAAGTTCTTGGGACAGAAGACTCTGCAATAATCTGTTATTACTAACTCGTAACAACAAGTTTCAGTCATGATCATTTCTTGTTTTTGGAACATCACGTTCTGTCACTGGGTCCATCTACAGCAGTCCTGCATGGGAGATCCAAGCCCTCTCCTGGTAGGATTGTCTTAGACAAGGGACAAACTAGACGCCTGTAGAGGAATGAAAACCAGGGCAAACCTGCAGTGAGATCCTTCATCCAGGTGTGACTTTACAGCCACTCGTGTCTTGGAGATTGGCTGTGCTGGAGGTGCATCATTCCAAGCTCCCCCGTGGGTATATTTTCTTCCAAGAATTGTTTCAGATAGTGACCAGCTGTCTTTCCTGATCAGCTCCTCACTTCCAGCTGTTTTCACCTCTCAGCTGCTGCCACAGGCAGTGGGCAGGATTTCAGGATATTCATTTGGAAACTTAACAGTCAAAGGCCTGAATGAGCAAAGATGTAAATTCATGTCAGAGTGTTGTCTGAGATGCTCAGAAATAAAAATTCGTACCTCTTTGGTTTTCAAAGTGCTTTGTCAGTATACAGCTAAGAAGTGAAACTAGTTTTATGTATATGGAATAGTAGGGATGCTGCCCAGGAATCTACCTGAGCCTGTGCTTTTCTTTTGCAGAGAAGCGGAAGAGCACAGGCAGTGACAGCCGAGGGAACAAGCTGCACCGCTCCATGCCCACCACAGACCTGCCTGCTGAGACCACCACTCCCAAGCAGGGCCAGAACTTATGGTAACACATACTTTCATGGCTGCAAAGTATTTGAAGTGTAGAGGTGAAGGAATCTAGACACATTTCTTTTGCTAAACCCTGCTACAAACCTGTTCCTCTTTCAGTGCTGAGCAGTTGGGTTGGTTCAGCAGCTCCCCAGGCCTCAATTGCTGATGTTATTACTGCCCTGCTAACAGGGCAGTCAGTCCAAGAGCCAGTGGAACCATCATTCAGCCTAATCAATCATACAAAGCCAGTATAAATTAATCTATTAAAATGCTTCTTTGATGTATTGCTTTTAAAATACTTTATTCTTCAATGTTGACAGCCTGTTATCCCTTTAATGCTTCCCAATGCCAAGCAGCGTCTTTTAAGTGAATCAAATCTAGCTTTGAGCATGTTTGATTGTAACCTGCTCCAGTAATTGGCCCTATCAGTGTCCTTAAAGAAAGTCTCCTGTGTTGAATGTTGCTGTGTGGTAAGGAGTGCTCATCAGTGTCCCCATGCCAGAAAACCCTGGCTAAGCTTTACCTGTTAACTGCTATGGAGCATTGTGTATTTTTCAGATAACCCTGAGGATAACTGTGACAAAGTATGTGCTCCTGCAGCTCCCTTCTTAGCAGTGTCTGTCCCACAGAGTTCCACTGCTGGCACATTGAGTGGGGTTGCTTGGTCTTTGATAAATAGAGCTAAACTCATCTCCAAAGAATAGTTGCCAGTCAGAACTACTTTACTAAACACGTACCTGCTCCCCCACCAGGGCCTGTAAAAGAGGCTGAAATTGTGGGTGTCTTGATTTATCTGAACCATCAACACTGAATGCTGACTCTTGGTATTGCTCTGTTACAGCAGCAGGTCTTACAGTATCAGAGAATTCCTGTGCTTTCCTTCACTGCCCCATCCTCCCATGACAAATCCCCATGGTTACGAGTCTGGACCTTTGCACATCTTGCCAAAATTCAGGCAATTGGGCTTTCCTAGGGAATGGGTCCTGCACAGAGAGTGTAATCCACAGGAAAGTCCTCTGCTTTTCCTGACTGCTTCCTCTAACATACTATCTTCATTGAACAGAGGTGGCAAGGTGTGTTCCAGGAGAAGGACCAACTCTGTAAGGAGAACAGTAGCTTGAATTTAGAGAGCATATTGCTAATACTGAGGGCAGCATAGAGCCAAGTTGGATGAGTTAATCCTTCAACTTGTGGCTCCAGGGTGAACTTGAAAAAGCACAGTATTTGGTGTGCTCATTCAGGCTGGTGACTTCCAACAACATTTTGAGGGAGATCACTGTGATGACAGAGGCAGGAGTGCTGTATGGAGTAACCAGTAGTCACAGCCTGGGAAAAGCAGCCCTTGGAACTAGGTCCTGGACACATTCAGTGCTGAATTATATTCTGTCGCTAAGAGCTGCTTTGTATGGAGTGACCATAATGGATGGTATTCTCCTTTTATAAAAGAAAGCAACAAAAAGAATTAAGAAGCTTCTTTAAAGAAAAAGCTTAAAGTGGCAGCCAGAACCCGAAACACTTTCAAAGAGATTTGCCTTAGAGTTTCCATACTAAATAGTCAGAGCAAGTGCTGCCTCTTACCTTTGGGAAAAAACGGGTTGAGGAACTTGGAAACAAAAGTGTAGCAGCAATTTTGAGTTCACATCAGGATAAGGAGGCTGTTAAAAGTCAGAAAGCCTACTTAAAACCTGCGGTGAATCTCAGTGAAAGAAATAAAAAGAATGATAAAGTGAAGTACAGACTAAAGGCAAACCAGTTTTCTTTTCCCCTTGGGGAACAATTCTGCTTCACAAAATCTATTGTTACAGGGTCTGCCTTCAGAGGAGAAGAAAGCTCTTTGCATGAGAGAATAATTGGCTAAGAAGTGCTAAATAAATTATGGGAATAAACTAAACTTGTATGTTCAGCAGGGAGATGGAGAGTAATGCTGGAGGAAACTGGGGAAGTCTCCTAACGAGGTTTTCTTTGATAGAGAAAAAAAGGATTAGGAAATAAAACTGGTAAATGGCTATTTTGAAATAGAGAGGAAAGTGCTGCAGCTGAGGTACGCAACTGCTGCAGCTGAGGTACGCAACTGCTGCAGCTGAGGTACGCAACTGCTGCAGCTGAGGTACGCAACTGCTGCAGCTGAGGTACGCAACTGCTGCAGCTGAGGTACGCAACTGCTGCAGCTGAGGTACGCAACTGCTGCAGCTGAGGTACGCAACTGCTGCTGTGGATCTGTGAATTGCACCTGTTCAAAGTGCCAGTGGACAGATTGCTGAGAGAGGAGTTCATTGAGGAGTAGGAAGCACAAAGGTAATTGTCCTGGCACAAAGGGGAGTCCTCAAACCAGCAGATGCTGCGGTCTGGAGGGGTAGGTTGAGGAACTGTGACTGCATACCTGCTCTGCCTTTTGGCCACTCAGACATCAGACACTGAGCTGTATGGGGGTTTTTTTTGGCCTGTTATGCCACAGTGTCCTTAATTTCTGTCCTTTCTCGTCCCTGCTAGGAAGGACTTTTAAGTGCTGACAGTCACAGTACTTGCTGGTTTTTTACAAGGATCTTGTGCTTGTGTGTACTGTTCTGCCAGGCAGGGGCAGCAGTGCAGGCAGAAGATCTGAGCCAAGCGTGGGCCATGAGCATAACCCCTTCTAATGGAATGCTGTGCTGGCTGCCTCTCCCTGACTGATAGGGCACCCAAAGCCATGCCTGCAGCTAAGCAATAATGTGTCTCAGTTGAAAGGCTTTTCCTTAAAGATCTGGAACTCTAACTTAGAGTCTGTTTGCTGAGTACCTGTCTTGACACCTGCCACCACTTCTAAGCATCCACAGAAAGCCAAGTGACAGCTGGGAGCTGTTATTTCAGGGGATAGCCAGGAATTAGAACTTCTCTCTGAGGAAATCCATGTTCCTGTTCCTGTATTTTCCTTTGGGGCCATTGCCATTGGTCTCAAGGACTGTTCTGAGCATAAATGGTTATGGGAAGCATCTCCTCCTTGGCTGCTTTTTGCCCATTGTTGTTGGACATCATGAGGAGCCTCGAGCCCACAACTGAAGTCCTTGGATATCTCTGTGTCCTGTTGTTTGGATACAAGGACTTGTCCAGCTGTAACTCATAATTTTGGCATGTGCATAGAAGATTTGATTTCTTTGTGTTCTGCTTTAAGTCCTGCTCTTTGTCTCTCTTCCAAGTGGTATGTGGGACATGGGATTGAGTAGCCTTACAGGGCATACAGAGCATCTTTAGCTTTACCCTTTTATACTTTAGAGTGATGAGACTTTGAAATTGAACACCAAATTAACTCTGAATAGTTGTATTTTAGAGTCCTGCCCCCTTTTCCCTTGAGAATCGGAGCTGGTAGGGCACTGATAAAGGGAGAAATAGATTCATAGTTCTTTCAAGAGTTACTCAAGCAATATCTCACGGAAGTGGTTCTGCTGTCAATACTTTGTCCCCTAAAAGAAGAGGGTCCACTGTTCTGTCCTAAACACAGCATCATAAACACTCGGTTACTTCTGTCTTCTCCAGACAGATGGACGACTCAGTCTCTTCACCTGGTGTTCCACTTGCACAGATGTTGATCCTTATTTAAAAAATCTTTGTTCTGGGCACATAGGCACTGAAGAAGTCTCTGTCCATACCATAGTGCTTGTGAGCTGTGTACTTCCTGGTCTTTCCTGCAAGAACCATGGAGGAATCACAGCCTTGGCAGGATATTAGTGTGCGGAAGACTTCTTGCTCATCCTGGTCAGAAAGGAGTTGAATTTTGGAAACAGTGGCATCTCTGCAGAGTAACTGCCATTGTTCTTCATCTGTTAGGAATTCAGCATGGTATGGCAGGGTCCCCTCAGCAGACAATTTGAGTTAACCATGAGTGGGTGCTGACAGACTCCATTCTCACGCCTGTTCTCTACAGATGGAGTTCCCCTGTTTCTACCAACCCTCCAGAGCAGGTACTGGTCCTGGGCTCCTCTAGATGTTGTCCTCTCAATTTCATTGTTCCTTAGTCCAGGTTTTAGAGCTTTCTGTGTCCTTTCCAACCTGTAGCTTGAGAACAGGTAGCCTGAGTGAATACTGGGAGCTCCTTTTGACTTGATGTTTGTGCCATTTGTCCCTTCTCTTCTGGTTGCTGACCAGTCTGTTGGCTTGTGCAGCTAGAAGTGTTGGGAGAGAATCTAGGCTGTTCTTCTGGAATGCAGGAAACCCTTCCACCACTCAGGATTTCCACCTCGTAGATAAGTTTGAAGACCCCCACCTGGTCTTGACTTTCCCAAAGGGATCTTTCCCATCCCTCTGGAGTGTGTGATTAACCTGTGCCAGGTCACATGAAGGGCACCGTCTATGTTACCATCTCTCTCTGCAAGACTCACTTTTGCCTTCCCTATTTAAAATGCCAGTTCTGTCTTACCATGTCCATGCTCCCAGCCTGGAGGTGGTTGAGCTCCAGTTGGATGTGAAGGTAGTTCCTACAGGTAGGGAGCGCCTGAAGGTAGTTGGGGAAGCAGGAGCTGTGGCTGCACAGGGCAGCAAGAAATCACTAATCAAATTAACATGGTGTCTCCAATATATTTGTATTTTGCAGATCAGACGTAGGTTCAGTCTGGAGTTCAGGCTTAAGTGGATCGGTTTGCTGTCCCAGAAATCCCAGTTCTTACTCTCAGGGTGAATTGGGAAGATTTAAGTACCTGTTGCAGATGTTCTTCCTTCCCTGTCCCATGTCCTTTTCAGCGGGAACAAAGTTGTACCAGGGCTTAACTCTGGCTTTCTTAAAAGGGTGGGAGTTGCTTTCTGCAGCTGCCCAGCAATCTGTGTTGTCTTCCCTCAAAATGCTGGAGAATAGAAACCCTACAAGACGACTGTTTCCAGTGCCTTTTCCTTTTTACAGTGTGACAAAACAGTGCAGTGAGTTCCTCCCTTTGATTTGTCTCCATGGGAGAAAGCAGAGAAAGCTCAGGTGTGGTCATCTTGGATATTTTTCTAGCTAGATTCCGTGGTGTATCACCAGCAATGTTAGTTTTGTTTTTTTTTTAATCACGACCTTGGCAACCCGTCTCAAGGTGTCTGGGAAGTACTCCTGTGCTTGCTATCTGTAGGGTGGACAGTTTGGAGTATAGTTTACGCTATTGCCAGGTGGTGACAGAGTCTAGTGGGTGAAGGATATCTGAAGCTGCTCTGTTGTGTTCCACAGGGAGAAATGCAGAGAGTAGTGGTGCCCAAAGGTTTTGGTCTCAGGGTGCAAAGTGAGGATGCTCCACAGGGTCCGATTTACTGAAGCAGATGACTAGCTGAAAAACATCCTTCCATTGTTGAACAATCAATCCTATGTTCTATTAGAGTAATGAATTTCCTAGCTGAATCTAAATTGTGATGGCATTGCCCTAGTAGGACCATACTAGAATTATGAAATATTTTCAGATATGGTATCTAGTAAGTATTTCTGCCAGAAAAATAAGCATTGTGGAGACTGGTATTCCAAGAGGAGCCACAACAATATCTTTCTCTAGTTGTTGCTTGGCTCATCTGAGCTCGTGTCCAAGAGGAAAGATTAGATCTGGAATCTTCTGGTAAGGATCACAGAGTGGTCCTTTGCAGTTGTTTCCAAGTAAGGTTGATTCTCCTATTGCCTGTTTTCCCTCTTCTAATCCTCTTATAGAAGATAGGGAATTAGTTGTATTTTCTGTAAAAGGCTCTGAAGACTTGACTTGAATCCACATCCCATCAGATGAAGAGGTCCCATGTTTTCCTGGAACAGGGTTGGAAAGAAGAGAAGGAAAGCATAGAATTTCAGGCTGTCTCAAAACTCATTTAAATGTACAACCCAGCATGCAAACATGATTGTACTCTGGAATTGCAGAAAGAATATCTGATTTAGCGAACTCTGTAAAAGTATTCCCTTTTTAGATTGGACTAACTGCTGATGGTCATCACTGTCCTCAAGGATTCCTGAACACGAAGGTTTCAAGCTGATCAATATAGTTTTCAGATTCTGCACTTGAGCTTCCAAGTTTGGGCAAACTTAGAGAGGAGGACTAGTGCACTGCAGAGACAGAGCTGGCACAGGCACACAGCTCCAGCAGCAGCAGTTGTGGCATCACCCAGGACATCCCCTTTTTAATCTGGGCACTTCGTGTTAATGAAAGAAAATATGATTGAATTGCCATGCTGTCAGTGCATAGTATGTTAGCCTTTTCTTGTATGTCTAACATGACATTCAGATCACTTAAACGAACTGCAGAGTAGTGAATGGAATCCCTGGGGTAGACAATTAAATTCAAATGCCAACATTTTAATAAACTTAATAGGGAAAATACATCTATAAACCAGTTTAGTGTTTATTTTGATTCTGTTTCTCTTACTCTGGAATTGGCTGCATTTGAGGACCTTGAAATGAAGCCAACCTGAGTCAGAATTCTTCTACCAGCATTCCTGGAAATGTTTCACCTTGCTCCATGGGGTCAGGATTTGGTTACCTCTTATCCCTACCTACTGATCCTTGGAAACTATTTAGAAGAAATTGCATTGTCACAGAGATACCCTAGGTGATCTAGGTGCATTTTTCTATATTTCAGGTTTCTCTGTGACAGTCAGAAGGATTTTGATGAACTGCTGGATTGCCTGCACCCCCAAGGAGTAAGGGAGAGCCAGCTCAAGGAGCGCTTGGAGAAAAAGTGAGCCTGCCCTTTGTTTTTCTATGGGTGCCTTCTCCAAGTCAGAGCATGTCCTTGGCACAGCAAGCCTTGCCATTCCTGGGGCAGGATCCCAGGCTGGGCTTCGATTGTTCCTGTGCTGAAGAGGGGTGGACATTCAGGTTGAGTAATTGCTGGTTTTCTTGGGCAGATTCTTATTAAATAACACTCTGAACAGTGAGGAAGTTCTGTCAGTCTTTAAATTGCTCCGTGAAACCAGGAACAAAGGCAGTGCTCGTTGATCTGAACCAGAACTGCCATATGCTTTCATGTGTCTTTCAAAGGACGTTCTGCACTGGTAGAGCTCATAGCTCTCAATGGAGACCGTTGTCCCAGAGCCTGGCCAGCTCCCAGGGCAGTGCTCTGCCTGTACTCAAAGGTTGGGTTTGATTTTCCAGGTATCAGGACATCACACATTCCATCCATTTGGCTCGGAAACAGAACTTGGGCCTCAAATCTTGTGATGGCAACCAGGAGCTGCTGAACTACCTCCGAAGTGATCTGATTGAGGTTGCAACACGGCTGCAGAAGGGAGGCCTGGGATATGTTGATGTGACACCAGAATATGAAGCAAAAGTGAGTGAACAGGCAAAATACTGAACAAGACAAGTGTGAGATAATATTTTCTGTGGAAGCTCTCCTCAGACAAGAGGAGTAGGAAGTCAGTTTCCATATTTGTCCTTTAAACAATTATTTCAAGATTACACAGCTGATGGTTTGAGGTGTAGGTGGGTCATAATGTTGGAGCTGAGTGTCCTGTTCAATTGTCCTGTTTCCGTATTCCAATGGCAGACTTCTTTATGGAGCAGAACTACATAGCTGATTTTTATCTTCTATATTAAAGCCAGCATGTGGTGTTGAGACAGCAGAAATATGCTGATTCCGTAACCAGCTGTGGCAGGTAACCACACTGCATTAGGTACCACTGGTGTCCATTTGCAGACCCACTTCAAGCAGCAGAGAGAGTAATATCCAGCTGTTAAGGGGTTGCGTGCTCTTCCCAACAGGTGTACTCGCTGGAGAGCCTAAAGGATTTTGGAGAGTGTGTGATTGCGCTCCAGGCTGGCATTGTTAAGAAGTTTCTGCAAGGTTTCATGGCCCCTAAGCAAAAGAGAAGGAAACACCAAGGAGAGGATTATATTGCCAAGGCTGAGGAGATAGATGAAGACAAGAAAATGGCAGAAGAAGCCAAGGTATTGTTTATCTCAAGACTCTGTTTCAGTCTCGCAGTAGAAGTATATTTCATGGAGTACTACACCTTGAGCAACTTCCTCCAGTTTCAGATTTTTAATTGAGTGTGTTTGGTGTTTATGGGGCCAGGTGTTCCCTGTTTATTTTGAGGAGTAAATGTATGGGGAAAATAAAAATAATAGTGAGGAGTTACTTAATTTTTGCTCTGTGAATAGGAAATGGGTCAAGTTCCTTCCATACAGTTCTGCTTAAATAAAAGTACATTGTGGAGCATTTTCAAAAGACTTAATAGGAGTTGTATCTGTCAGAGAGGACTGATGGTGTTTTGGTCCACAAAGAGAAGGAGAGACATGTTGAGGTTCTGGTGACTGCAAGGGAGTGAGATTCAGGTAAATACCACATTAGGCAAAGGGAGATACAAGTTGTTGGATATGTGGAGGCACTTGTGGAGATATCTGGGCAAACAAGCTGCATGTGCCTCCAGAAGAAAAGTGAAATTGTGGATCCTCCTATTAAAAGGGATGGAGATGAGCTGCAGAGGGTTGGGAAGGGTACTACAGGCACTTGTGCTGCACCAGTGTTTCACCTTAACAGGGATACTTGTGTTCAGGGGTAGTTTCTGTGTGCTAACTTGAACAGGACATTAATGCCCTGTGACAGGACTTGCCCCTCTGCCCTCAGCTGTGCCCTGACTGATCACTGACTTCAGCAGAGGCAACAATATTAGGATTGCATCAGCAGAAGTACTTGAAAGTCCCAACATGAAAAAAGAAATAGTATTTCTTCACCTGTGTTTACCTGAAGGGAGCAGGCAAGAAAGGTGGAGAGAGACTAGTTTACAAGAGCATGTAGTGACAGGACATGGGGGAATGACTTCACACTGATGGAGAGTGGGGTTAGAGTGGATGTTGGGAAGAAATTCTTCCCTGTAAGAGTGATGAGGCCTCGGTACACGTTGCCCAGAGAAGCTGTGGCTGCCTCATCCCTGAAAGTGTTCCAGGGCAGGTTGGATGGGGCTTGGAGCAACCTAATATAGTGGTAGGTGTCCTTGCCTATGGCAGGGGGTTGGAACAAGATGATCTTTAAAGTTTCTTCCGACACAAACCCTTCTGGGAATCTATGACTGATGCTGGGGGTGGTTTTTTGGTGTGGATCTGTGGTGTTTTTTTAAAGCTCCTGTCAATATATGCTGAACCCTTGTTTGAACATCCGGTCTTTGCTAAGCTGTGCCATTGCTGTGCTAGCGGTATAATTTGGATAGACACTAGAAATTTTCACATTCCTCAGTTGTCCTGAAGTATTTAAACTTTATTAAGTTTGAATCTTCCCTCCTAAGTGCAAGGATAGTGGGAGGATGCTGTATCCTGAAAGCTCTCAGCAGAATGGAGTGCTGTAAAAATTGGTGAGGTCTGAGGCATAAAGGGCTTGGATCAGCACATTTTCTGTTTCTACAGCAGCACCATATTGTGCCTTACTCCTGTCTGCCTTAGAACTGTAACCATGAGGGCTGTACCTGTAGGGCACACTCAGGGTAGCATCACATATACTACAACACAGTCCCGATGTGTGATTGTGTAGGTCTCCCTCCTCCATACCCTGGCTTTAATGTCATGCCAATCTCTCTGGAGCATTCATTTATGCAATGTGGTGCTTACTATCTCATTCAGACTTTTCTAGAGCTTTGTGGTGGTACAAGCAATGTTCAACTTTTTTGGGGTTGTTCGTTGGTTTGTTTGTTTGGCAGGTTTTTTTTAACTTGTTTATTTGGAATAAGCTTTTTATTACCAAAGCAGAAAGGCTTTACAGATGGCCTTGAAAGAGCAACCTAGCTCATAGATACAGTTATCTGATGAAAATCCCTGACTGCCAGTCAGACTGTTCTGAAGAAAAATCTCCTGCATAGGCCAAGAATTATGAAGCCTTTTGAGCTTAGAACTGCACTGAGAGCACATAACAGGTAAAATACAGCATAGCCACATTGGAAAAACACACTCAGTGTACTTCCAGACTGTAGAGGAAGAATTGCAGCCCTGTGGTATGGGTATGTCTCATATTCCCTGTGAGAAACAAGTTACGGCTTAACAGGCGCCCGCCCGTTTGCTGACATAATTGTCTGTACTAAGGGCTTCCTGCTGGCTCAGCTGCATTGCTAGAGCTCACACTGCTGAGTGGCAAAGGATTGCAGTGAGACCTGGCTTGTGGCTGCTCCTGAAAATCAGGCTGATGCCTCTGTTAATGCAAACATTCCCGTTTCCAGTGGCAGTAGCAAGCTGGACTGTCCCAGAACAGGACAGGGAATATGAGCCCTCTTTGCAATGTGACACTGCATCACAACAGCGTGAGCAGAGTGAAGAACATGGGTGGGTTACCACCCCTGTGACCCATGTTCAGTAGTCTGTGCAAGGGGAGAGTCATTCTGCACCTGCAGACGATCCCTCAAAGAGCAGCTTCACAACCAAGCAATTCCAGTTTTAGCTGTTCCAAGGGGTTTCAGCTCAGGGTGTCAGGTGAGAGCCTTTGTGTCCAGAGGTGTGTCTACCTTTACCAAATGAGGTGTTTTCTGTCACTCTGAGGTTGACATGTGACTGAGGGCTTTTATTTTGGGGGTTGGTTTTTGTTTTGTTTTCCCTGCTAGGTTGCTCCTATCCAGTCAGGAGGGGATTTAAGTAACTTCTTCCAGTCTCCCATTTTGCCTTGTTGGCAGATGGAACTCCCTTGGTACTGGTGCTGTTCAAATGCCAGTCTCCTGATGCTTGGGATGCAAGGCTAGAAATCTGTGAAGTTCCACAGACCTGGGGAGAAATACTCAGCAAAACCTGCCAACAGCTTTTGCCGATTTGTCTTGGCCCAGCAGTTACCCAGTATGTTAACAGCAAAACACATGGAACAATTCCTTGGAAAATCAATTATACAGTATGTGAAGCACCTCAACGATGTTCTGCAAAGAAAGAACGTAGAACTGGGTAACCTCCACAGTGGGCTGGGCAGCTTTCTGTTTGTCTCCTGTGGTTCTCCAGGATCCACATCAGCAATGGCCAGTAGGGATGTTGGCATTTCAGAACAGTTTATGTCTTTCCGAGCATCTAATACATGTTGTGCTTCCTCAAATTCAGTCAGAGGAGAATGTGCAACTCTGCAAAACTCCCGGGTTTTGTTTGGCTCCCAAATTGCTGTCGGCTGCAGAGTTTAGATTTTCCCATCTGACACTTAACTGTTTGTTTTTTCATTCTCCTGGGGTAGAAGAAAGTTAACTTGAGGCCTATTATGTCTCAGTCATGTCTGGGCCGTTGCCTCATTGTTTTAGAGCCCAGGATTACCACTGGAGACGGACATGGCTCTGCATAACTTCTGTCCTGCTGCATTTCCGATTTATCAAAATTATATTTCAAACCTCCTGAGCTGGATGTATGGTTTCCCATTGGCCTTGCTCCATGCAGACCCTGGCAGCTGCCCTGGTGCAAAGTTGATCTTTGATGCTGTCATCCTCATTCCCAGTTTCTGGGATTTCAGATAAACTGCGGCCATCCTGTCTCAGGGAAGCAGCTGGTTTCATATTTGGGGGTCCAAATGCCTGCGAAGTGTAATTGTAGCTAGTAGCACAGGGTCCCCTCTGCCACCTGAGCAGCTCAGGGACTACAAGGGTGTTGCTGAGGTTCAGGTGCCTATGTGGTACCCACTAGAGGGCAGCACAGGCCGCTTCAATTCTACTTCCATGTGGTTGCCGGCTGTTCCACAGCTTTCATCCTACATTTTACAGTGCTAGATTTCTGCCTTTTATTTTCTTAGCCTGGTGATTATTTGAGATATTTGCTAATTCTTCAGAGCAAGAATGTAGTGGAGTTCACGTAGGTTCATTCACCCTGACTGTGAAATGCAAAACAGTTGACTGTTATGAACAAACTGTCTGATCCAGGGAGACTGCATATGGATAAGCCACAACCAGGACTGCTGAGGTGACACAGAAGGAAAGAAATACTAGAATTGAGCTTTGGTTATGGAGGGTCCTGGCTAAGGGGTATAAAAACATCCTTAGACTGAAAGGAGCTGTGTCTGTGCGTCACTGTAAGCTTTTAGGTCTGTCTGCAGGTTGCTTCAGCAATGGAGAAATGGAAGACAGCAATCCGTGAGGCCCAGACCTTCTCCCGTATGCATGTACTGCTGGGGATGCTGGATGCCTGTATCAAGTGGGATATGTCAGCAGAGAACGCCAGATGCAAAGTGTGTCGCAAGAAAGGTACGCGTTCATGCCCCATGGAATTCCTGTCTGTGCAACAGTTGGATGCTGTCACTTCTCTGCTCTGCTTAGGCCATGTGTCCTTGTAGTCTGTCACTCCGGCTGTGGCTGTAATTTAAGTTCTGAATGTCAAGATTTACAGTAAGCAGCATCGATCTCTCAGAAACATTTGACCCTGACTCCAGTAAACCATTCTTACGTAACCAGTACACAGCATTGCAGAGCTGCTATTCCCTTAATATTTAGGGTACTTGGACGAAAGTCATCTACAGATCCTTCTGGGAACACTTGTTCAACTGTCTATTCCCTAGTTTTATTATTGGAATGGTTTTTGGGTCTCTGAGCCTTGTCAGTGAATTCTGCCTTTGATAAAAGGAGCAAGCAAGGAGAGTTGGGAAGATTATTATGGGGAAAGCAAGGTGGGATGTTGCTGCTCTGAGGCCTAAGTGGGAGCAGAACTGCTCAATGAGCTGGGGAGGTCACCAAACAGGTGACGAGGGCCTACTTTCTCTGTGTGCACTGTAGAATGAAGTCTTGCAGGTGGAGGGTGAAGTAGGAGGGGTGTCAGCAGAGATTGGGTGCTGGTATTTGTTCTGCCGTAACCTCTCCTGTTGGATGGGTGCCTGGAGGAAAGAGCCTGGTGGTACATTCTGCTTTACCACTTCTGTATTTGCTGAAGCTAGTGAGAAATGAGGGCAGGCAGAGCTTGGGGGACTGCTGGGCAACTTTTGTTTACCGCAAGGCTTTGCCATCCATCCCTTCAGCGAAATAAGGGCTGAACTGGTGCAAAATACCCCAGGAACCTCATGGGTATTCCAAACCAGTGCCAAAACTATCCTACCTGCTGTTGAGAGGAGTTTCTAGGCAAAAGTAAGGAGGAGCTCACCTGAGACTAACACAATAGTTTCACAGAAATTAAGAACTGAGATGTTAGAGAATGACAAGCTGGCAAGCCTTCTGCACTTTCTTTTTCCACTACAATAAAAGAAAGCTGGCTCAAGAAAGCCCTGTTCCCCTTCATTAGTGGGAAGCACAGAGAGAGACTAGTCTTGCTGCATACTGATTTTCAGTGTAGCCTTGTTATCCTGAGTAGAAAGAAGATGCCATGTAGGTTAACCAGACTGAACAAAGAACAAGAATAGCTCCATTTTTAGCTTACAGCTGTGGGGCTCTGTTTTGCAGCAAACTTCTCTTTCCCCATGTTTGTCTAGGTGGAACCTCTGTAGCAGGTATCTATCTTTGCCTTCAGTGAAATCTTTGTAGGGCAAGGGACTTTGCATTGCTTTTGTTTGTTTTTAAATGCTGCTGTTCATAGATATAGTGGTGGAACAGAAAGAAGGTTCCCCAAGCAAGGCCATCAGAGAAAGGGTCCCTGCCCTCAGAGGAGACTGCATCTTTCTCTTGCTTAATCCTGCCCTCCAGCAGTGCAGCAGCTTCTGTCTTTTGGGTTTAGTGAGGCTGTGGCCTTGTTACAAATGAGCTGCACTTTCCTAGGTGAGGATGACAAGCTGATCCTGTGTGATGAGTGTAACAAGGCCTTCCACCTGTTCTGCCTGCGGCCAGCACTCTATGAGATCCCAGATGGGGAATGGCAGTGCCCAGCATGCCAGCCTTTGACAGCCCGGCGCAGCTCACGAGGCAGGTGAGTGACCTTTCTGCCCGTATAGCCTTGTCACAGCACAGTCCCAGGCCACTTTTCACAAGACCCAAACGAGCCAGGAGCAAATCCACTTTAAAATGTTTGGAATCACCCAGTTAAAACAGCACTGAAACAGAAGAAAAGCAGTTTTTTCAGGATGTAAGTTTTGCACACCTGTGTTGTACTGATACATTACAAGTTCACAAGTTTTAATAAATAACTTGGGTTTGGAAATGAAAACGTGTGCAAAACAACCACCAAAATTAGCTGCACTAAGGATTGTTGTTTCCTTTGAGCAGCTGGTTGGGTTGTTTGTTCATGTAGCTGGTGGCTGCAATTCTGTGGGTCCCTGGGCTGGGTTACTGGAGTGTTCTTGTAAGCTAGAGCAGACATTACTCCAGGCTGCAGCTCAATCCCTACTCTGCTATGACAAGTCAGGCTACAAAATGCCATTCGAATGGTTTTCTGTACCTGATAATCTGAGCAAGACAGGAGCACCTTGTAATGTGACAAAGGGAACGCGATTTGAGGAAGTGTGGCAGATATGAGTAGTTGTCTCCAGACTGCAGGGGGTTAGATTAATTTTTTGATTTGCAAGCTGGAACTTAAGCATTTTACAGTGAGTGTCCTTTGCTGGTGATGCCTGTGCTGTGCCTCTCTGTGTGTCAGTGAGGTGAGGCTGTTGAGTGGCACCTGATGCCGAAGCAGCCAGCAGATCGTCCCTGACAGAGCAGCAGAATAGTAGAGGTATGCCAGCCCGTACCTTGCAGGTGGTGTATGGCCTTAAAAGTATTGCTTACTCCCTGGACACCATTTAAGAGTTCCTCAGGCTTGTACATAAATGAGAGAGCTTAAAGGCAGCTGTTGTGGCCTGAGTTCATAGTTACTTTGATGTGGCAGTCACCTGCAAGCTGCTCAGCTCCTGGCCCAGAGCCATCAGGGAACACCTCTCCTGTTACCTGCTTTCTGCTCTTGTCTTCCTGGCTGAGATAGGAAGAGAATGTCAGCCTGGCAGATCTTTTACGCTCTGTGCTTTGGAAGTTCTCTTCCTTTTATTGCTCAAGATCCTCTTTCTCTAGGGGATTTAGACTCCCAGAGCAGCTTTGCTTTTGTCCTCTTTTGCCTGCGCATGCTGGTTTTTAATGGTCTGAATGAGACCCCACCTTCAGTTTGGCCTGTAGCTCAGGGATCCCCAGCACAGGAAGGACATCAACCTGTTGGAGCAAGTCCAGAGGATATGATATGAGGGATGGAGCACCTCTGCAATGAAGAAGGGCTGAGAGAGTTGTGGTTGTTCAGCCTGGAAAAGAGAAGGCTTTAGGGTGACCTCATTGTAGCTTTCTAGTACCTGAAGGGAGCCTGCAAAAAAGATGGAGAGAGACTATTTATTTACAAGGGGGAGTGGCTTCCTTGTCATTCTTCCTTGACAGAAGGCAGGGTTAAATTGGATATTGAATGGGAAGAGATTCTTTCCTGTGAGGGTGATGAAGCCCTGGCACGGATTGCTCAAAGAGGCTGTAGCTGCCCCATCCCTGGAAGTCATGGAGCTTGGAGCAACCTGGTCCTAGTGAGAGATGTCCCTGGTATGGTTCTATGAATGATTGAACAGACACAGGTGAGAAGCCAAGAATATGCTGGGCGGGGAGTCTGTGTGGCTTCTGACTTCAGCATGTGAGGAGCCTGACATTCTGTTCACCATAGGAAACATTCTGTTTCCCATATTAAAAGGAAACCAATCTGTTTCCTTCAGTATAGGGAAAATATTCCAGCAGGAAAAAGAGCTCCTATTGAAACTTTAGGCTGGGCCTGCAGACCTGGGCAAATAGCAAATTGTCCTCTCAGGGAGGAGTAATTACCCAGCAATCACGGTCTTAAAATCTCCTGTCCAGTGGTCATGGTGCCTAGAACACCAAAAAATACCGAAATTCTGCTGTTGGGAATTTTCAGCCCAGGTGTTTAGCTGGGGAGGTGGCCTTTGAGCTGTAGCTATAACTTGATACTCTGGAATTCAGCAAACTGCTTTGGGCTGAACCTGGTGTTTATTGTCCAGCCCCTATAATACCAGGGCCCCCAGGGCCACTGATGCCCAGGCTCTTGTACCACAAACACATATACCTGCCTTGTTCTAGGAACTATGCAGAGGACTCTGCTGAAGATGAAGATGAAGAAGGTGAAGAAGCTTCTGATGAACCAGATGCTGAGGAGGAAGAGGAGGAGGAAGAAGACTATGAAGTTGCGGGACTAAAATGTAAGGCTTTGACCGTGTAGGGAAATAACAGAAAATAGTAACCCTCCTGCCTTCAGTATCTGAAATACGGATCCTCTTTGGGACTTGTGCTTTTCCTCATGCAGAGCAGCTATAAGCGTGGGAGATGTTACAGGAGAAGGCTTTGGCTATGCTGTGGTTACTTGGGAAGCTGAAGTAAACCCTTGGCCGTTTGTGATAGGGTCAGCACTAGCAAAGATTGAAACTGTTCACAGCCCAGTCGCTCCCTGGGGGCACTGATGACACTGTTCTGAGGGCTGAGAGGGGTCAGTAGAGACTGCAGTGGGATGAGGGGGTCAGCAGAGCCTGCAGAGCAGTGACGGCACCAGCAGCTCCTGGGGTTGGCAGTCTCTGGACACAAGGATTTGCTGTATGCTGGAAGCTGTTTAAATGCATATGGGAGCTCTCACCACAGTGCCCGCTCCTTCCTTTTTTCCCACCAGTTCATAACCACTTGAGTGCAGGACTTCTAGTGATTTGGCAAGGAGGCATTTTGAAATAGAAGGACTAGCACTGCCTCTCTTTATTCCAGTGGGAAGGCACAGTGCTCCAGGTGTAGTGTGGCCTGGACCACCAGCACCCTTTGACTGTGTACAGAGACCACTTGGGATGCATAACTGGAGTGTTCCTGGGCAGCTGAGAGGAATAAAAGACTGTTTTCTATACTCCTCAATGTCTGCTTCTTCCTGTAAACATATTTAGTATGTGTTTCCACTTTGGTTTTAGGGGAGTTTGATTCAGTCTCAGTTGGGCAACTTGCTGCACTAAAAAGCTCAGTCTGGGAATGGCACACTGCCAGCATTTGCTTTCTGTCAAACTGTCCTTGACTGACGTAACATTAACTGCAGGTTGTCTTAAAAAGAGCAGATGGAATCCAGAGACTGGGACTCAGAGGATTATCCCATGTTCTTTTGCGGATTTCCATCCAGGCTTGAGCCTTGATTCCCTTACTTTATTCTGGTTTCAGGGAGGCTCACTGATATCACGACTGTGCACACTGCTTGTTGTCCTGTGGTGTATCCATGTCCACACTTGGAGTGTATTCAGCCTGTGTTGCATGGCCAAGGCAGAAGCTGAGCCAAGCTTTCCAAACAATAGAAAAAGAGGGTTACAGTAACTAAAAATAAAGTGCTAAATGTAACCCCTGGCTTTAGAGAGCATTAACGTGGAAAGGTCACTGTGGAAAACTTTTGTTTTAATAGAGAAGTCACATTGATCCTCATGGCGTTTATCCTGAGGGATCTAACCTAGAATGTTGGATTGTCAGACATTTAGCACGTGCTGCACGCTTGACACACAAGCGGAATGACGGCAGGCGGACATCCCGTGGCCCCATCGCACGCCCAGCATGGGGGGCCCAGCATGATGATTTATGGGACAGGGCTGGATCAGAGGCTGCAGCTGAGATTTCCAGTGTGCTGGATACAGCTTGCTCAAGGACTTGGGATCAGGTGGAAGGGGTTTGACATGGGAAGGCAAACACATTCTCCTTGTACAGAGGGTCATGGGAGAAACTTAAGACAAGGAAGTGCGTCAGTGTGTTTGCATTGCCACCTGTGTGGAGCTCTGAGAGGCAGACTCACACAGACCTACATTACATCCTATGGAAAGGCAGATTTTATTCTTGGGGAATAAAATCCCATTGTTTCCCACTTATGGCACATGGAGCAGCTCCCAGCTGCGGTAATTTGACACTCCTCTTGCACATAGTTCCCTTCTCAGGGGGGCTTACCAGCTGGCTTATCCCACTGTGTGGGCCACTTGGAAAAGCACCCATCTCCAAAACTGTGAGGAGCCAAAGGGACAGCAGGAAACTGAGGAAACTCGGGGTTTCTGCTCTCAGTGCTTTCAGAGGGTATTGTTGTAGTTCTGTTAGACAACTGTCTGTCCTTGCATTGCTTCCTTGTCTCTCCCTCCAGCCTTGATGTGTTGAGGTCTCTTGCTGGTGCAGGCAGAGGGGTTTGCTGTGACCTGCAGGGGTTGATCCAGGAGCTCCCAGGTCTCCCTTGGAGCTTGAGGATCTGCTGTGTGTGAGTAGCCTGTGCTAGGCATGGTCTCTTTGGGTAGGAGGTGATGACTCACAGATCCCCTCTGGAGAAGGTGTAAGAGTGCAGCTGACACAAGGTCGGGTGGTCCCTGAGCTCACCAGCTTGAGTGAGGCTCAGCCTGGTGTGGGAGGAAAAGGGCTGGTGGTGTCTGCTCCCAGATGCACACAGACCTCTAAGCCCATAGCTTTATCTGTTTCAGTGAGGCCCAGGAAGGCAGCCCGGGGCAAGCAGGGCTCCATGTGTTCCTCGAGGCAGGGAAGGCACCAGAGGAAGAAGCAGACGCTGCACCCTGCACGAGGACCCCGGCAGCGCACCGCACCTGTCAACGGTGCAGACATTGATGAGCTGGTAAGAGCCAAATTGCTCCCTGGAGACTGCTCACATCGTGAGTTATAAACCAGACAGGTGGCATGCTTCCTCCCATCTCTTTGCAGAGAAATACCCTGAATCCTCGTGGAAGCCCGTGCTGGGCTGAGTTAACAAAGGAGACATATCCTTAAGGGCCTACTGCAGACGGAGCACAGATATGCCAGGCATCCCTCCCCAGCCACTTTCACACATTGTCCCCTTGAGCAGCAGGCAGCCTGCAGCTTGTTAAAGGGTTTTAAATAGTATCCATATGTCTCTGCAGAGAGGTGGGGGAACTGAAGGGGTCCTGGATGCCAGGGAATGCCAGCAATGCTGGACCCTTGCTTTCCAGCCTTGGCCATTTTCTGACAGTTGTTGTCCGTATGGTCACTCCCCAACTTCCAGGACATAATTTGGCTGGTTTAGGTTTCACTTGATATTTAAAGAACAAAATCATAGGCCCCTGCACAGAGCAGTCTGTGCATGCAGGGTGGGGGGGAGCTGCAGTGACTGTCTCTGGAGAGCTACACACCATAGGGGATATGTGAGGATACTCCAGGCCCACAGCCACATCACAGTACCCTGCAGATCTGCCATCTGTCCCATGACCAGCACTAGCGGTGCTGATGTGTCCTGTCACTCCTTGCTCATGGTCTGTGGGTTCACTGCTGCTCCTGCTAGGTCTGAGGGACTGGCTTGTGTTCTGTGTTACACACTGGAGGTCAAGCAAGCTGAGCATAGGCAGCCACAGCCAGCACAGAGGGATATTCCTGTGGGGGAAAATCTTATTGTAACAGCACACTGGCTCAGAGAAGCCTGCTAGGATTTATCATTTGTCCTGGGAAGAGACCAGAGCTGGGTCAGAAAAGTGAGTGCCTTCTGCTATAGAGCCTTCCTGTCATTCAGTGTTTCCTCAGCAGTGATGTCCCACCAGCTGTGCTCTGGGAGCTGAGGGGATATTCCCATGCTGAGTGTGACCTGTGCTGGGTCCTTGGACACATGACTGGCCTTGTGCTAAGCCTGCATGGGGCCGGCAGCGCTTGGGGCACCAGCTGCTCCCTGGGATTTGAAATGGCACAGTCAGCTCTGCCAGGGCAGAACAGCAGCACAAGCGCTTCTCCGTCTGCCACGGGTGCTGCTCGCCACAAGCTCAAGAGAAGGCAGGGAGAGGGAAGTTGTATTCTCCATTTGCTGGCACTTATTTTTTGGCTGCTGGTTGTGGCCATATTGTCTTTGAACTTTTTTTGAAAAAGCCACCTGCCACCAGATGAGAGCTGGGCAGTTTGTGGGCTGTTCCCACCAAGCTCCTGAATAAGGCTGCTGTCTGAACCCAAGTGGCTGCTGCATGTCACAGAATGGCCTGCCTTGGAAGGGGCCCTAAATGCATCTCATTCCAGCTCCTCTGCTGTGGGCAGGGATACTTTCCACTAGACCAGGTTGCCCCAAGCCCTGTCCAGCCTGTGTTTGAACACTTCCATGGATGAGACAGCCACAGCTCCTCTGGGGAGCCAGTGCCAGCCCCTCACCACGTTCAGAGGGAAGAAATGTCCTGGCTGTGCTAAGAACTAGCTTCTTTGGCCTCAGGGCTGTTTGCTGAACCCTAAAGCCTGTAGCAGTTCCCTCCTTTTACCAACACCCTTTGTGTGGACAGGTCCTTCAGACAAAGAGGACAGCACGTCGCCAGAACCTCGAGCTGCAAAAGTGTGAGGAAATACTCAGCAAGCTGATCAAGTACCGCTTCAGCTGGCCCTTCAGGTGAGGGCAAAAGTGGCATCTTCCTCCTCTGGGCAGGACTGGCTGCAGGCACTGTGGGGGTGTGGGCTGGCTGTGGTGCAATCCTGCCAGATCTACGTGGGAGACTTAGGGTTCTAAAAGCAAATCATATTTGGGAAGAAGCTGCTCCAGAAGAAACCACCATGTTCTCAGTCTTCTGCTGGACTGAAGATGTGGTGCCCTTCTGAGGTAACAGGCAAGGGGCTGATGCAGGAGGTAGGTGTTCCCTGCTGCCCCCAGGACTTTTGGAGCACTGAGGTGCTGTGACTGAGGGAAGGTATGGACCTTCCCCATGCCTGAACCAGCTCCCTGGGCTCCTGTGCTCCCATACCCGTGCCATAGGGCTGATTTATCTGTAACACTGTCAAGGTATTGCTTGGGCGTGTTGCACCACTGTGGGGCTGCAGGTTGGGGTGCCACGAGGCGAAGGGGTGGTGGGACCCCACTTCTCTGAAGTGGTGCCAGAGTCAGCATTCCCTTCCTATCCCTGTGGCCCTTTGTTTGGCAGGGAGCCAGTGACCACGGAGGAAGCTGAAGACTACTTTGAGGTCATCAGCAACCCCATGGACTTCCAGACTATGCAGAGCAAGTGCTCTTGTGGCAATTACCGCTCCGTGCAGGAGTTCCTCTCTGACATGAAGCAGGTATTCTCCAATGCTGAGCGCTACAACCAGAATGGGAGTCACGTATTGTCCTGCCTGGAGAAGACAGAGCAGTGTTTGATTGACATGGTGCACAAACACCTGCCAGGCCACACGTATGCACGCAGGAAACGCAAGAAGCTCTCTGCCAGGTGCCAGGGACTGGAGGAGCAGGAAGGGGACAGTGAGTCAGAGCCCCTTGAACATTCCCGCGGCCGGAAAAGGAAGAAATGAAGAATGGGGAGACTGGGGGGAGAGCCAGAACTGGAGCAGGCCTTCTGGTGCTGCCAGGCAGTCAGATGGGTTGTCTGGAGGGAGATGAGAAGCAGCGGGCACTTCTCTATTAATCCAGCCTTCTCTTGGACCCATCCTAGTTTTAAATTTTCTGCAATTTCCTCAAGTATTTGGTCATCCATTGAGTGACAATGACTTAAAGCTTCCTCCAAAATCCACAAAGCTCTTCATGAGTCTGTCCTGTCAGGAGCGGAAGGTGGGAGAGCAAGGGGAGGGCCTGACCAAGCTTGTCTGGGCTAAGTAACACCAACCTGCTCCAGTTCAGGCACTGTTGCTTTCCTGGAATGAATTGCTTCCTTGCCTCTGTAAGCAGCCAGAGCGTGGTGGGACCGTCTGCTGCCAGTCATGTGAGCACACCAGCCTCAAGCTGGTGCAGGGGGGAATCGTGTCGCTCCACAGAAGGACTGGGTGCCATCAGGCCAATGGCCTACTCGGGCTTGTATGTATATATTTATATGGTGTTAATTCTGAGCCCAGGTTCCAGGCTCTCTGGGGTGAGCAAGCACTTAGGTGTACCGTGGTCTGGCTTTCACCAGCATCCCAACACCACTTCTCCAAGGTGCTCCTGCTTTTCCCTTCTCCCTGGGGAGCAATCCCTGGAGGTCTCAGTCCAGGGAGAGCTCTGAGCTCAGCTCCCCATCTGTACATGCCAAGAGGAGTCTCCCTGCTCACCTGGACCTGCATGCAGTCACGCGGCCCTTTGGATTCCCCAAGTGTCAGCAGCAACTGGAGAGTGCAGGTGTCTGCACAGCCCAAGGAGAGCTCCAAGGCCAGGGGAGCAGCAGAAACGTGCTGTGTAACTTTTTAAATTAATTTTTTAGTTGAAAGTGGCTTGTTTCTAGCTGGGATCTTGTACAAAGAACTCCTGTAAGATACCCTTGTCTTGCTTTGGCACATGTACAGTTTATATGAAATTGTGTTTGCTTTATATTTTCCCCCTCTTTAAAACTCATTTTCCTACCAGTAGCAGGAGTTACATCAGGGGACTTTGACGGGGGAGAGGGGGATCCCAGTCCCTCTCAGCCACACTCTCACAATGTTTTGTAGTAACACTCTTGTTCCTGTGCCATGGCCCAGCACGAGCTCCTGCTGCCCCAGATGTTGACTTTTCCCTAAGAAAAGGGTTTGTTTTCTTGTTCTCTCTTCCTCTCCATCGTGACAGGTTTGGATCATACAATCAAGGCTTGAACTTATTATCCCAGAATAATTGTTTGATTTGGAATAAATGGGCCATGGGGCTGTTCAGTGCTGGTTTTGTAACAGAAAAGCAGAAGCAGCTGTTGTAGCTCCTGGGATTTGAGAAGAAAAGAATCATCAAGTACAAATTGCAGCCTAGTTTTGTGAATGTTTTAGGTTTGGGGTTTTTTTAAACAGGTACTTGTTTTCAGTTCTGGACTGTCAGTGACTGCAGATGAGGCAAGTTTCCAGCCCCTTCCCTCTCCTCAGCCTCACTACCTGCCCCACAGAATAGCACTGACATTTGTATCTCGCACGTCCTTTCAGAGGCTGTTTTGTCCTGTTTCCTAGAGAACATTTCCTGCAGGTCCTACATGGTGGAACCTTTGGAACTGCACGTTTTCTAAAAATCAGTGTCATTGGGGGGGGGAGGGGGTTTCTGCAAAGGGCTGTACTTGTAATAAATTGGAGATTTAAGAATAAACATTATGTACTTGTGTTTGTAGATGTGGCTTGTGTGAGTTCTTTGTAGGTCCCTGTGTTGGTGTGGGATTGTCTGAACTGGCTCTCTTCTGCCTTCCCAGAGCCACCACTGAACATTTAAGGGGCACAAATGGAGCTGTGGAGTAAAGGAAGGGCAAATCAGGATCCGATCAGCTTCTGGGACTGTGCTGGTGTGTTGTCAGCCTTCCCGGGACGAGGAAGAGGGCTGTGCTCTGTCTGCCTCTGGAGTGGGGAGCAGTTTTTGTTCCTTGACCCCTGCAGGATGCCAGTCTGACACCTGTCCTGTTTCATTCATGGTGGCACTAGGTACCCCTGGAGGGACTACAAAGGGCAGTGGGGAGCTGGGATGTCTCTGCTCTTTCACCCCAGTGTGGCCTGCCCACAAAGCCTCTTCTCTCATGTTGGAGTGTGTTTTGCAACCCAAGCCATGCTTGCAGTAAGGATTATTGCTGCTGTATCCCAAGCCCCCATCCAGATTAGCAGCCCAGCAGTGATACTTGGAGCTCCAAGGGCAGCATGGCTGGAGCGGTGATGTGCCAGTGCTCATGACAGCTGTGAGACAAAGGGTGTTTGGCCAAAGCTTTGCTTGTTTCTGCTGGGAGGATGAGGGTTCCTGAGTGTCTTCATCCTGCTCCTCCAGATCTGAGCTGGAAGTGTTCCAGCCAGGCCCCATACTGCTGGGCAGGGAAATCCTGATGGGTTTGGGAGCTTGAAGGCTCTTGGCCATGGGCAGATGCTGTTTTCCCTGGAGAAGCCTTAACCCATTGCCACAGGAGGTGGTTTGGCTTGCTGGCCATGCAATAGGGCCTGGGTGAATCTGAGTGACTCCAGCTGGGACATTTCCAGGCCTCAGTGCGGAGATCTCACAGCAGCATCTGCTCCAAGACCTTTTTGGAGACTTGCTTTTTATAGCAGCCCCTCCATGGCATCAGTGTCCTGCGCAGTGCTATAAATAGCTGTCCTCACACCTGGCAGGGCAGTGTGGGGGCTTGGCAGGCAGCTGGGGCCCTGTTACCGTCAGCAGCCCTGCTGCACTTGCTGCCTGCAACAAACCCCAGGGGCTCCCATGGTTGCTGGAGTTCCAGCATGGCCTTGGGAAAATGAGACCCGACTTTGGCCCCTGGGTTTCCTCTTGGCTTAATTCTCAATCAAAAATTAATATTCTGGGTAATGGGGTTTTTAGCAAATCCCCAGAGCACAGTGGCTGTTCTTTTGCTACTCAAACCTGGAGGGAGTGTCTATCTGTGTGAGGATGGATAAACTCCACGGCTCAGCAACTGCCAGGAGTGACAAGACTCCACTTCTCCATGCTGAGCTGGACCAGGACCTCAGGGTGTCCTGGCCCCGTTCTCACCCAGCTGGCAGCCTCAGCTCACTCTCCGCAGGCATCCCAAGCCAGGCACTGCCCCGTGGGGCCTGGGCAGTGCTGAACCCCACTTGTCTCTTGCTGGGGGTTTAATGGAGGCAGGTCTTTGGTGCCCTTAGGGCTGCTCCGAGGAGGATGGAGATGGGATGCAGGGATGAGCTTGAGTGGGGGTGTAATACAGAGGGAGGCTGAGCCCCACAGCACGAGGCTGAAAGAAGCTGTGACTGGGAGCCACTGGTGTCCCTGGGCCACTCCTTCCATGTGACAGCTCCGCTTTGCAACAGGCTCGGTGGAGCCGTGTCCCAGCCACACTCAGCTCCCAGGACGGGCAGCCTCCAGTGGAGCCAGCTAGGCTGCCGGAGCCGATAGTGGGCAGTGATGGGCGCCAGTGGCCCCTCTCGGGTCTGATAGCAGGGGCCCGTTGGGATGGGTTATCTGGTGAGCACTCCAAAGGCAGCAGCTCCTTGGCAAGCACTGGGTGCTCAAGGGCAGCCTGTCCCCAGGGGTGCCGCCAGCTGGGCACCAGCACTGGGCCGTGTGCCTGTCACACAAGGTGAACCGAGCTGGCTCTGGGCTTAGCACCCGAGGCAGAACACAGCCAGAACACTCTGCCCTGTGCCCTCTTCCCAGGCAGCCCCCGCCCAGAGCCATTCCCAGCTTTCCAGCTGGACTTTGGAGCCTGTCCTGCAGCCAATATTGATTCTCCTGGCCCAGGCCACGGCTCTGTTCTCTGCCCCAAAATTCCTGTGGCAGCCAAGGGAGCTCCAGAAGTTGCAGCCCACCAGTCCTGGGGACAGGTAGGGTCCCTTGCCCTAACACCATCATCACCACCAGTCTGAGAAAGGGGCTGGATGGCCAACAGCACAGCTAGGGGTACCCAAACCTGGTGAGAGACCCTCAATGCCCCCCCACAACACCACATGGGTACTGGGGGCTCCTTCACACCTAGTCCACCACACTAGCTCCTGGGGGAGGAAAAGGCTTTTCTCAGCTCAGTGACCCAACTCCTCCTGCCTTCCTGGCATCCCGGGAGTGGCAGGGAGCAGATTAAAGGTGCTTCATTCACCACATCAGTCCCAGCATCCCGGCAGCACAAAGCCCTGGCACAGCTCAATGGTGAGTGAGGGGCCTCGACCCCAGACCCTGCCCCCATTCCAGCCGTGGAGGGGAGTCTTGCCCCTGTCCTCCAGCCACCGTTTGATAGTCTGAACCTTAAGGGCTCCAGAAAATGGGGGCCGGGGGCTGTTGGGGCGCTAGGTTGAGTGCTGGAGAGAGGGTTTGTTGCTGGATTGTTGCTCCCTGGACAAGGGTCCACCCTCCCTGGGGCCCCGCACTGCCCAGCCTGCAGGCTGGCTGATTAGATGACAGACAAGCCTAAGCATCACTAGAGCTGTGTTGCCCCTACAGGTCCTGACTGCCGCAGGTGCTGTGCTGCCGATGCCCCTGCCACAGACCCCTGCCCACTTCTCTTCCCTAGCACTGGGAACCCCTGGCACATGCATGGGGACAGCCAGGCAAAACAGCCCCACCAAACCCCTGCAGAGACGACCTGGCCCCTGCCAGCACCTCAGGATATCTCAGGGAAGGGTGGGCAGTTCCCCCGCTCCAAGTCCCTGCAGAGCCACCCTCCTGCCCGCCCTGTGCCCACCAGCCCCGGCTCTCCCTGCCAACTCCACCAACACCAGCTGAGGCTTGAATTTCCCTCTGGACAATGGGGAAGGCGAGCTGGGATTGTAACCAGAGCGGGGGATAAATAAAGCTGCCCAGAAGTTTCCATTATCCACACCTCGGGCTTCTGCGGGGGACATCAAAGCTGCGCCCTCTCTGCCTCAAGGTCCCGTGCCCCCAGCCCATCTCCCTGGCCTGCCCTCTCAAAACCTCTCAGCCTGGCACCGAGGCTCTGGCAGCTGATGGCACTGACACAAATCACCTTCAGAGTGGAAAAGATGATTTGTGACAGCACAGGAAAACCCTCCTCCTCCTCTTCCTCCTCCTCCTTGCCGGGAGCCAGAACCAGCTCAGAGAAGACACAGAGGGGAAATGGTGGCACCCACTGGTACCACACTCCTGCCAGAGACAGAGGCACCCCGGCATGGCCTGGCATGGCTTGGCCCAACATGAGAGCCAACATGAGAGCCCCCAGACTGGGGTAGGGTCTCATGGAGAAGCTCTTGACCTCCTGGAATCCCTGCAACAGCACCAGGCTAGGATCAAATAACACATCCATTTATTGGTTTTTCCATTTCTCGCAGCTAATGATCAAAAAAAATTAAAATAAATTACAGAATTAAATAAACACGGATGGATTTTTCCTCTCCCTGCCCCATCTCCACCATCCCCCAAGGAAAGCGTTAGAAGAGTCACTGGATTTGGCAACAGCAACAACAAAACAACCTCTAGGAAAAAGCAGCTACTTGTCAGTGAATGTTCCTGGGGGATCCTGCAGCCTCGCCCCCCTAAACCTGGGAGTGTCCCTCCTGCCGCCACACAGCCCTTGCCCTTGCCCCTTACCCGTGAGACCACTTCTTCCGGCGTGGGGGGCAGCCCCCCTCTCTAGACGTGAGTTGGGTTATCCAGGTACGGGTCTGTCTTGGTCATGTGCAGCATGACTGTGGGGGCTTTGTAGTGGCAGTGTCCCCCACCACAGCTGACCCCACTGCAGGGCTTGCCCCGCGTCCTCATGCCCAGCCGCCTGTTGCACAGGCTCTGCCAGGTCTGCAGCGTTTTAGAGCTCCACACCCACACCCCGCTGGTGATGCCCACCACCAGTGACATGAAAATCTTTAGCATGAAGACAGCCACAGTTGGCACCGAGGCCTCAAGGGAGCAGTTGGCGGCACGGCGGCCAGGCAGGCGCAGGCAGCTATGCTCCAGAGCCCGCAGCATCCAGTAATCCACGTTCAGTCGCTCGTAGAAGTAGCAGACAATGACACAGGTGGCTGGGACAGTGTAGAGGATGGAGAAGACCCCAATTTTCACCATCAGCTTCTCCAGCTTCTCTGTGTTGGTGCCACCCGTCTTCATGATCTTCCGGATGTGGAAGAGGGCAACAAAACCAGTGAGGATGAAGGAGGTGCCAATGACCAGGTAGCAGGAGAGGGGGATGAGGACAAAGCCAGTCAGGGCACTGACATCCATGCTCCCCACATAGCACAGCCCTGTGAGCTCATCCCCTGCCACCTTCCGCATGGTGAGGATGACAATGGTCTTCATGGCTGGGATGCCCCAGGCGGCCATGTGGAAATAGCTGCTGTGGGCCTCAATGGCCTCATGTCCCCACTTCTTCCCGGCAGCCAGGAACCAGGTGAGGGTGAGGACAACCCACCAGAGAGAGCTAGCCATGCCAAAATAGTAGAGGATGAGGAAGACAATGGTGCAGCCTGTGCTCTCCAGCCCCTCCTGTATGATGTAGAGCTCACCATTCTCCCGGTCGCAGGCAATGTTCTCAGCCCCGGCCACTGAGCGGATGATGAAGGCCACAGAGTAGACATTGTAGCACATGGAGAGAAAAATGATGGGCCTTTCAGGATACTGGAAGCGGTGGGGGTCGAGCAGAAAAGTGAGGACGGTGAAGGCAGTGGAGACGAAGCAGAGGGTGGACCAGACAGCCATCCAGATGAAGGCAAAGTCCTTGTCTTCCCGAGACCAGTACACGTCCACTCCTGGGGAGCACCTGGGTGCGCAGGACAGGCTCTTCTCCACGTACTGGAACTTCTCAGGGTTGTTGCAGGCCCCCAGCCCATTGGGTCCCCATCCCTCGGTAGCGGTGCCAGGTGGCCAGGGCCGGGGGGCCACGGGCAGCATCCCCTGTCCCTTGTGTGGCTCAGCAGCTGAGGCATTTTCAGGGGCCTCCATGCAGAGGGCATTGGGGTCGTTCTTGGTGGGCAACCTGCCACAGTCAAGTGACTCAGGCCAGCCGAAATTGAATTGTTCCATGATGGGGACGCACTTGTGGCGGGCCTGCTCACACATGGGGCGGCAGGCGGGGATGCTGGCGCTCACCTGATCGGTGCACATGGGTGCGTAGAGGGAGCAGAGGAAGAAGCGCAGGTGGACGTGGCAGCCGTACTCCACCAGTGGAGCGAACTCGTGCAGCTTCAGGGCGGCCTCACGCTGGCTCTCGTGCCCCAACAGGTTGGGCATGCGGGTCAGGTTGTACCCGATCCCCCGGCACATCGGGATGTCCACGGGCTGGCACCGCGCCGCGCGCCCTCGCGGGCCCTCCAGTCCCGCCAGCTCCAACCCGCGACCGCCCACCCCAAAATGCCACAGCACCCACAGGGCCACCCGCAGCCGTGCCGCCGCCATCGCCCGCCGCCCGCACCGGCCCCGCGGCTGCTACAGCTCCGCCATCGGCCGGCCACGCTGCCCCCGCCGCCACGGGGCCGATCGCTGAGGTGCTGGAGGCGCCCCGCCGGGGCAGTCCCCGGCCCCGGCCCGCGCCATGCGGCGGCGGCGGCCCCGCCGAGCGCCCCGCGCCGCTCCGCGCCCGCCGACACCGGCAGCGCCCGCCGAGCGCTCCCGCCCCGCCCCGCCCCGCCGGGCGTGTCCGGGAGAAGGCCGGACGGGACGGGGAGGGGCGGGGGGCGGGACCCACGCGGGGAACCGGCACCGGGAGCCGCGCACAGACCTGGAGTTACCCGGCACTGCGGACACGCGGGCAGGGGAAACGCGGTCACACACGCACACATGCACACGCACGCACACACACACACATGCATAAACAGTACATTTACAAGGTATAGATACACACGTGCGCGCTCTCGCACACACTAATGAGCACGTGTCCATGTGTGCACACACACACAAGTAACACACACGGACAGACATGCACACGCTACCACACATTAACACACACACGTCTACATACACGCATGTGCACACCCTAACGTGCACATGCCCACACACACGCACACACACATTATCATTATCACACACTAACATGCGCTAACACACAGAGACATTTCTATACCCTAATGTGCGCACACACACACATTAACACACATGCCCATACCGTGTGCACGTCCATGTGTACACGCACATACACTCGCATGCACATGCCCACGCACGTGTAGACAAGCACAAACATGCTAACGCATGCACACACACATACACATCCAAGCACACACATACACTAACATACACGTGCACATATGCTCACATACACACGTACACACCACCAGCCAGGTCCCGCACACCCACAGGGGCGTGCACTAGCACATGTGTGCACACATACATCTGGGTACAGGATCACACGTGACCTCACGGCTGCCCAGACCCGCCGGGTGCTGCCAGGCCCCCGTGTGCCCGCAGGGTGTGCGAGAGCGGCTGAGCACACCTGGGCACACCCCAGGGCTTGTTGTCCCTGGGGGAGAGACCCTCTCCCCGCAGGGTGACGTCCCTCAGTTTGGGAACACAAACTGCCGCTTTGGTGCCGCCGCTGAGAACTGGGGAACTCACAGTACATGGCACACTGTCCTGCCATGTCCCTGGGGTTGGGGACATGGTAGGACAGTGGGGACTCCAAGAAATGGCTCAGCTACAGTGCCCACAGCACAGGCCAGCAAAGCCGTGTCCCTAGCTGAGCGACAATTCAGGGCAGGCACAGGGCATGGGACAGCAGTGTCACTGCTTACAGTGATAGGGCAGCTCCTGGGAGATGACATAAGTCATGGTGGTCAAGGGGCTGCCAGACCCCAAAAGCCAATGTCCCATTCACAAGGTGACAAATTACATCCAAGGCACAGGGAGGTGTTACAAACATTTTGGGGGTGACAGTACCCCTGAGGACAGACTGTGCTGCCCAGGCCACCATCAAAAGGTGCCACCAGCAGCCACCCACTCCTAGGAGCTGCCGATCCCAGGTCAGCCCAGGTTGCTCTGTGCCGTCTCCAGCACCCCTTTCGGAGCAGCTCGTCCACCCCAGGGTGATTCCACCAGGGTGCCGTGACTGTACTGCGGGACACTTGGCATCTAGTGCCTAGCTGTCGCCACAGGGTCTGGGCATCCCGCCATTCTCAGGCATTCCCACAGCTCTGTGATTTCTTTAGTAACAGCGTAACAACCTGTCAGCGTAACAACCTTAATCGCTGACACCCACTGTGCAGGATCCAAACATCCCGGTCCAGCGCTATAGGGAAATTCCATGGGAGCTGCTTATCAGCCATATAACGGAGCGGGAGATAAGGCGTCGCCATGGAATTTCCCTCTAACACAGGGTGTCTGCACAATGGGCTCTGAGGCCCTGGGAAAAGGGATATTGGGGGATATCTGGGATTATTTGGGATGCTAGGAGGTCTTTATCACCTTGGCCCCCAGATCTGGGGTGTTCCAGAAACCACTATCCCACGTGCCCAGTGACACAGCTTCAGGGGGCTTCACGTCATGGCTTAGGGCCACATGCTTTAAGAAATGGCTGTTTGGGGGTAGTTTGTGCTGCGGTGCAGTCCTGGGGACAAATTATCACACATGGCTGAGCAGCAAAGTGATGGGGATGGAGGTGGCACCTGCAGTGTGCTGAGACCTTTCCCTGGGTCCCTCATCCCTCCATCCCCAGACTCAGGGCACGTGTCCTGTGTGAGGGACCCAAGGCTTGTCACTGCCACCACTCCAGGGCACCTCAAACACAGCTCTGGCCACTGCGGCTTCCCTTCAGGGACTTGTTTGCTAAGGAAAGCTTGGAAGCATCACTTGGAAAATCTGAAACGTCTCTGACCCAACCCTGGCTGCCTAGCATGGGCAGTGGGCACAGGCAGGGGCTGGATGAGACCCGGGACTTTAGCCTCATCTTCCTGGTTGACCCCCATGAGTGCCCTCCACTTGGACTATGAAAGGTTGGTGGGGAGGGGGCAGGGAGCACAAATAAATGTATTTTAATTTAATTTTCCTTTAATATGTAAAACTGTTGTTCTTGGCTCCTGTTACTGCAGCCTAGCCAAGAGCAACACAAGAATTTTTGGAGTCAAGGGGCTCCTTGTAGAGGTGAGGCTGCCCCTCACCTCTGCCCTGCACCTTGGGGTGCTCCTCCCTCACCCCACATCCCTCAGGTACTCCACGGGGTGCCTAAGCCCTGCCTGAGCCTCAGGGACCTTCCCGGAGCTTCTTCTCACCCCAGAGGTGGGCAGAGAGTATCAGAAGGTACCACCAGAACCCCAAGCCTTGCTCTTGCATTGCCTCACTGCCTGTGCCTGATGGAGAAGTGACCTGTCCCTGCCTGCCCGCAGGTCTGGGGAATGCGTGGACGGCGGGGAGGGTGCAGTGCAGGAGTGGGGACACCCCAGCCACGCACAGAAGCCGAGATCTCCAGCAGGTCTGGGAGCTCCACAGTGAAAACAAGAACCCCAGGTAGAGCAACACAGAGATTTACAGTCTTGGAAGTGGCCCTGCGCTGTGGATCCAAGATCAATAGCAGAAAGAAAGGGCTCTCAGAACTGCACAGGAATCCTGCCCGGGAAGCGGCCAGGCAGGCGAGCGGGACGGATCGCCGGAGCCCGGGAGCCTGTGGTTCCTGGCAGAACTTTGCCCCATTTCCTTTCTTCCCGTCAACAGCGCCTGAAACCTGTGAGAGCCTCGGGAAGGGGAGGGGATGGAGGGAAAAAATCCATTGGCTGCCCCCCACCCCGGGTATAGGCTGGAGGCAGCAGTGCCCCTCTGGCCAACCATGGGAGGGTGGAGGGTGTCTTTCTGGGGGGGGATAGGCTTGGGGGATCCCCTTTATTATAAATGCTAAGAGACCAGCTCTTAAGTGATTTCAGCTTTACTAAGAACAGCCTGAGAAGGAGCCCGTACGGTGTGCACACACCACTGCTGCTCCCGATACGGCGTCGAGGATGTCAGCTCTGTTGCCCAGTAGATATGCGCCTTCTGTCCTCACGGGAGTCCACCCGAAGACGGTGGCTGATTTCAGGCTCAGGGTCCCCATGTCACTCCTGGCTCACAGTGGTTACGGTGATGGAGGTGAGGGATCCTGACTAGAGCTTTGATGTCGTCTGATGTCCCCTCTGGTTAGAAGTGTTACTTCAGCTCTTTACCTGCACGGGGGGTCGTGGCTCATTGTTCAAGGGTCTCCACTAGACGAATTGCCTCTCCCCTAAGTCCCAGGGGAATCCACCATTTGACTACTAGGTGATGTCATCTTCCGCCTCATGGCCTCGGGTGGTTCATTGTCTCGGAGCAGCGGGGCCACCCACAACAACTTAACCAACAACCTACCATCCTCATTAACTTATAACTTTGTATCAACTTTCTAACAATTTATTGTCTACACCTTGGCACCAGAGATGGGGACAGCCCTGGTGGGAGTCAGGGAGGGGCAGTGGAGGTGGGGAGAAGGTGATGGAGCAGAGGAGGGGGTGGTGGAGCAAGGGAGGGGATGCTGGAGCTGGGGAAAGTGTGATGGAGCAAGGAAGAGGCAATGGATGTGAGGAGAGGGAAGGGGGAGAGGATGAGGAAATGGAACTGGGTGAGTGATGGAGTAGGGAAGAGAGTTATGTAGGTGGGGAGGGAGCAGTAGAGTAGAGGAGGGGGTGATGAAGCTGGAGAGGGGACAACAGAGCCCGGGTGAGGGTGATGGAGCACGGAAGGGAGTGATAGAGATGGGCAAGGGAGGAGGTAATTGATCCAGAGAGAAGGTAATCGAGCTGGGGAAGGGCAATGAAGGCTGTGAGGGGTCAGTGGGGCAGGGGAGGGGGCAATAGGGTAAGGGAGGGTGTAATATGGCAGGGGATCGGAAGACGGAGTTGGGGAGCGGGCAATGGATTTGGAAGGGCGTGCTGGAACTGTGGCAGGATTGTGGGTACTGCTCTGCCCAGCTTTGGCCAGAGCAGCAGGACTCGTTGCAGGGAGGTGAGGGGCTCCATGCCAGCAATGCCTCTGCCCTGCTGAGCCCCCTGATCCCCAGTGGTCCCAGTTCCCACCAGTGCCTGGCTCACAGAGAGAAGAAGGGGCTGGGGCAGGGAGAGGAACCCACCTTGCGAGGACAGGCCGTGTCCAGGGTGAGCCAGGGTTCTGGGCACCCCATGCCCTCCCTGCCAGCTTGAAGGCTGAAGATGGCACAGTCCTGCAGGGATCTGGGAGAGATAATTTTCCCTTCCTGAAGAACTTCACAGGAATAGCTGCGCAAAAGGCCAGTGGTTTCAGTTTCAAAAGGATGCCAGTGCCAGGCCGGATGGGCTGGTGAGCAGCTGGAGGGGTCCATCCTGGGAGCAAACCATGGGGCTGTGGGCTGGCACACACCCGGCCAGAGAAGCAGATTACCCCTGCCCCAGCCACCATCTCCTTGGGGACACCAGGAACATCAGCAAGAGTGATCCTCAAGTCCAGGCTCCTCCCACCTCAGGCACAATCCTATGTGATGCCAATGCACACACATGTGCAAAAGACTGCATCCATCATAGGACAACAGATCTCTGTGCCCCTGGGCAGGTTCTGTGCCATGGGCAGGGGCAGTAGTGGGGGAAGATGGGGATTTTGGGATCTGGTCCCCAAACAAGCAGGCAGAGCACAGTGTTCCCAGGCAGTGTCCCAGTCACCTCCTGGCCTCTGGCTCTCTCCAGGTGTTTGTGGTTACAACTCAGCCCATGGTGCAAGGACATTGTGGCCAGGCCTTAGGGACACATGTTAACATGTGTGACAATACCAGGAATGCTCACTGCAGCCTTGTCACCCCATCACCCTGCAGCTGGAGACTTCTGTGTCCTGCTGCCAGCCAGCCCCCCTTCCCCAGCCCTGGCCACAGGATCTCTGGGCTGTGACATCCCCATTCACACAGCAGTGACACAAAGCAGGGAGGAGACACACGGCTCAGTGCATGACCTTAACCCCAGGATCCCTGGGAGCCTAAGGGACCAGCACAGGGATGGGGACCACATGCAGCTGTGGGACTCAGGGGATGGGGCAGGAGGACAGTGGTGCGTCCTAGGCAAGCCGTGGTTGGGAGAACGAGGTATGAGAAAGGACAACGTGCCCACCTCACCCACAGTATTTCATCTGGTGAGTGTGGTGGCAGCACAAGGGGCTGCTTTCAGCTCCTGGCACCACTGTGACACTTGTCCCCAGCAGTGGAGACCTCTCCCATCAAAGGGGAACCTGGATTGAGCCACGTCCCATGCTCAGCTGTCTCGTTCAACCCTGCAGAGCCTTTCTAGGGGGATAGGAGCCAGGTGAGCCCTAGCAGCAGCCTTTCACTCTGAACCCTACTGATGGCAGCAGCTGCAGATTGGAGCAGCTGCCTGAGAGAGGCAGGTGAAGGGTTGGAGCTCCCTCCCAGCTGGCTCAGCTCTGGGAAGAGCTGCTCATACACTCCCATGTTGTGCCGTGGGGCCACCACGTGCCACCCCAGGTGATCTTCAGTGCCACCTCTGTTTCCTGGCAATCCAAGGACGGGCCGAGGAAGTTCCCTGTGCTGGGAGCAGGCTCTGAGGTGCTCCCAGACAACATCCCAAGCCAGCACAAGAGCCCTTTCACCCCCAGCCCGGCTTGCCCCATGAAGTTTCTTCCTCAGGATCCCCCATCCTGGGGTGGGTGCCAGCACCAGGTCCCTGTGCTCACATACACACTTAGCCCTTTCTTCAGCCTCAGCCACAGGCTCAGTGCTGGCAGGAGGCTTCATTCTGCACAATGCACCTCCTTGTTCGCCCAGCCCAAGGCTGGCTCGTGGGGAATGGCAGGGAATCGCCTCTGTTTCCTGCTGGAGTTTTATTACATTCACCGTATAAATAAATAAATATGATCCAGAGGAGAAGGGGAGAAGCACGGGGCAGGCTGGAGCCAGGCAGAACACAGGCTGAGACTCAGCATCAGGGCTGGGGCCACCCTGGGATGGGGCAGGAGACGCTCCATAGCAGCTGTGTCCTGGGTTGTTCATGTTCCCTGGTCCCTCATGCCTTTCCAAAGAGCAGCAAAATCCAGGAGGCAACTGCCCGGTCAGGGACTGTGGTTACCAGCCACAGTCCTCTTGACTGGAGAAGTAACCTTTTCCCAAGCAATTTGGGAAGAGTGGGAGTCCCCTCAAGCCCTGCCACCTCCTGATGAACTGCTGTGTCACATGAATGATGCCATGGGCCAAGAACCTCTTCACAGATTCAGGCTTTTACAGAATCACAGGCTGAGCATCCCCTGGGAAGAAGGAACATCCTTACAGAGCTGAGCCCCAGCCCACTGTATGCTGCAGGAGCAGGGAGGGCTCTTGGAACCTGCTAGAAAAGGTTTTATCACATCACTGACTTGGCCAAGCTGCCCACTTGGTTGCCAAGACCAACCACATGTCTCCAGTACAACTGCAAGGCTCTGTCGTCTGCCTCTTCCCCTGGGTACCTCACAGCCATGGACGGCTTTCTCCAGGTCCTCACCTGCTGGCAGTGCCATTGGCGCTGTGGTTCTCCAGCTGCACGGACCAGGAGGAAGAATCCTGGCTTTTCCAGGGCTCTTGGTTTGGGTTGGTGTCAGCTCCCCCAGCACGGCTGGGCCCAAGTGCAGGGAGAAGGCAAGAGTAGCCCCAACTGATGCTCTCCTGTCTGATACCTCTGGGTGAGCATTTCTCCTCCCAGTTACTGGACAGAGTTATCAGAGCTGGGAAGCCCCATATTGCATTTCTCACTTTCTTTCCAGGCCCCAAACACTTTCTAGTAGGTCCCAGTCTATGGAAGGAAGTTGGAACAAGAGGATTTTTAAGGTCCCTTCCAATCCAAACTACTCTCTGATTCCATCTAAGCAGCCCCTGTTCACGCATCATTCTGATGCTTCCTACCCAATGCTGGGTCACCATCTGGATAAACCATCTGGCACCAGCATCCTCCTCCCTGAGTTGGTTCCTCCTTGAGTACTACCTCTTCTCCTTGTCTCCATGTCGAGAATAGTAGGAGATCCTCACCTCCCACCTGGCCAGAGGAGAAAGGAGAAAGTTCCTCAGACATGTCTAACCCATTCACCAGAGAGCTGCTACAGTGCAACAATTCCATCCTCACCTTCCCTGGGCCCTCTGAAGAGGAGCTGCTGTGGATGAGCTGCAGCTCAAGGACCTGAGTTCCCCGGAGCCTTATTTCTCAAAGAGCCTGATGCCCTAGCAGAGCCAGCTCAAGGGACATAGAATTTTGACAAGTTTAGGGCAAAGAATTTTCTGCTCTGATGGAGATGGACCCAGAGCTCTTCTGCCCCTCTGCCTCCCATCACCTCACAGGGTTTGGGTTCATGTCCAAATGGGAGGTTCCTGATAGGTCACTCTGCTCTTCATTGTCACCAGCAGGTCAGACGGGCTCTGACACCCCTCAGGGATCAGAAAACTCCTCACGTGCCTGATCTACCCCAAACACTCCACTGGGAAGTTCAGGCCTGATCCCAGTCTCCCTTAAGGAGATGGGATTTAGGCACAGGGAATCCAAACTCGCAAAGAACTACACCCCAAATGATCCAAGTGTGTTCCAGGAAAGTAAGGTGACCTTTTGCCATTCCCTGCAGCCCCACTCAGACCAGTCAGAAGCATGTCAACCCTCCCAGCTCCCTGAGGCACTAATCCCTTGGGGCAGCACTGGTGCAGGCAGGGAGCTGGAGGGGTGCATTTAACCAGGGAAGGACTTTGTACTGGAGCAGCACCAGCATGACCTACTTCTATCTCAAAAACAGCCTAATATGCCAATATCTGAAAATATTAAAAAAAACAAAGTTTAACAAAGAAAGCAAGCAGCACCATGGTGGGTAAGCCAGCTGCTCCTTTTCCAAAAAATATCTTCACGAGATGGGGCAGTGCTTTGTCAGGTCTATCATCATCATCATGGCATCAGGAGCTCAAAAGAGCAACTCGGAGTGGAAACCCTCAGGTATGTCAAACAAAAACATACTTCCCTGTTCGCTGGTTAATCCTGTTCTCCTTGAGGGGAAAAAAATACAAAGCTCCCAGATTTATTCAGCCAAACTCAGCACTTTAGGGTTTTGCTGATGGTGTCTAAATATAGTTTGTGAGAAACAAATAATCTTTCAGGGATTTCTGCTACCTCCATCTCTCCAACCACCTTGTTTAAAGGTCAGCGGCTGCGGTGAGGGCTCACTGGCATCATTGGGCTGGAGCCTGGAGGTGAGGAAATGAGGTTTTTGGTGTGTCACCAAGGCTGTGAGCTGGGTCACCCATCCCTGGGCTCCTCCAGCAGTGCTGGGGTGGGCTCTGGGGTGGCTCCACTCTCTCCCCATCCCCAACTCCAGTCCCTCTCCTGGCCCTGCTAATAGCATGAATTTCCCTGTCATGTGCTGGTAACTGGAGGAGATGGGGAGAACAAAAGCTGTTATTGAGGAGGCCAATAGCTAGAGGTGACATCTCTGGAAGTGTTCAAGGTCAGGTTGGATGGGGCTTGGAGTAACCTGGTCTAGTGAAAGGCGTCCCTGCCCATTGCAGGAAGTTGGAACTGGATCATCTTTAAAGTCCCATCCAACTCAAACCATTCTGTGATTCCATGATCTCATCCTAGGGCAGCACCAGACGACAGGTCCCAGCCCTCTGAGTGCCCTGCTGAGCCTCTTCCCCTGATGTTAAGCCTGCATGTTCCTGCTTTTGCCCTGGTCCAGGGTACCCGGGGTTACCTTTCCCCTCTCTCCATCCCTAATCCTGCCCTGTTCTATGCAAAAAGAGCCACAGGTAAGGGAGTTGGTGCTGGCTGGCAGAGCTGAAGGTCCCACCAGCTCTACACACTCCCAAAATCCAGGGCTGGAATTTGCAGTAAAGCCTAGCCAGAAAGAACACCACATCCCATGTCCCAAGAAAATGTCACATCCTATCACCTTGCTGTGGCTGCCTGAGGGTTGCGTTGGCAGCACTGAGGGCAGAACCTGGCTGCCCTCTTAGGTGAGTCCAAGTGTCTCTGCAGCCAGCTCCTGGCTCCCAGTAGTACAAGTTTGCTGCAAACACCTCAAGAGCAGCAATGAGGTATCTAAGCGGGATTTGAGATATTTGCATGCCATGGGGGATGGCCTTGGCTGGTGGGAGGGAGCTGCATCACTGCAGCAAACTTGCATCCAGCCCTGTCCTCCATGTTCTGGTAGGTCCATGGCACCTCCGTAGCATTCCTATTTCATGTCAGCCCCAGGGGTGCCAGACCATCCCATGGGAGCTGAAGGCCAAGCAGCCTGGGAAACTGCCCTGCTTCCCACCAAACTCCTGTCCCCAACCACCCTGAGCAGGGACACTTCCCAAGTCCACTGGGCTTTGGTGTGTGCCATGTCCATGCCCCTGCCATGGGCTCTGCCCTGGCAGGCAGGTCACATCCCAAAGCCCCCAGCGGTCCCACTCCCCTCCCATCCCACCACATTTTCCACCCTCACTGCAAACCTACAGCGAAGAAAAATGTGAAGCCACGGAAAATCTAGCCTGTCCCTGTCAGCCAGGCCACATTCCTCCTCCTCAGCCCCTTGACTCTCAGACCACAGGGTGTCCAGCTGCAGGATCTTCAGTGCCCCACCCCAGCTGGTTCCCCACTCCCCCTGTGCAGGACCCAGAGCACCTCAAGCTCCAGCGAGTCAGTTTTGGGATGCACTGAGGAGCACTGCACAACAGACTTTTGTGGAGCAGCCAGAGCTTCAAGGGTGAGAGTGCTGCTGGTAAAGGACCAGTGGTTCCCACATTCACCTTTCCCTGTGTTGCTCCAAACCCAGGTTCTGCATCAGCTCCAACCTTCCTAACCCTGCACTTGGGACTGGTCCCTCCAGCATCTGACATATGAGGCCAGAGAGAGACACTTCTGTTGCTCTCCTCTGGCGTCCCCAAGGGGAGCAGAGTTGGGAATCACCATGTTCCTGATCCTTCTACACTCGAATGACCACAGCCTTTCCCTCAGCACTTCTCATTCCTGACCCAGGCTAGTATTCCACCCTCAGCTTTCGGACCTATGTGCAAAATCTGAAGTCCTCCTTTGCCTACATAACTCCAGAACCTTCTCTACTACCTTCCCCAGAATCAGCCCCCAGAGCCTGTCAGGCACAGTCCCTGTCTGGCCTTACACAAGAGGATCCTCTGCACTGCAGGAGAGGCATGGGAGGCACCAGGATATACTGAACACAAAATGGGTATGGGGAGGGGTGGACAAACTAGCAAAACCCTAGAGAAAACAGCTCAAATCTGTTTTATTTTTTTTTTTCCAAAACCTGAAAAAGAAGTGCAGGATTATCAGGGAGCTCCCACTTTCTTGCCAATGTCAGGACCAGGTGAGGGGTTGAGGATGCATAAGCTGGACCCCTCCCAAGAGCATCCTTACCTGGGAGCATCCTTACCTGTGTCATCCCTAGAGAGCTCCCTTGGACCCTGCTCAGATGAGAATGCTTGTCAGCTCTGGGGCCACAGCCGTATCCTGAAAACAAATGCTAATTGTTCCTAGTTAAGGACAAACCTTGGATACTTATCAGCACATGGTACCAGCCCTAATGATTTTCCCAGGATGGCTGGGAATGGAGGCAGTGGAGCCAGGGAAGGGTCCTGCTGCTGGTGTCTGCCCTGAGACGGGAGATCTGTGTCTATGCCGCTTTCAGGAAAAGGGAAAATGTGCTTTGGGCTTCCCTGCATTTTCATAGCAGCTCCTCGAGGGATGCAGCAGAGGTGTGGGGGTCCCCAGGGACCCCAGTGCCCCACAGCAGTAGAACAAGAGCCAGCCCAGTGGACGTTTTTGCCCTGCCCAGTGTCATCCTGTTGTGATTGGCTGTCTTAGGGCATCACAGAGTAGCTGGGTCCAGGGCTGGGATGGCACAACCCCACAGGCAGCCCCAGCTCAAGATATTCCCAGCTGGGCTGGGCTGAGGACACCGAGTGAGGGCACCAGGGGCTGCATAGCCTTGCAAAACAACCCAAATATGACAAACACCTGAACCCAGAGCTTGGCTGGGTTGTGGGTGCCTTTCAAGGAACTCAGACAAGAGGGAAGCAGAGCTCTTTCCCCTGGATCCCAAAGGCTGAGCCAGGCTGGATGCTCTGCAGCTTCCATAACGTTTTTTCCTCCAGCTTTGAGAAAATCCCTATGAGCTGCAGAAACAATGAGGATGGTATCATATGCAAAGTCATGAAGAGCAGCAACATAAGAGGGCAATACCAGGGTCCAGTTGCACCCAATGCCCTCAAACCCACCCAAGAGAGAACAAGCTTCCAAAACCCGGCAGATGCTGGAAACACTTTCAGCACTGAATGGGTACACATGGGAATCCCTGTGGCTGGGTCCCAATTCTGCTAGAGGGGTTTGCACCTGGAAATACAAGCCAAAGGCACTGGGAGCCCCTGGAAGCATATGCTCTGCTTGGAAGGGATCCCCTTGGTGACTGTGCTGTGGGGGAGGTGAGGTACCCCCAATTACCCTGTAAGACACAGCCGCTTCCTCCATTACCCAGCCAGCACTGCCAGCACACTGGGGAAGAAAGGAATTTCTGTGTAAATCCCATTTACTGTTGGGTTTCTCACTTCCCGCCCAGTAGACAATCCCAGCCCTCAGTGCAGTGCTGCATGAAGGGGTGGTTTAATGTATTTTTGGAAGGAGAGGAAAAACACTCCCTCTCTGAAAAGAGCCTCTTTCAGCTAATAATGAAGTGAATATTATATTAAGAGTGAAAACATATTCAAGAGAACTTACAGAGAGAGACAGAAAACCTTTTCATAACACCCTGGCCACAAACACAACTCCCAATTAAACCGGCTTCGCTCTCTGGCTGATGCCAACACAAACGAGGGGCCAGGAGCGGAGCATGGAGCTGGCGCGTTCCGTGCCCGGCTGGGCTTGGCTGTGGCTGGCAGCACAGAGGGATTTCTGCTTCCATGACTTTCAGAGCCAGCCATTGGAATAAAAAGGTCTGAGTCCCTTGTCAAGACCTGGGGAAATGGGTGCCCAGCAAGGCAAGGGACTCCAGTGCCATGAGGGTCCTTGGTCCTCATCCCAGCCCAGGGGCTCCGGTGCCATGGGAGTTCCTGGTTCCTGTCCTAACCCAAAAGAACAGGGTGCCCAGTGACTCAAGGGGACTCCAGAACCCCAGGGAGTCCTCTGCCCCTATACCAATCCAGGGGTCCATTGCCATGGGGGCCCTTGGTCCCTGCCCACAGCCTCCTCTCTGCCCTGTCAGCAGCACAGGGATGGTGGCAGGAGCCTGAGGCCCCAAGTCCCTGGGATCAGCAGGATTGCTCCTGGCCCAGGGAAGAGTGCTGAGCAGCCACCCAGGCTGAGCTGATAGGACCAGCATCCCCATGCATGCCAGGAAGGTTTGGAGAGGTGCTGCATCTCCCACTGCAGCACTTCGTGCCTTGGAGGAAACCTGTAACCAGCCTGCATTGTAACAGGAGGTGGCACAATATTGAGCACCTTCCAGCATCTCTATTTCACATAGAAATGGATGTCTCAGCACAGGTTTAGCACAGCCATCCCATACGTTTTGGTTGCTTGCCAGTGGTCTCAGCTCACCTTTGTCCCTGGCAGAGTACAACCCACACCATGGGGGGGCACAAGGACAGCCACCCGCACTCTCCAGGGTTTCTGCATCAGCTGCCAGCAAAAAGAACAGGCAGGGAGTGGGATCTCACTGCTCCTATGTGTTCTTGGGAATCAGTGGTGTGCAGGGGAGGACAACATGATGGGAGATGTCAGGTGACACACAGGGGTTGTGATTCATACTTCAAAGAGGCTTTATCTTTGCAGCTCAAGGAGCTGTTGGATTGATGGGTTGAGGGTGCACGACAGTTCAGGTTTGGCTAAACAGCCATGACAGGAACACTTCACCTGAGATCAGATAATCTTGGTATTGAGCAAACCCAGCACAGCTGCGGAGCAGCAGGCTGACATTTGATAAACCCAAACTGGAAATACAAGACGACTGCTGAGCTGGGACCAAGCTTTGGAACAACTTCTCCAGGGAACACATAGAAGATGTTTGCCCAAAACTATTTCATGCAGAGGTGAAAGGGAGGCATTTTGGTCAAAATTAGGTTTCCTACTGGAATTTTTTTCTCCGATTCGGTGTTCTTTGACTACCACCCCAAAAGCGTGGTTCTCTGTAGAGATTTTTGTCTCTTTTGCTCAAGGACTAGTATTTCTGCTTTAATGCCAAGATCCAAACACACCTCTGATTTTGCCCAGAGGCTAAAAGATTGTATTACTTCCTTTAATAACAAAAAGAAGTAAGAGGAAAAGAGAGGAAGGAGAAAAAAGAAAAAAAAAAAAAAAGAAAAAAGGAAAAAAAGAAAAAAAAAGGAAGAAAAAGGAAAAAAAGGAAAAAAAAGTAATTTGGGGCCATAATTTGGTAAAGAAAAATGCATTTCAGCAAGGTCTGCCTCACCATGGGAAGTCTGTCAACCTGCCTGTCAATGGGCTCTGGATAAAGTACAATTAACCAGTGCGGCCTGGGTGACAGGGAAGGGTAGCTGCTGTTCCTGCAGTGTGTGCCACTGGCAGCAGGACAGGAGTGGACCTTCCAGAGGCTTGGAAAGCTTCTCACTGTGCCACAGCAGCCATACCACTCCTATATTTCAGATTTAGCAGATGAAATGTCTTCCTCAATGGGGTTTATCCCCAGTTTGAGGTCCAGAAGATCCTGCCTTTCCAAGGTCATAGGTGAGCAGGGGTGTGCCAACTTTCCACTCATGGATCCAGCTGCCCACAGTCGTTTGACCCAAGGGCTGGCAGGGAAGTGCCAGTATGACCCACATCAGGGAACTCCAGGGAGACACAGCTATCCTCTTCTGGAAATCTTGCCTTGTTTATGTCTTCAGAATTATCTCATCCCAGGAAGCACAAAGTTCTCTGCTTCTTATAGGGAAGAGGCATCAACTCCCAATCAGTTACCATGGAATTTATGCAGGGAAAGACAGATACCCAGAATTAAAGGCCATCAGGAAGGAGTCCTGAACACCGTTGGGAGGGAGGCATCGCCATCTAGTGTCCGGCTAGGAAAGGGCTCAGGAACACACTGGCCATCCAGCAGGAGCTGAACTGGATCATCCCAGTGGGTCCCTTCAGCTCAAGATATTCCATGCTTCCACAATTCTCCTCTTAGTGCCAGCCTAACCACTACTGACTGGGGAGACAGCTTGAGACCCTTCTGTGAAAGAGAAAGGCCAAGAAGATGGACAGACAAGGCCACCTGAGGTGCATGGATGGCTGGGAAGCCCTGGCTGGTATGGCTGTGGAAGTCAGAATCATGGAATGGTTTGGGTTGGGAGGGACCTTAAAGCTCATCTTGTTCCACCCACTGCCATGGGCAGGGACACCTTCCACCAGACCAGGATGCTCTTAGCCCCATCCAGCCTGGCCTTGGACACTTCCAGGGATGCGGCAGCCACAGCTTCTCTGGGCAACCTGTGCCAGGGCCTCACCTTACTCACAGGAAAGAATTTCTTCCCGATATCCCATCTAACCCTGACCTCTGGCAGCAGGAAGCCATTCCCCCTTGTCTTGTTACTCCAGCCCCTTGTCCAAAGTCCATCGCCAGCTCTCTTGGAGCTTCTTCACACAGAGGCATTCCTGGAGCCTTGTCCAGGTGAACACCCCCAGTTTCTCTCAGCTTGGCTCGAAAGCAGAGGGGCTCCAGCTCTTAGAGCATCTTTGACTCTGCATTTATTCAGTCCCAGCCATGGCCCCGTGTTCTGAGCACACAGAGTTCTGGAGTTTTCTGTAAAGCTGGTATTATTCACCAATTTTAAATCTAGCATCAACATTCACAGGAACATTCAGCCAAAACAAAGAGTACAACAACCTGTTGCCCATGAAAGGAACCAGCTCTACAGACCCCATTCCAAATCCCAGCTCCTTTCAGGCATTAATCACTCTTGCACAATAAATTGGCACAAGTCCTGCCAGCTTTACTGCTCAAGTTGGTTTATTTCCCCAGAACAAAAATATCAAACATAATTTTTTTAAGAACAACCTGTGTAAATAGAAAACTTCGTGGCATTCTCCTCCCACTTACAAATTCCCTGAAAGCAGCCTGGAATCTATCTGCAAGAGGCAGGATGTCAGGGAAGAGTTTTCTTCAAACTTAGTGCATGGGAGAAGAGAAGGAATTTACACAGACTCCTTCATCTCTCCAACAGCAGGACTTAATTATTCTGGAAATTGCCTCAAAACATGGCAAACAAACCAAACTTCAGGAAAATCAGGTTGTGTATAAACACGGAATCTTCACTTCAGTCTCTCAAAGTAAGACAGTGCTCCTGCCTCTTTTCCCAAAACTTGTATGTGATGCTGAGATCTCCATGTGCCCAGAGCTGGACAGCTGGAACAGTCCTAGGATGACAAAGTAGCACAGTCAGTGTTTCCCCAGCATCACCTGTACAATTTATTTAATTTCAGCTCTCAATCATCCATGGTTACCAGCACACACTTCCAGTGGCCCTGTAAGAAATACCTAGAATTCCATGGGTTAGCACAAGTGTAACAAACCCCTTAAAATCCATTCAACTTCCTAACGAGAGACTTGGAGAAAACAGAGTATTAAGTGACAAGAGCTAAAAACGAGCCAGGCCCCCTCAGGGAAACCCCCAGAGCACTCCTTGGGCCACCTCCCTTCCCACACAGGGTCATCCATGCTTCCCGTCACCTATGCTCTTCTATCCTGGTTCTGGGAAACTGAAGCCTGGATATTTACTCTGCCTTTAGGAGAAAGGCAAGTCTTGTATGAGACACAGGAATTTCTCCTCAACCCAGATTTCTATTGTTTCTCCCCCTATTTCCCTGCTCCCAGCTCCTTCCTGTTGCAGGACAGGAGCACTGGAAGGTCTGGCCATCTGGCTGCATCCCAGCAATGGATCACAGAGCACATCCAGCACTTCAGGCAGTCGTTACGTCACCCCATCACTCCCACTTGCAGCTGGGTCCTTGAGAGTCTTGGAGCCCTGGCAAGAGGAATGACAATTTCCACATCCAGCAAAACCTCTTCCTTCCATCTCAGCCTCCACCCATACCTCCCTTTCTTTAGGGTAACCAGAGGGAAATCAGTATCTTGGAGCAGCATCAGCTTGGTCTGGATAACAACCAGGACTGTTTTTAAGCAGTGATTCCTCCCTCCCCAGCTCTAAATTTCAAAGGGGAACCTCTCTGGTCACTGATCAGGACTGGGCTCACCTACGTCACATTTTAATGCTTCACTGAACTTGCTGCCAAAAGCTCACCTGCTCCTCCAGTGCCTCTCCCAGGTGGGCTTTCCCTCTGCTCCTGCAGAAGGAGCACTTTCCCCTCCCTGGTCCTCAGACAGATCCAGAACCTTCCCCTGTGTCTGGTGCCACAGGTCACATCCTGCTGTTCTTGATGTAGCTGCAAGTGGCTCCTCTCAAATATCAACACAGAAAAACTCACACTGGAAGTATTTCCCCAATTTGTGAGCATAAAAGGCACCAAATTACTGTTGGAACATAAGCCTCGTCCTTCTCTCATCCACAGGATTACCAGCAGAAGGAAAAATAGAATAAATGCAAAACCAAGAAAATCCTTGGAAACCTTTCCCCAAAAACAACCCAGTATCTGTCTCCTACAGGAGCTCTGAGGATTAAAAGATCCCATCCCAAAGGTGCATGACCTGCTCACAATCCAGGAATACCAGGAGCTCAAATACATTTTTATACTCTTCCAACATCCACATGCCACCACAGCTGGCCCAGCCAGCTCAGCTGCAGTGGCCATTTCAGCACATGTAAATCAAATTACTGGTAGCAAAATAGGGAAGCCTGTTCCTTAGAGGATATTGAGTTACAGGCTGCTAACCAGGAGGCAGAAAAACCACCAGGAACTGTGAGAGAAATAGCCTCTTTACAGACTAAAAGAGAAGATGAAGCATCACATGATGCTCAAAATCCACACCTCATTCATTATAAATCCTTGAAAGGCACCACAGGATCATGGGATAACCGGGGCTTTGAGGAACACCAGGACTCTTCAGCCCATCCCCAATGACTCATCTCCCTCTGCTGACCCTGGAGCAGTGGGATCGTCAGCCCGTGGGCTCAGAGCCACACAGAACCTATTATCAAGGGCCACCCAGCCAGAGAACTGGGTCTGATTCAGCACAATGTGCCTCTTACAAGGGCTGTCCCCAATTTAAAGTTTGGGACAGTAAAAGCACAAAAGAGTTGAGGAACTTTCAAGACTGCCAGAAACACAGGAGTGAGACTTCCAGCCTACCACAAACTGGGATTTAGTGCAGTCACTGTCCTGGTTCATCCACACTCATCAAATCCCATGTTACAGCCCCATTTAATAGGCCCCCTTGTACTGCCAAACCTTCCAGAACTGAGGGTACATGAGATTCCTGACACACAAGATATCTATTGTCAGTCCAGGCTGGCAGCACTTTCCAGGAGAAGGGAGAAAGGAAGTCCATAAAGGAAAATGACTGAAGGACATTCCAGCCGATCTCCTCTTTGAAAATGAATCAGAGACAGAAATGCTTGAATCATTTCTACGGTTCACAGCAGAAAGTTCCATCAACCAGGAGAAGAAAGTCTTCAAGTGGGAAAAAGAAATCCTTATCCTTGATGTGCTACAGTGTTCTGTGCATTGTTAGACTAAAGCATCTTTGCTTCTCCTAAAATACAACTGACTTTCACTCTGCTCCTTGTCAATCTAATCCCATCCCCACGCAGCAGTTCCTTGACAGGTTTCAACAGGAATACTTTAAAGCTGATCACTGAGTGTTCCCACCAGCTATCAGCTGTGGTTTGGGGTGTCTAATTTGGAACAAGCCTACAGCTAACTGAGGCTTCTTGTGCACCAGGAAAATAAAGGATCAGAACAAGAGGTTTCTGATTTCATGGCTGCTACTTGAATTAATAAAGTCTTTATGTGCAGCTAATTTAAAAATATTCAAACTGAAATCCTAAAGCCATTTCAGGGAGTGTTTGATCAGTTTATCTCTTTCATTTACACCTAATGGCTCCACAGTCAGAAGAGAAGTGGAGGGGAACCACATGGCCCTGCAGATGCAGGAGCTGGATGGGGTTCAACAGCAGTGCTGCTCCTGAATGGAGGAGAATGGCACACTCCAACCAAAACCCTTCTCCAAGATTTGTTCCCTTCACTACAGCACAGGTTGGCGGCAACTCAGCCATGAAACCCTGCAAGGCACATTCAGATTTCAAAGGTCGCACCCAAGCCTGTTAGTCTCAGCTATTTGAACTCATCCTTTGGAACTACAAAGCTGATCATCAATTCACAGGGAGTAACACACCAAGTCATTTATAATCACAGTCACCTGTACTCTGCATTAAAGCCCCAATTAACAGTTAATACTTAACTAAGGCTTTACAATTTCTTTAAGCTACTTTTCCTGCATAAAAAACTGCATCTTCCCCAGCTCTCCCTTTCCTGCCTCCATCTCTAGAAGGGCTGTAGGGGAGCACCAAACACAGCAGATAAAGTTCCTGTCAAAACATGGGAAACTGAAAAACTCAGAAATGTGCACTTAAACATCACTCCTGCCAGTTCAGCCCTCACTGCCTCCATGCCTTGAGTCAACAGGTCCCAGAGTGCTGCACTGGGAAACCCTCAGTGGGAAGAGTGCTCCTTGGCAGTGTAGAAAGCTTTCACATCTCAGAAAAGCAACCTCAAAGGATATTCAGAGAAATGCAGCCTCCTCTCTTAGGGGAAACAGAACACCTCCTCTTCCACGCTGCTGTTCACATCTAAATGGGATTCACAACTGAGCATGGAGAAGAAAGGAAGGGAAGTTGTGAATCAGTAGCTGGAAGAATAAAACACATCCTACACCATGGTTCCACATGAGCCTGGCTGGGAAAGCAGATGTTATGTGCACACATCAGCAAAGAGCCAAAACCATGAACAGCAACTGCCTGAGAAGTGCTCTTCACTCAGAGCCTGACTAGCCCCACGGCCACTGCCACTCTGGAGAAAAACCACTCCGAGCAGGAGAGAACAATCTCATGGACACCATGAGAGGCTCCTGACAGGCTGCAGTGCTCTGGAGTGCTGAAATGAAATTCCAGCAGCACCAGGGTGCTCTCAGAAGCTGATTACATCATATTATTATGTGCTGGGCAATCCACCCTGACACCAGGAGAGGAAAAGCTATTTACAACACTGACCTGTCCTGATTTATCTGGGCATCAAGCATTGCCGTCCCAGGGAGCTTTCTCTGAGCATGCGACATGCCTTAGGGAGAAAATTCCCTAATTAGGGACCATTTATACACTCTCTGTGGAAGTGGCTCTGCAGTCAGCCACTTTTCTCTGTAAGTGCTCTTTAGGGATGTCAAGCTGTGAGGGCTTCAAGTGGCCACTCTAGTGGTTGAGGTGGCTGTGGATATATTCTCAGAGCATGGCAGCACACAAGCACAGACACTCACCCTTCCCACACCCAAAGTCAGAGCCCCATCACAGATGTCCAAATCCACAGAGGAAAGTGGAAGAAACAGATATGCTGCTTCTCTTTTCTAGAGCCAAACTTCATGAACTTCAACTGCCATCTGAAGATTTGCACTTACACACATTTTTTTCCTCAGGACTTTTTTTGTTGATTCAAGTCAATTTGCCAAGATCCTCAGCTCTGCAAAAGATCCACAGTGAATTCCAAGAGCTGCCTGTATGCCAGATAGACATCTCTGTGGCAGGAGGAATTCTCCAGAGATCTGTAACAAGTCTTGACTCCAAAGGCCCTGAATGCTGATGACATGCATTACCCATCCCAAACCTAAACTGATTGAAGTCAAGTCTGCTTAGGTCTAGGACAAGACAAGGATGCATAAAGCAAAAAGCAAGAACATAAAGCAGAGCCCTTTCCCAAGCACACCTTAAAAAAAAACCAAACGAAAACAAACCCTTAAAACTGCACCCAGCCAAAGCAGCAAAACTTCTTGTTCAGAGAGCAAGAGGTCTCATAAGAGGAACAATTATGAGAAGGTGAAAGAAGTGATGAACTCTTCAACACACACTTCTGACTCAGGAAGGACTTCACCCAGCAAGCTGGAGCTGAAAACTGATCCTTTGAGCAGTCCTTCAAACGCTCAGATAGCCTCTATGACAATAATATTTCAGCATTCTATGGAATCAACAGACCCTGATAAAGCAGGGTGGGCTTGCGCAGCAGGCACATTAAGGTCATGTCTATCCTTACTGGAAATAACTCTTGAGCTCTGCAAACCAACTCTCAACAGTGCCAAGACACTCCCTGCATCTGAAGCAAAAAGCCTTTCCAAAAGCTCATTCTCTAAATATGGAGCACTTGTGGGGATTTTCTGGTTGGTGCCGACAACCAAGAACATCATCTGTTTGCAAAGTGCTGCTGCCACTGTGTCAGACACAGCCACCAGTGCGCAGGTGCTGTTCTGGCAAGGATGCAGCCCCCTATTCCACCAGCTGCTCTGTGCTGCTGATGATGGAAAAGACTCCAATGTGGAGCAACTGAGGGAGCAGGGAAAGGGGCTCAGCCTGGAGAAAAGGAGGCTCAGGGGGGACCTTTTGGCTCTGCAAAACTCCCTGACAGGAGGGGACAGCCAGGTGGAGGTCAGGCTCTGCCTCTAGGGAACAAGGGACAGGACAAGAGGGAAGAGCCTCAAGCTGCTCTAGGGAAGGTTTAGTTCAGATATTCTGGAAATTTTTTTCACAGGACGGTTAGTCAGGCACTGACAGAGACTGCCCAGGGCAGTTGTAGAGCCTCCATCCCTGAGGGGGGGTTAAGAGATGTGTGGATGTGACACTTGGGGACATGGGTTAGTGGTGACCTTGGCAGTGCTGGGGGAACAAGTGGACTCTTGTGATCTTAGAGGGCTTTTCCAACCTTAATGACTGTGATTCAGTGATTCCATGCACAAGTAAACAACGGTGAACAAGACTTGGGAGGTCACAAGCAGATGAGTGTTTCTCAAAACCACAGTGAACACTTTTGAGAGTCCTCAGCACTTTTTTCATTAACCTCTAGCTGTCCCTGTATCATCACAGCTACTGCAATGCTCAAGTAGAGCATTTACAACTCTGCTCAAGCTTGTCAGTTTTTCACTGCTCACTAGAGCAGAGAACTGCCAGGTCTCAGGACTCAGACTAGCACCCTTTTATAACCAGTAGAGCGCTTCCCCTGAAAGCTATCAGGACAGTAATATGCATCCATGATCATTTAAAATCCCTGGATTAAAGACTAAGAAAAACAGATAGGACAAAAATATCTCTTCTGTTAGTTCAAAGGGAAAGTCTGGAGCCTCCAAAGCAGCCAGACTGGTGCTCAGACAGGGCACAACTCGAAGGGAATTTAAAGGAGGCCTTTAAAATTATAACTCAGAGAAAAGTTTAGGATAATCATGTGCCTCCTTGCTGCTGGAAGTGAGGGATAGTGACTCTGAGTGCTCTGCAAAGATAAAACTTCATAAAGAAATTCCCATCTTACACATAGCCAATTCTCTTTAAACTCCGCCTGCATGATAAACCATCTGTTATCATGGGATTGAAAAGAGCCCAGCACGTTCTTCATGTTCTACTCATTTGTAACACCAGAATATTTTATATTAGAGCTGCTGGCAAAGGCTCTGAGAAGTAAAATCTCACACAGGGATATCCCTTGGGGCCTCAGCCTGGCCTTCCCAGGACCAGTGCCATGTGACCTTTAGCAGGCAGGAGCTGGAGGAGAACAGAATCACAGAAGGTTGGAGAAACTCTCTAAGATCAAGTCCAACCATCAATCCAGCACCACCACGCTCACCACTAAACCATATCCTGAAGTCCCACATCCACACATTTTTTCAATGCTTACAGGAAGGATGACTCCACTACTGCTCTGGGCAGTCTATCCCAATGCTTTACAACGCTTTCCACGATAATTTCCCAAATATCCAATCTAAACCTGGTACAATTTGAGGCCATTTCCCCTCGTCCTGTCACTTGTCACCTGAGAGCAAAGCCCAACCCCACCTGGCTCCAACCTCCTGTCAGCAAAGTTTCCTTTCAGCACTGCAGCCAGGAATCTGCTCCTACCTCACCTGGGAGCTTTGTGTTTGAGCACAAGAGGAAATTACAGGCTTTAGGCACTTCCTAAATCAGAGAGAACAGTTGAGGGCCCATCCTTGGATAAGGCTGGAGGACCAATACTTTGCCAAAGCCTTGAAGGACAGGCACAGCGGGACCATTGGGTTATTGCACAGGTCTCTGTCCTTTCCATCTCACATAATCTTGCAGCTCCCAGTCTGGGCAAAGCCAGCCCTAGTGCATCCAGACCCATGTCCAGTACGTCCACTGGGAAAGCATATCAGGGTTCCCTAAAACCAGCTGCTGCAGTAATTTTTTCAGTTTCCAAAAGAGATCAGAGCCCAGGATCCTTCCAGAGAGGTATTACAGGTACTACTGGAGGTAGGAATTGCAGAAATCCTCAGAAAAAAGTGCAATATACTAGAAGAGGAGAGAGCTGGAGGGAAAACAAAACCCCCAACCCCCCAACAACCTCATTAAGGCTTTTCTCCTCCCTCTGCTTAACAAGGAGAATGCTTAATTAAGTCCTCCTTCAAGCCTTCCCTCTCACCCAGCAATGCTCAGCAGAAAGCAGAGATTTAACAATTTCCTCTGCAGCACAGGACACCTCAGTGGAGCAGGAATTTGCATATTCTAAAGGAGGAGTGAATTGCTGGTTCTCTGTTGTTGAGTCGAAGTGGGGAGGGACAAAATCAGCAGGAGGTACATTTCAGATCTGCTGAGGAATAAGGGAGAGCAGGAGGGAAGGAGCAAGTTGCTGTTTATAACAAGTCTGGAGCTTTCCCTAGGCAGGATTGTGTTATGCACAGACTTCTCAGTTTATTTGCAAGTCTCTTGCAGCTTACTAGGCCAGTTCAACTGGCAAGCGCTGCTGATTTTAAGCCCAATTATAGTCACTTCTACCACCTGACACAGCCTCAGTTCTGCAGCCAATTCTCACCCATTAATGCCACCAGAGTGGGCAGAACTTGCTATTCAAGGCAATCACCCCTGACCTCAAAGATACTGTTACCTGTCATAATTTCAGCCTTATTTGTATTTGCTGGAACATGTTCCTGTGTGTTCCCAACTCCTAGGTCCACTTCTCCTGCATACTGAGCTGAGATACATATTAGAGACAAGCTTTCAACTCTGGTTCACTTGTAATCAAAACTAAGAGCTCAGAGACTCATCTGGCTGGTACAGAACTATCACTAAGGGCCTTCTGCTAGAATCCTGACATTCCTAGAGAAGCTGTTCCCACATCTCTTGATTTAGTTCTCTCATGAAAGACACAGCAACACAACAATGGGAATTTTTTTTTCTGATGGGTCTTTCAATCAAAACAGAAGAAAAAGCTCCAAAAAGCCAGAGGCCTCAGCCCACCATTCCACAGTTTAGGGGACACCAAGGAGGACTTCCAGCTCTGCATATCCCAGGAAACTAGGCTCTACATACCTGCACCACATGAAGTGAACAGAGACAGGTAAATGAACCAAATCCTGAGAGGGGCCAGCTTGAGACCCAAGGGATTTACAAGGAACTGCAACAGGATAGATTTAAAAAAGGGTTTGTGCTTCTATGTCTTCCTCTGAGTACTTCTGAATTCCCCCCAAGAAGCACACAAGCAGCCTTGCATTTCATCTATTCTGATCCAAAATGCCATCGAAAAAGGTAGGAAATGTGTTCTGAGCAAGATGTTTGTGGCAATTAGAACTGGGCTCTACAGCTGGCAGGGGATACAAAAATCACAGAATGGCTTGGGTTTGAACGGACCTTAAAACCCATCAGTTTCACTCCCTCCCATGGACAGGGGCACCTTCCACTAGACCACGGTGTTCAGAGCCACATCCAGCCTGGCCTTGAACACCTTCAGAGATGGAGCAGCCCCAGTTTTTCTGGGCAATGTGTACCAGGTCCTCACCACGCTCACAGGAAAGAATTTCTTCCCTATATCCAATCAGAATCTTCCCTCTTTCAACTTAAAGCCTTGTCCTATCACTGCAAAATTCTTTGCAAAAATACCAGGCAGAAGGAAGATGCTCGGATCTACCCAGGCTTGAGTGTAGTTATACAAAACAGCCCTGGATTATTCAGTGCAGAGAAATGAACTTTGTTCCTGGAACACAGCAAGGTTCACCAAAGTCCCACCTGGGAAAGAGTTCTGAAGCAAGGGATGGATGCAGCAGTGTTCAGGAGGGAAGAGATGCCACAACTACAGCTCTGAGCCATTCAGGAGCTGGACCACAGGTCAGCTCAGTGCTCCACAAGCACCTGTCAGCTGGTACACAGGGAGGTTTTCTATAATTTTTGCAATTCCACTGAACCATTAACCACAGACTGCAGACAGCATTCCCAGCCCATCTCCTTACTCAGTGTCTAATAGAGAATGGATGAAGCTGGCCTGCCAAACTGCCCCAGTACAGCCTGTGCCCTAAACTTAACTAGTACAAAGCTGTCGGAGAACACTAGAGACTGTTCTGCCTCAATTCTGATCAATTCCCAGTGTCTTTGACAGAGAACTCCTGCTGGAACTGCTTTGCTCCTATCTGAATGTATAATGAAGTTTTAAAGCAGCAGCCCAACCTCCAGCTCACACAGGGCCCAGCAGGAACCTCCTCCAGCAAAGGACTTCTTTTGCTATGAATGAACAGTAGATTTTTGTTTGGGTCTCAGTGATTTATGTTCATCTGGGAGACTTAGTTTCCTTTTAATACTGCAACAAAAATCAGCTTCAAGGAAGCTTGGAAGTATTTTTGACTGACAGTTATCCATCACCTGTGTAAGGTGGGAGAATGCCACACACAGGAGGCAGTGGATAAACTGGATGATAAGCAGTTCAGCCCAGCCCTACGTTTGCCTGCAGGAGAGATTTCTCCCTCTCCCTTGTACTTCTCAGTCTCCTCTAATCAAAATCACTGGTTTACTTACACCAGATGTGTTGAAATCAGCATCTTCACAAGACGCTTTTTGGGAACAAGAAGGCACACAACCTTCCCAGGGGAGGGCTTGTCTGGTGCCCCAGCAGATCACCACAATCACCCTGACTCCCACCACAAACTGAGCCTAGCTGATCCCAGAGCCCCACAAGAGCTTCCCAGGTTATGAGACGAAGGGATGAGACCCAAGGTCCTACAGGCATCCAAACTGCAAACTTCCTGAAATGCAGCAAGTAGAAAATCAGGGCCTCTGCCAAGCCTAGAGCCACAGACTTTCTGTACAAGACCTCATTAGTCTTACATCCCCTTTCAGAGCTCCTTTCCTGAGGGCAGGCACCTGCTAACACACCGAGTAAGTCCCATCCCAAACCCAGGGCAGGATGACTTGTGCTCTGAGGCCACATTGGACCAGAGCATAGGGGCAGCAGGAAGGGTGAAGGCTCCACAAGGAGGCATGTCCAGACAGGAGAAGGCTGTGTTCCTTTAGGAAGCAGCGTTCAATCCAACATCTTCCTCAAACACTGCCTTAGCTTCCTTGCAAGCACAAAGACACAACTTTAAACACCAGAGCTGATGGAAAGGCTGCCAATTTTCTGCTAGCAAAGAGGTACTGCCTGTATAGCAGGAGAGACAACAGCAGCAAACTGATGGCCCTGAGCTGCGGATGGCTCACGACAGAAGGATGTCGTCATTTTCCAGAGCTCTTTCCCTAGGGTTTCCCCCAAAGCAAGAGACCAGCAAAGATTTTCACTCCTGCTTGCACCCCCTGAAGACTTTGAGGAAAAAAAAAAAAAAGGAATTATCAAAGAGCCTTTGTGCATTTATAAACCTGTCAATTTTGCTAGAATATTTAAGGCTTTAAAGAGTCCAAAACATCTACTTGAAATTTTCTATCCAAACAGATTTCTTTTAATACTTAAAAAACTTCCAGAAATAAAATATTTAGATTTTTCTCAAGTGAAGGCATTCCAACAGCTCCAGACAGAAGCACCAGAGGGGAGGAGGAAATCCAACTCTTAATTTGACAGGAACATTTTTTTTTCCCCTTTCTTTTAATTGGTAGAGAAACAGGACTATAGAGCTATTTCAGCCCCTGTCTCTGACCAGGAATAGCTAGGATGAGCAGCACAGGAAACAACAAACCAAACTTACTCAACTGCTGGCAGTTTCAAGTCCCTGTCCCACACATGCTTTGCCTCACAGGAAATATTCTCCGAGGTGATGAGGCACCAGTATGCCACCCCACCATCCTGCCCTTCCTCTCCACACACTCCCAACACTTTCTATTTTGCCTTCAAAAGCCTCCCCCACAGAAGAGAAGCAGGTTCCCCACCTGAGAACACTACAGGCATGACAGGTTTTGGGAGAACTCAGCCTTTTCCAAAACCTGGTTACCTTGAATTCTTCTCACCCATAAGAATTGAGAGGGTCAAACATCTGGCAGCACATTTCTTTCTCCATTTCCAAGTACTCCTTGTAGTATCTGCAAAGTAGAGCACAGGATGGCATCAGGGGCTGGAGACTGTCTGTCCCACTCTCAGTGTCACAACCTGAAAATAATGTTATTTTTTGGATATAAAGAAATTAACATAATAGAAGAGTGTGCTGGCAGCAGTGAAACAGCCCCTCCAAGCCCTTCTTTCTGCAAGTCAGGGAAAGAGAGCTGGAAATGTCATACCTCATTCCCAGACCTGGGGTCTCTGCTCTGCTTGGGACTAATTAGATCATTTGCCTTCTACAAGACAGGGACTTTCTACACGAGTTTTGGAAGCATGGGACAGTGCAGAGGAACCCCACCTGTGTGCTGTGGGATACTTTAGTGCATCCTTATGCAAGTCCTTTTAGTACCCAGGAACATTGTCCAACTGCCATCCAGCAGGGTACCTGGCATGGATATAGGATCTGTGCAAAGGGTGGGTAGGAGACAGCAGGGATTTGTGTCTGGACTAAGTGGATGACAAGGCAGATGTTTCCTCCTCTGTTCTCTCTTCCTTGCCAGCATCACAGGATGGCAAAAGCTTTGCAGTCTGTTCCATTTGAACTTCTCCAAGCACAGCATCCTCTGCTCCCTGTGCTCTCACCTCACTGGTAAGGAATCCCTGAGCTGCAGGGTGACTCAGTTTGGGAACACTGTCCCAGGGATTAGTGGCTGCCCATGAGTTCGGCTTTCCTGTATTTGCTGCCATGTAAGGCCAAAAGGAAAGGGTTTTGTGCAACACACTAGAACCAGCCGCAGTGAGAGACTGGCTCAGGCTCTCTCAGCCACAGCCCTCAGCACCCCTGGGGCCCAGAACCTCAGAGGGTGTAAAATCCCAGCACAGCAAATCTCTCCTGGTAAGTCTCACATACAGGTTGCTGATCAAGGATGTCCACCTGTAGGTGGCATATTCTCACACCTATGACAGCAGGAAATCCAAGACCCCATTGTTTGGAGGAACAGATTAATGCCAGATATTGGAAGAACCCCAATTCATTCTGGTTTTGATGCAATGCAAGCCTTCCAATAAAATTCTCAAATCCAGCAGCAGAATTTGTACCAAATCCGCTCAGCTGGTACCAGACGCATTCTATATACCTCTCACTCTGAATTCTGCCTACTGCTCTCCAGGGGATTTTGCCAAGAACCCGTTTCAGCCAGTAAATAGATGCATTCCAAAGCTTTGTTTTAGACAGCAAAAGGGAGCTTGCTGATTACCACAAAACATTGCTTTTAACAAAGTATAAATGTACTCAGTAAGGAAGTAAAAAGCCACTAAGAACAAGATTTTGATTCATATTCCATTTCTGAAGCATTTTTCAGATCACACTACAAGTTCTCAGGCAAGGGCAGGCTGGTAACATTACCATCTAACCAGAGGTAAGGCCTCATTAACAACACCCAGTAACACTTGCTTCATCTGTTTCACACTAAAAAAAAATCCACTCTCTGTCACAGGCAAAAGATCACTCCTGCAGCGCTGCCTCCAACTCTGCAATCCAACATCAGAAAGACATAGAGCTGCTGGAGCAAGTCCAGAGGAGGCCATGGAGATACTCCAAAGGCTGGAGCCCCTCTGCTCTGAAGACAGGCTGGGAGAGTAGGGGTAATTACCTGGAGAAGACTCCAGGAAGACCTCAGAACCCCTTCCTTCACCTAAGGGGGTCCCTGAGAGCTGGAGATGGGACTTTGAACAAGGACAATGGAGAATGGCTTCCCACTGCCAGAGGGCAGAGTTAGACGGGACATTGGGAAGAAATTCTTCCCTGTGAGAGTGGTGAGGCCCTGGCACAGGTTGCCCAGAGAAGTTCTGGCTGTTCCCATCCCTAAAGTGTTAAAGGCCAGGTTAGACAGAGCTTAGAGCACCCTGGTATGGTGAAAAGAGTCTTTGCACATGGCAGGGGAATGACCTTTAAGGTCGCTTCCAACCCAAACCATTCCATAGTTAAAAGCAAAAAATACAGCAGTTTTTAAAAGGCAGCGAAGCAGGAACTCCAGGACAACAGTGGCACTTAATTCTGACACACTCACACTCACTGAACGTGGTGCTCTCTTTCAGAGCCGGAGGTGGCAAAGGCAGAAATATCTTGTTGCTTCCCAGCCACACCACCTCAACATCATTAGCAAGATTTCTCTTTTACCTACCAACATATTTCAAACAAATGTAAGTGAATACGTGAAACTACTAGAATCAGGCCTTCTAGCATTGTACATGTACTAGCCCCCAAGAGCACCCAGACAGATCTAGTTTAGAACTTGTTTAGAACTCCCCACCATCAGTGGACAATTTAGTAGCTCTATACCCCGTGGGAGATCAGGATGAATACAAGAGATCCATTTAAAATTTCAGACCAGCAGCTAATACTGCCTTCAAGCTCTTTGTACTTCAGAAGTAACAGAATAAATTTGAAAATTTGGTGTTATGACAGACTATTAAAGACAACATGGATACACAGGACAGAACAGCCTCCACCAACACATGCCCTGGTGGAAGGCACTCAGCCCACCAGACTGGCTTTTCCAGCAGCATCGACCACTCTTCTTAACGTTACTGCTGCCTTTCTGCAAGTGCCTGGTAGTGACATACAGAAGAGGGTGTGTTTTCAAGGGCTGCTTTGTGAGCTCCAGGGCTGAGGACAGCATCGCTCCTGCCTCAGTAAACAGTGCCAGGAGGACAGCACACACTTTTGGGGAAAAAGCTAATACTTCTGGCAGTTTCAAAGGAAGAGCATCACGAGGGCATAGACAAGCATTAGTCATGTTTTGGTGGGGCTGAGATGTGACTAAAGCTGGCAGGATAGTCCTGTACTCAGTCTGTGGGCAAAGGAAGAGTTCATCTTCAGGGCTGTTCATTTATTATCTCCAAGATGGCAAGAAATTAACTTTTAATGAATATTAGTATTGTGCATTGAAGCACTTGCAGAGCAGAAAAGCTGCTGAAATTAACCAACACAAGTTAAAGGGAATGAAAATCATACTTACTGAGAACATTATCAGCTGGTGTATCAGCCAACTGTATTTCACTGGATTTGAGACATTTTAGTAGCCCCTACATCCCTGTCCTCACCTTGATCTGCTCACAAGTCAGGTAACGCACATCCCACCAAAGAAATTTATGGAAAAGGTGGGTGTTCCCAGCTCCTCACTTGCAGCTTCTGGGCCCGAAAAATGTTTTGAGTTGTTTTCTTCACATGAGTTTCCCCAAGTCACTTATTAACCCAATAGTTAGGGGTTTCGGGGGTTTTTTGAACCTTTAAAATATTTTGGAATGGGTATTACAGCCTGTCCAAACACTCTCTCTTCCCCAGGTATGGAAAGCAGGGCTCTCACCTCGTCAACTTCTTCAGCTCATTGTTGATATCACGGTTGAAGGGCTGGATGCACTGAGCTCTGGCCAGGAAATCCCGGGATTTGCTGTACTCCCTCATGTAGAGACAAGCCTGTCATGGAAATAAGATAGATGCATCACAAGCTAAATACAGACCCACTGTCCTTCTTCAGTTCTTGTGCAAAAACAAACATTACTGAGACAGAGAAAAATAACTCAGGAACATCCCAGGAAAAGCTCTGTGATATACATTTCCAGAGAGCCAGACTTTCCAAAAAGGCAGATGCAGACAAACCACCTTGACTGCTGCAGCAGCCCAGAATTCAGAGATTCTCCTCAGTTCATTCTGAGCTCTCTCCATAGCCAGACTGGGATGTTCCATTATGATTTATTTGCCCACCTGGCCACACCTGAACAGGGCTTTAACATTTCCTTGGTCCATCTCCAAGGCTAACTCCCCATATTTCAAAGCTCGGTCAGCACAGTCCAGTTTCAGGTAAGTGAGTGAGAGATTCAGGAACAGCAGCAGTTTGGAAGCATTGATCTGGCTCTGCTCTGCTTTACTGGAAGACCTGTGACCCAGGATGAAAAGTGCCTGAGCAGAGAGAGAAAACCAGCCAGTTCACAACAAATCCATCATGGAAAGTGAGAAATCAATCTAATTCAACAGCTACACTCATGTTTCTGTTCACCTAGGAAACTTTAAAGTAATAATCAAAACTCTAAATACAAGACAAGGCATTCTCACCATGACTAGTCATGCTGACCATATAACCACAGGTTTAAGAAAGCAGCAGAATTTATAAAAAAGACCCAGGACTCAGATTTTAAGGATAAATATGGAAATCTTACAGGGAGGAAGGCAAGTCAAATTACTTTTGTTTCAAAAATACCAAGCAAAAGCAACGTTGACTCATCTCTACCTCTGAAAAAGTAGCAGATGCCTTTCGGTTGGAGAATAATTGAGCATTTTCCCTGCCTGGAGAGGGAACTGGAGATGCTCATCCTGGGAAAAAGGATCAGGAGGTACCTTTGCACTCTCTACAATTCCCAGACAAGAAGGTACAGTCAGATGGGAGTCAGGCTCTGCTCCCAGGAAGCTGGACAAGACAAAACAGCCTTAAGCTGCAGCACAGGAGGTCCAAGTTGGATACTGGGGAGAATTTCTCACTGAAAGTGTTGTCCAGCCTTGGCACAGCTGCCCAGGGCAGTGGTGGAGTGCCTATCCCTGGAGGGATTTAACAGCCCTGTGGATGTGACACTTGGGGACATGGGTTAATGGTGACCTTGGCAGTGCAGTTGGACTTGGTGGCCTCAGAGGCTTTTCCAACCAAAATGATTTTGTGACTATCCCTTAATTTACCACTGCTGCTCACACAAATCCAGGTATGCAAAGCCTGTTCTGAAGTAACAAACTATGCCTGGAAAATATCACAAAGTTATTTGATCTCTAACCTGTACCTGTTGTGGTAAGCTAAAATAATTCCTTCTTTCACAGCTTTCCAAAATCACAGTCCACATTTTCCTGGTGCCATACCCTCTTGTATCTGTCCTTGGCAATCTTGAAGCACTGCTTATAGAAGAAGTAGTTGCCAAACTCTCTCTCTGTGGCTGCCACTTTCAACACCTTTTCTAGAGGAAGTCTATCCTGCTGTTCCTGTGTGAAGAAATATCTGAATTTCAGCTCAAACTAAAGAAAACAGGCAGAGAACTCAGTCAGGACAGTCCTACACAGCCCCCTCCTATTCACGGAGCAGAAGCTACGTCCTTACCAAGGCCAGGCCACCACTAGGTGGTATCTCCCCAGCCAGGCTGAAACATGACAGTGTTCTTGGGCTGATTATTCCCAGTGAAGAGATCAGGAAGATCCCCAGTTCCAAAAAGGGGACTGAAAAAAGCAGGAATGTGTCCTTAACACCTGCCCCACTCTTTCAGCACACAGCTGAGTTAACACAGATGCAGCCACCGCCACAAAGCTGCTTGAAAGGTTACGTTGCTCTAATTGCTCTCAGGCCAGCTCTGGCACAGCCTGACACTCCCAAAGACACCAAGCAGCAAAACGGAAACCCCAACAACCAGTAAAAAACAAAACCCCAACAATCATTAAGAATGTATATAAGAATGGAGGGACAGGTTTTCTTCTGGGTCTGCAAGTTGGAACCAGCTCATAGAGAGAGGTCAGTCAGCCAAAATGGGTGGGCAAGGGGCAAGCAGGGAGCACAACAAGTGTGGTTTGCTCACAGGGCTCTGGGGGAACATTTGCCTGTGCAGAGGCTGGAGGGGACTGGAGGGCCTCCCCCATTAGCTTCTGCCTCCACTCACTGATCCACAACCATAGCCCAAAGCCCTCGACATCAAAAGGTGAATTAACAATAGCATTGCAACTCACCAGGGAGGGAAAAACAGGGTAGGAACACTTGGGTGAGGAGCCAAGAGGCAGAGACAAAGGGTGGGGGCTGGTGGGGAACTGGGACATTGCAGTTACAGACAGCTCCTTACTGTTCCTTAAAGAAATTCCTAGAAGTTGGTGCCCTCTAGTGCAACCATGAGGTTTCTGGTAAAACTACAAATAAATGGGAGCCATTCCACTGACTCCATCCATCAGAGGTGAAAACAAAGGCAGATGCTGCCTTCTCCCTCTGCATGGGAAGGCAAACAGAGCGAGACATGGAAGGACACAAAGTGCAGGCATGTAGATCAGAGCAGAGCTGGAAGCCCAGGGACTGGATACTTGCACCAGCATTCACCTGAACACATGTAACACACAAGCCGTAGCTACTGTGAGACAGGACAATGATGGTTCGCCCTCCAGATTTCAGCCTCAAGCCTTATTAAGGGAACTCACATACGTCAGCTCAAAGAAGGCGTCGCACTCCTCTGAGTCTATGAAGTCCAGTACCTCCACCTTGAACAGGACTGTGGTGTTTGGGGGGATGGAGGGAGGACAGCCCCGCGGGCCGTAGGCGTATTCTGGAGTGAGGATGAACAGCGCAGCCTCTCCTTTCGTCATAGACAGCAGCCCGATCTCCAGCCCCCACAGTGTGATGTCTGTCACGAGGGGTGGACATGTGAAGTTCATGAATAGCAACACCCTCACACACCAAACAATGGCTCCTTAAGCCTGAAGGAAAAAATCCCTGGGAACTCCTGTCTCAGCAACTACAACAGCCAGTTGCTGCAGAAGGGATTATCAGGGCAGCCTGCTGTGGGACCGAGCACGTGGTATTGCAAATCCAGAGTGGGATGAGTTGGAAGGGGCTCTAGAGATCATCCAGTCCAAGCCCTGCCATTGGCAGAGATGCCTTCCACTAGACCAGCATGCTCCAAGAACTGTCTAGCCTGAAAAACATCATCTCCTCTCAACAGATTTAAAACTACCTAAGGGCAGGTGGGAAACACCTCCCTACCACTCCCAGGCAGAGGGTAAGCAGTTCCAGATTCCATCTCCCATGTGAACCAGGAGGATTTAGGACTCCATGAACTGTTAAAACTTTCAAACAACCTAAAGACACCAAACAGCACTTAAACTGAAATGCCTTAATACAACCCCAGGTCCCAAAGCGCCTTAGTACAATCCCAAGCCCCAGGACAAAGTTCGTGACTCAAACCTACCTTTTCCAAGTTTCATCAGCCTTGGATACTTGCTGTTCCCGTTTGAACAGAAGAGCTTATTCCAATTTTCCAGGTACCCGGAGTACTTCACTGTACAGCCCAAAATGAGGAGTGGGGAGAAGGTAAAAGCAAGAGTTTGATTTCATATCCCATAACGGCAACATCAGGAGCATACCAGGAGTTGTAACCACCCAGTTATTCTGCTTCTCTTTTTCCGTTCTGCTATAGAACATCAGAGGCAGCACAAACCCTTCTGTTTTACACCAAAAACCTGGTTACATCCAAGCAGCCAAGTGCTGTGTGTTTTAGCATCATTCCCAGACAAAGCAGCCGCTTCACAGTCCTGAGTTATCTAAGAGATGTGATTTTGCACTTTTAAGAATTGGAAACTTCAGCTGAGCAAATTAAAATGCCCCAGTTATATCCAGAAATACTTAAATAGAATTCCCTAACCAAAGCTGAAGCTCTGGAAAGAGAAACAAGGGGGGAAATGTACCACCATCCCAAGCTGTGCACCTGTAACTCCAGTTCTGCCTCAGAAAATATACTGTAATGGGCCTCTCTTGACACAGCACCAGGGCCCTGCACTTCAGGAACTTCCAGCTTCAAACTTCTCTGTGAGCACAGGTGGGCCCTAGCAATCCTTCTTTCCTCAAGGTTAAGATGTCTTTTCATTTAATGTGTCAGCCACAAGAAGTTAAACGGGGTGTTAAAACACTGATAAGGAGAGGAGACAGTCTCTGAAGCAGACACACACCACGGTATAATACAGGCACTTTTAATTCCTTGTTGTGGTCTTTGCCAGCCACCAGCACCTCAACATTAGAGCCTTGGAGGACCTTTCCCAACAGGCTCTGCCCCCTCTGTTTGTTTCACCATCTGCTCCAGGTCCAACCACACAGACCAAATCTGCCAAGACACAGGTGACAGAGACGAGTATCAGATCATCACTCCAGCCCGTACTTCCAAGCACTTTTGCTTTCTTAGTCCTACTGAACACAGACTACACTAAAAAATTCCTATTTAAAAGCTGCTCAGGAGATGGTTACTGGTGCCTGAACCAGTGAATTCACGCACAACATTACTGCAGAGCACCCTAAATCACCCTGGGCAGCCAGGCCGAGCTCGGGCAGCCTCACTTCAGGACACCAGCCCTGGCAGGACTGTGAGAATTGTGGAATGGGTTGGAAGGGACCTGGAAGATCATCCAGTCCAACCCCCTGCCCATGGGCAGGGACACCTTCCACTAGAGCAGGTTGCTCCAGCCTGGCCTTGAACGTTTCTAGGAATGGGGCAAGCACAGCTTCCTATGGCAACCTGTGCTGGAGAACCGGGACATCCTTAAACAGGGGTGCCCAGCCCTGGCCACAGGACCTCCCACGGCCCACAGAAGGCTCCGGAGGCCCCAGACCCAGCTCTACCTGCCACGGAGGCGGATGGGGGCACGGGCTGACCAGTGCCGGGGCGCAGCTGCTTCTTGCGCACCCCTCCATCGCCGGTCAGGTCCTGCAGGGGTTGGAGAGACTCCAAAGCCAGAGACAAAGAGGGGCTTGGTCCTGGGGTCGGGGTCGAGGTCAGTGCCAGAGGCCACTTCGGAATCAAAGCCGGGTCCGGGTCCGGGTCCTGCCACCCGGCCCCGAGCTCCTCCTCGCCAGCACCACCCGCCATCACGGCCGCACCGCGACTCTTCCGCGCCTCAACCGCCCCGCCAACCACGGCCCGCCAACCACCGCCCGCCAACCACCGCCCGCCAACCACCGCCCGCCAACCACCGCCCGCCAAGCACGGTGCCTCCAACCAATCACGCTCCGAGCAGCGACCCCGTCCCAACGAGCAGCTTTAGAGCCACGGGAGAATGGACACGCCCCTGAGCGGCTCTGCACCAATGGAAGGCGAAACGTCACGGAGCGCCGCGGTGCACGCTGGGGGATGTAGTCCGCGGCCTGCGCTGCCTCCGCGCTTCGTTAGAACAAAAATCCCGAACCAAACCAACCCAAAACTCAAAAACCAAAACCAACCCCCACAAAAACAACATCAAAAAACCCAACTAAACTGCAACAAAAGCCACACAACTACCAACCCCACCCCTCCAAACCAAAACCCAATCAAACAAAAACCCAAACCAAAGAAAAAACAAAACCAAAATCACACCCACCACCAACCAACCAAAAAAACCAAAAAAAACCCAAACAAAACTAAAACAAAAAAACCCTCGCCCCCAAAAACACAAAATAAAACAAAACCCCAAACCCAACAACCAACTGACCAAAACCCCATAAAACCCCAAACCAACCAACCAATCACAACCAACCACAGGCAAAAACCCCAAACTGGTTTGGAACAAGCTTGTAAGTTTGGCCTTCTTCAGGCACCTGAAATGGTATAAATGCAAAATGAATGAGAATGCAAAATAAAAGCAGAAAGAAACCCACATTCTTGAGAATTTTTGAGATCACCATAAAAGAACATAAACCCAAGTTTTTTTGTTCACAGAAGGTTATAGAAGGAAGGCAGGAAGGCAGGGGGAAAGACAGGAAGGGAAGTCCCCACAGCCTGTCTCCAGCCCCCCTTTGGAGAAAAGGTGCTTCATTCTCTGCTTTGCTGTGTCCCAAAGACCTTCAGTGTGAGGCTGGGTGAAAGCCCAGACTGATCCTTCCCTCACCGCATTCCTAAAGTTGGACAGTCCCCAGGGAGAAGCCAGGACCATCCCCAGCTCCCCAGGAGATGCTGAGAGGGAAGCCAGAGGATGGGATCATGATGGGATTCATATGAAGGATGCTCATAAGCCAAACACATCCATGAACCAGGAGTGATTACATGAAAAACTATATTGTTTCACAATCAGACAAAATAATTCCTTGTGCCTTGCCCCACACAGTAAGAGCAGTGTTTGGTTTCCTGTTTTTTCCCAAAAGCATAACAAGTTTTCACCAGACAACAAAAAATCCACCAGTTTAACAAAAAAAAAATGTAGTTAATAGTAAAGTTAACCTAGTTGATAACAATATCTTAAAGTCATCTTAAACTTAGCTGATAATAAAGTGCTTTGGTGAGAACATTCTCTCTGTTGCAGTGGGGAATAAGGGAAGTCCCATGGGGATTTGGGGACTGTGGCTGCTGTGGGAGGCAAACACAGCCAGCTCTTCTCTTGATCCTGACTAGGGATGTGCCCACACATGGCTCCAGGCAGACCTTCCCGGGGCGTGAAGGGACAGGACAGGAGGACAAGAGCCTGCCTGGCCCTCAGAGAACGAGGAGCTGGAGCCAAGTGGGTAGCCATAGTGAGAAGGCTGCTGAAGAGGGAAACGGGAGCAGAAAAAGCAGCTGAAGATCTGTGTGCAGGCAGCAGGTCAGTCCTGGTCTTTCCAGCTGCCCAGGGCTGTGAGCTGGCATGGGTGACTGTGTCCTCCCAGTCTGCTAGGGAGGGACACTGCCCAGGGCCATGGGCTTAGGGGGGCAGGGCACCTGAGGGTCTCAGCCACCCTGCACACAGCTCAGCAGTGGCTCCTACAAAACTGCAAAGGGTCACCAGGGCCTGTCACCAAAATGCACAACCAGCCTGTGCCAACCAGAGGCCAGGGAATAAAGTACACCACCACCAAGGTAGATGTTTGTTCCTGCATCTCTGCCAAACTGAGGCTTCTGAATGTACCTTTGTACAGGTTCAAGTACTGTAGAATCATAGAATATCCTGAGTTGGAAGGGACCTACAGGGGTCACCGAGTCCAGCTCCTGGCCCTGCACAGTCATCCCAATAATCCCATCTTGTGCCTGAGAGCATTGTACAAATGCTGCTGGAGCTCTGGCAGTCTTGGGGCTGTGAGCATTCCCTGGGGAGACTGTTCAGTGCCCTAGCACCCTCTGGGGGAAGAACCTTTTCCTGATACCAAACTAAACCTTCCCCGACAGTGACAGAGCTCCAGCCATTCCCTCAGATCCTGTCACTAGGATGAGATCCTTACACCCTTTGATTGTTCAGGTACAAGATGACTGATCCCCAGCACCCACTGCTAACCCTTCAGACCCTGCAAAGCAGCTCTCGCCTGTCCCTGGATCCAGGTGTCCCTGGAGCTAGTCGTGCTGGAGTGACTGACCCATCGCACCAGACGCTTCTGGGACAGTTTCAAAGCCATGTCCAGGTTGTTGGGATACTGCCTTATGGTGGCTGTTCTGGGGTATCCTTTATCTTCCATATACAGCTCTTAGCTTTCTGGAGCAGATCCCTCCTTCCCAGAGCAGATTCATTTCCTGGAGCAGACCCCTGGGCTGGACATCCTTTGCTCTGAGTGCAGCATGACAACCACCAAAGTCTGCAGCAAACCCCCCATCAACCCGTCACCCACGGGGTATCACAGGGTCTAACAACCAGTAGTAATATCAGTGTGCTTTCACATGTGAGGACCGGATGGAGTGTCTGGGGCTGGTGACCAGGGTCACTGGGGTGATAGAGGTGGCTGGGATGGCCAGGCTAACCAGGATGGTCAGGGTTGGTCATCGTGTCTGGGATCATCAGGATGAACAGGGTGACAGGGGTGACTGGTGTCACCCCTGGGCTGGCCAAGGTCACTGATGATGGGGTGGCCATGATCATGAGGGAGACGCTGGGTCACTGGTTGGCCGGGGTCACCAGAGTGGCCGAGGTGGCCAGGGCGGCCAAGGTGGCTGGGATCACCGGAGTGACCAGGGTGGTGGAGTGACCGGGGTGACTGTGCTGGCCGCGGTCACTGAGATGACGATGTAGCCGTCACCCGGGTCCTTCCGCCGACGCAGCTGCCCAGCAGCGCCCCCACGGTGCCCGCTGCGCCCCGTGCCCTCCGCCCGCCCTGCCCCGGGCCCCGAGCGCGGAGCGGGACCGCGCTCGCCCCCTGTGGCCCCGGAGGCCCCGGCGGAAGCGGCGCGGGGCGCACATGGCGCTGTACAGCGCGGCGGCCGCCGTGCTGGCGGGGCTGGAGCGCGGCGAGGGCGGCCTCAAGAGCCTCGTGTACAACAGCGGCTTCCCGGTGCGCCCGGAGGGGCCGGGGGTGCGGGGCGGCCGGGGGGAATCACACCCGGGAGGGCCGGGGGAGCCCCGGAGCCCGGCGCGGGCCCGCTGGTGATCACCGCTGACTGCTCCACAGCATGTCCGGCAGCTGTACGCGCTGGTGTCCGAGACCCTCCGCTACGCCCCGGTGCTGGAGAAGCTGCTAGATGGAGCCGCGCTGCTGCAGGCCGAGAAGAAGCTGGCGCCGCAGCTGGCGAAGGTACGGGGGGATCCGCGGAATCCCTGGGCCGCGGTGTCCCGGAGACGCGGTATATCCTGGAGCCGCGGTGGCCTGGGGCGGCGGGGCCTGGCTCACCTCGTCCCCTTCCTGCAGGTCCTGGTGTATGACTTGCTCTTCGGCAAGGGGCTGAAGTGCGGGGGCCGGTGGAAGGCGCTGGCCCGGCGGCACCGGGCGCGGCTGGAGGCCGAGCTGGCCCGCATGAAGGTGCGGCACAAGGTGAGCCGCAACGAGGACCTGCTGGCTCCGGAGAAGGCAGTAAGCGCCGCAGGTGAGTGGCTCGGGCTGAGTGGGCACCCTGTGCTGGGGGCAGTGGGGGGCTGTGTATGACCTGTCCAGCCTCTGCAGCCTCCCAGGTCCCACGCTATGTCCGAGTCAACACCCTGAAGACTTGTGTGGACGATGTGATCGACTTCTTCAAGCGCCAGGGATATACCTACCTGGGCAAGGCAGCCAGGTAAGTATTTCTTTCTGCTATCTCACCTTTCCCAGAATGTCAGCAAGTGGCGTGGGATGAGGTCTGGCGGGTAGAAGGGTTGCTGAACTTGATGCTCAGAGTGGTTGGGTTGGGATCTCCATCACTCTACACTCTTAGATGCTGCCTATCTGGATGCTGCCTATAGGTGGTGATGAGCTGTGGGATGAAGGGGTTTCTCAGCCTGGGCTCTGCTGAGAACACCGGGATTAGAATTTTGTATTCACGCTCCCTGTATCTCATGGGCAGTGTGGAGGAGCTGAAGGCCCTCTCCGGAAAAAAATTCCTGTTGGATCTGCATCTCCCGGAGCTGTTGGTTTTTCCTTCGCAAACAGATCTCCATGACAACCTGCTGTATACTTCAGGACACATAATTCTGCAGGACAAGGTGAGGGAACTGGGGAGCAGGAAATTGCAGAGGTAGGAAAACTACTGACAGGGGTGAAGGGTGAGCTCCTTCCACAATGGCTCAGCTTGCTGCAGCATTTAAGTCTAAGCAGAAACTGTGGGGCTCCCCTGGTGCTTTGCTTCCATTGTTTGGAGGTTCAGGATGAAATCCTGGGGTGTAAAACCACTGTGGGAGCTGGGGACCAGCAGCTGGGAGGAGCAGGGGGCTGTGGGTTGGGAAAGGCTGTTGGTGGAGCGTGGTGGTGGCCTTGGCCCTGTGTCATGGTTGTCCCTGTGACCCCACAATATCAGCCATGCCCGAGGAGGGGCCAGGTGTTTCTGTCCACCCCTCTGATGGTCTTTGCCCTGTTGCAGGCCAGCTGCCTCCCTGCCTTCCTCCTTGGCCCTGTTGCTGGCTCCCATGTCATCGATGCCTGTGCTGCCCCTGGAAACAAGACAAGCCACCTGGCTGCCATCCTGAAGAACAAGGGGTGAGGGCAGGGTTGTGTGCAGGGATGGAGGGAAGGGGGGAGGTGGCCCTGGTCCCCCTGTGTGCACAGAGAGCACAAGAAGGTGACAGGAGCTGCAACCTGTCACCAACTCAGGTGAGCTGGTGGCTATGACAGTTCTGGGCCATTGGAAGGACCTGAGGGGACATGAAGTCACATAGGGGTTCACTCCCAGCTCTCAGCCCTGGCCCTGTTCCATAACCCTGCCAGAAGGGAGGCAGCTCTCAAGGTCTGCCTGCTCAGTATTTGAGTGTTCTTGGGGACCAGGTGGTCTGTTCACAGCTTCTCTTGGGTGCTGGCCTCTGCCTTCAGACAGATCTTTGCCTTTGATGTGGACCCTAAGCGTGTGGCCACCATGAACACGCTGCTGACACGGGCAGGGGTCACTGGCTGCCAGCTGGCCCAGCAGGACTTCCTGACCGTGGATCCCAGAGACCCCAAATACAGCAGGGTGACTCACATCCTTCTCGACCCATCCTGCAGTGGCTCAGGTAACGTGTGAGGCTCCAGCTGCTCACCTAAGGCCAAGCTGTGGGTGTGCAAACCCTGGGTGACAGCTCCTGTCCTGCAGGGATGGTGACACGAGGGCCAGGGGAGGAGGCAGCCCCAAGTGCTGAGCGCTTGCAGGCATTGGCTGGCTTCCAGCGCCGGGTCCTCAACCATGCCCTGAGCTTTCCAGCTCTCCGGCGCCTGGTCTACTCTACCTGCTCCCTGCACCAGGAGGAGAACGAGGATGTGGTCCAGGCTGTGCTGCAGGAGTGGGGCTCAGCCTTTAGGTGGGTCTGGTTCAGGGAACTGGAGGGCTGTAGGGCAGGGTTTGGTGCTGACCTCTTTTCCATGCCACAGGCTGGTGCCTGCCTTCCCATCCTGGCCGTGCCGAGGACGCGCTGCCTTCTCTGGAGCAGAGAGCTGCCTCCGTGCTTCCCCTGCAGAGACCCTCACCCATGGCTTCTTCCTGGCTGTGCTGGAGCGGTGCAAGGAAGGGGCTGCTGCCCCCAGGTGAGAGGGGGCTGTGGGGGACTCCAGCTCTTTCTGGAGGGCACCATGGCCAAGGTCAGTGCTCTGGGCACCCCAGGAGGGTGTGAGGGGATGTGGCTGTGGGAACAGAGGGCAGGAACTGTAGCACTGGCAAGTGTGGCTCAGGCTGTTTGGTCTTGTCCACAGCTCCCTGCCTGCAGCAGTCAAGGAAAGCCCGCAGCCAGGAGAGGGAATGGAGCCAGGAGCAGCTCCCAAGAAGAGGAAAAAGAAAAAGCAGCGGATAAAAGAGTGAAACATTTTCTGGACAAACCCCTGCACAGCTGGGGCTGTGGGGAACACATACTGACCTGAACACAAGTCAAGCCGTGTGCCAACTGCAGTCATAGTGAGAATTCTGTAACACTGGGGATCGAGTCCCGACACTGGGTCCACCCTGGTGCCAGGAAGGGGCAATTGCTCACTCAGGGCTGCTCCTTGCAGCCAGTCCCCACCCCAGGTTTCCCCCCAAGGCAATCCTCACTCCATACCCTGCAGGGCTGAGGTCCTCCAGCTGGATTAAGGGTGGTTTATCATGTTCCCCTCCCCAAAATTCCAACCCCTAGCCTGATGTGGAGTTTTGAAAAAGCATTTCACTGCAGGGATGGAACAGATTAAAAGTTTCTCTCTCTTCACTGTCTTTTGCAGTGCATTTGTGCAGTCCTGCCCTGAAATTGCCACTGCTCATAGTAAAGTGTGGGGAAAAAGGTGAAATAATAACAATGCTGTCCCTGCACCTCTCTTTGAACTGGGGGAGCAAGGACACATGAGCCAGAGGCTCATGTACCAGAACCCCACCAGCACCACCCTGCCCTGGGCATCCCAGCCCCAGGAATCACACACAGACACAGACATGCGAACAGTCATTTTATTTTAAATGGGGGACATACGCAAGGAAACAAAAATTGCACATTCACACTAAAATCCTTATCAGCCACACTAGGAATGATCCAACTCTTCAGTCAGTTAAAACCCAGCCTCCCCCTGGCACAAGGGGCTCTCCCAGCAGGGCCTGTGTGGGAGGGAAGGGACAGCCTGGTTCCTCACAGTGTGTGGGACTACATGGGGCAGCTACCTGGGAGGCAGGACCAAGCCAGGGTGCCCTGAACCTTGTCCTAGCTCATCCCCATCTTGTCAGAGCTGACCTGGCCAAACCCTGGCACCTTGAGGATGGGGAGCAGGTGCTCTCCTAGCCCAGGACCCTAACTGGGGCACCCAGGATCAGTCTTGGCAGGCACTAGTCCTTTCCCATCTGCTTCTTCCAACCCCAAGGACACTTTTTCCCAGCCTGGCTGCTATTGGCCCACTGCACCCTCAGGCATGCTGGTGGGTGATGGCCAGAACATTCCCACCAACACCTGCAGGTCCTCCATGTGCCCTGGGGCTGTGTCCTCTCTGTGCCGCACAGAGTCCATCACCTGCCCTTTCTACTGGGAGAGACGCCTTGACCCTGGCTGGCACTTAGCAACATAACGTGAGAGCTCCTGCTCCTCATTCTCAGAGAAATAATTAAAAAACTTTGAAAAACCAACAAAAAAAAGGTTTAGTCATCCACATATGTCACATTTAAAAGGAAGAGGATGATGTACAGTGGGGAGAGCGTGGCAGAGTGTGTAGAATGCAGCTGCCTTTCCCAGCACACTGCATTCCCGCAGGCACAGCCAGGGTGGGAACAGCTAAACACTTAACAGCTGCGGGGCAGGCAACTTCACTGAACCAAGCTTGAAGGAATTTGAAGGCAATTTAGCTTAAATATAAAAATAAATTTTTATTTTGTTAAAAAATGTTTAAATATCTGTGGGTTTTTTTCTTGGGTTTTTTTTTTGTTTGTTTTTTTTTTTGTTGTTGTTTTTGTTTTTTTTTTTAAATTTAGACCTCAGCAAACACACACACTCACACGGCTCGGAGAGTAAAAACCTGGCAGCAAGGCATTCCTAGGAATGGAGTGCCCATCCCTCACCAGCGACAGGGCAGGGAGTGGCTTTTTGATGAGCCCCAGCTCTGGCAGTCTCTCCCCACAGAAGGCAGGGAAGGGTGGGATTCCCACTCCTGGCTGGATGGCGACAGGGGAGGCAGCACCACAGTTCCTAGGAGCTAGTAAAACCCACTGGGATGGAAATGAGCTGAAAAATGAAAAACAACTTGGATTTGGGATTGGCAGGGGGAGAATGCATCTACTCTGGTCCCCTTCTGTGAGCAATTCCAGAGCCCCCTGAAGTGCAGAAGAGGTACTAGGAGAGAGAGAAAGGGAGCCAAGAGACTGCCACAGTTGAAAGCCCCTGTTTTAGCTGCCTTTCAGTCACAACATGGAAGGGACAACTCCCCAGCACGAGCAGCCACGCAGTGATGCTACTGTCAACACCCAATTAGCTGGGGCAAGTCTCCCCCCAAGGACTGGTGCCCCCCAAAAAAGAAACTCCAAACAGCAAATCCGGCATAACCAACATGCCGCCACACACACGGTTCAGCTCTTCCTCCAAACTCGATTCAGTGAGTGCAGGAACAGGAGCACAGATAAAGCAGAAATGGGAAGCAGGGTTGGGGGCAGCCCACAGCCCCACGGAGCAGCAGAGTTGGGAGAGGGGTGGGGGGACCCCCATCCTCACCCCGTGCCTCCAGCCCAGGTCCCAGGCTATGACATGTCCTCAGGTGGAGGTAGCAGGACATTAGGTCCCAGCAAAGGCTGTCACCCAACTGCACCCATGGCAGTCACCTGTGGCACCAAAACAGCCAGGCTGGAACTGGCCCTGGCTGCAGGCATGGGACCATGTTGACTAGGCCACGGGATGAACAAAGGGAAAGATTTTGGGACCTGGTGAAGATGGTGTCTGACAGCAACTTGGAACTACAGCATGTTGCCAGCCAGGCTCTGCGTGGGACATGGCCTTAGGGCTGGCTAAGGGCTGGGGCAGGACATGGAACAGCTAGAAGCAAATGGGAAGAAATGTACACATTATTAACCAAGACAAAATAAATTGAGGGAAAGAACATTGCGGATATGTACAGAGATTTGTCCAGCCTTGGCTCTGGAACTGTTCAAGTAACAAGAGTTTGGTTTATCCCATCCCAGCATGGTGTCTGGTGGGACTTAGGGACAGGGCCTGGTCCCACCATAGGGACAGCTCCAGCCCAGAGCCCCCTACATGTGGGCCAGTGGAGCTCAGCAGCACTAGAGTTACTTTTTGCGGGTGTGCTGCCTCCGTGCCTGCAGCCGTTGGCGAGTGCCCATCTTGGATCCTGCCCCGATGGAGAAGGCGGGAGTGGATGAACCTGGAAGCAGAAAGGTTGCTCAGGTCTCTGCAGCTTTGGGATCAGTGTGATCCTCACCCTGGGAGGAACAAAAGGCTCGGCATCCCCTGGAGTCCACGCAGGTATGACCTGAGCAGTCTCCCAGAGCACAACTGGCCCTAGCACTGTTCGTAGTCCAAGGGGACACCACGACCCATGAGCTCCCCAAGGCTGGAACACCAACTCCCTCCTTACCAAAGGAAGTGCCGACTCCTCCAAAGCTCGAGGCAGGAGTGCTGGGTGTCCTGAAGGAAAGGGTGCTGCTTCCACTGCCCACAGCTCCAGGGACAGGTGTGCCCTGCCCAAAGGTGGGCACTGGAGCTCCTGGAAAGCAAAAGGTCACTGTGAGCCAGGGCTGACAAAGAAGAAAGAGCCTTCGGGAGCAGGTGGCACCCAGAGGAGGCATAGGATGCTCTCTGGGGGCTGAAGCACCATAATCCACTGCCCAGAACCAGCCTGTGCTCCTGAAAAGCCCTTTAATGCAAAAGTTACACTCTCTGGATAATCCTTGGGCTCTCTGAACAGCAGGGCTGCACACAAGTATTTGCCAGGGCGGAACAAAGACCTTGGCCTTCCTAGATCAAGGAGTTGCTCACTGTGTGGGTTTCAGTTCCATGGGAGCTGGGAATATCCAGCAAGGATCTGAAGTGTTAGGGAAACCCCGAGGCCAAGCATGAAGTGATGGCAACATAGTCCAGCTTGCTAAGGCATTCCAGGTGGTTGTTAAGGACTCAGACAATCCTGACTCCCGCAGGACACTTGCATGGGGAGAACTGGGGAGCTGGTGCCTTCAGAGGGGCCAATGAGCAGAGTTTAGGGAAGGAGGGCCAGGGTGCTTACAGGGAGTGATGGGAGTGCCTTCCCTTTGTATGGCAAGACTCTACATAGCAGAAGCACTGGCCTCACCAGGGCTGTGGACCCCACGAGCCTTGGCAAGGTCCATCAGGAATACTACTGCCCATCTCTAGACTCTCAGTATGACCTGTCTGCCCCCATCCCATCCTGGAAATGTTCAACGCCATGTTGAGCAACCCTGAGCAAACTGGTCTAGTGGAAGGTGTCTCTGCCCATGGCAGGGGGGTGGATCAACATGGTCTTAAAGGTCCCTTCCAACATGACCCAGTCCGTAACTCCATGATGACTCACCTCCAAATGCAGGCTTGCTGTTGGGAGTGCTGGTCATGGTGAAGGCGAAGGGCGTACTCTGGCCCTGCGCTCCCAGTGCACTCTGTGGCAGAGATGAGCCAAAGGCCGTTGCTGACGGGGCTGCCCCACTCTGCCCAGCCCCAAAACTGAAGGCCGCAGCCGGGGACCCACTGCTGAGCCCCGGTGTACCCATCCCAAAGGCGCTGGTGGGGGGGCCTGACTGGGTGGTGGCCCCGAAGGTGAACAGAGATGGGGTGGTGCCAAAGACAGTGGCACTAGTGCTGCTGCTTGTGGTCTGGGTGGTGGCAGCAAAGCTGGATGTGGTGGAGATGGCTGTTCCAAAAGAGAACACCGAGGTGGTGGTCCCGAATGCTGCCTGGGTGCTGCTGGTGCCAAAGGAGCCTTGGGCATTGGTTGTACCAAAGACTGGCTGGGCACTACTGCCAAATGCTGGCTGAGCCACTGACTGTGCTGTGGGGGCTCCGAAACTGAACGGAGGGGCCAAGCTGACAGGAGCAGCAGCAGGCTTGCTGGCAGGCACCTGGCTCTCAGCAGCCCCAGTGCTGAAGGTGAGCTGGCTCCCAGTGCTGGGGTATGGTGGTGGTGGCTTTGCACTGGCTGAAAAGCTGCCAAAAGCCGAAACGGAGGAGCCGAATGTCAGTGGTGCTTGAGCTGTGGTGGCTGGGGTAGAGGAGGCCAGTGTAGTGCTCCCAAATATGCTAAAGCCCACAGTGGTGGCAGCAACTGTTGAGTTTGAAGGTACCTGGCCAAAGGCAGGGCCTCCAGAGACACTCGTGGTGGCAGTGACTGTGGCTGGAGGCGGCTTCCCAAACTGGAACACAGTCCCTGAGGTGGCAAAGCTGGTTTCTGTGCTGGGAGCTGAGCTGGCGAGGGCCCCAAACAGAAAGGGCTGTGCTGTGCTGGTGGAGGTGGCAGCGGTGACAGTCACGCTGGGGGCAGGGCCAGTGGATGCAGGTGGGTTCAGTCCAAAGCTGAAGACAGGTTTAATGGTGGCATCTGTGGAGGAACTCTGGGTGGTGGCAGTTGTAGCTGCAGTAGTGAAGATGACGTTGGGAAGACCCGTGAATCCTGCAAGAGTAGCTGTGGAGGCAGTTGGTGGCTCTGAGGCTGGCTGTGCCATGGGATTGAAGGTGAAAGGAGAGACTTTCGCTGGAGATGAAGCTGCAGTGATGCTGCCAAAGATGGGCTTGAATACGGAGGATGTGGAGGACGTTGAGGCAAGGCCTGAGCTTGCAGACACGGTGGCTGATATGGAAGTGACAGCTGTGCAGGCTGCTGTGTTCTCATTCTTTGGCACAGCACCAAAGATGGGTTTGAAGATGGGGGTTGTGGTGGGCACAGCAGTGCATGCAGTGGGTGCAGCAGTGGCCGTGGTGGGCACGGCCGTAGCCGCAGGCACTGCTGGCTGGCTGGCTGGAGGGGTGTTCAGCATCCCAAACAGGATGCTTGGCTTTGGGAAGGAGGGAGGCTTGCTGGGGGTCTGGCCCAGCTCGGTGAACACAGGAGGGGCCAGGCTGCTGGGGGGTTGTACCGCCAGTGCAGGGGGAGCACTGGGGGCAGGTGTGCTCAATACAGGCACAGGCTTGGTGTCAGCAGAGATGGCAGGCAGAGAGCTTGACTCCGATGACACAGGTGGCTGTGCAGCTGATGGAGGTGGTTGGGATGCTGCCACAGCTTCAGTGGAGTCTGGAAAGGGGAAAGAGCTTATTTACGGACAAGGGGGCAGTTTCAGAAGCTCACCCTTCTGCCAGGTACCCACCCACTGCTGCAAAGGCTCCCATCACACCCAGCCCTCCACAGTTACCATAGCCTCCAGCAGGACCAGAGGCTCAGTGTCCCCAAAGGTGTCCCCTCAAGCCCTGCCTGCTAGCTCTGCTGCCAGCAGAGCTTTTGAACAGCAGGTTTTGTCATCTGCCACAAGCAGAGGCAACCAAGAGCTCCTGCTGCACCTGCCCAACTCTGCTGGCATTGCACTGTGCCAACTCTCCTCCTCCTCACCTGGTGCTGTGGATACATCTTGGCTGCTCTGCATCTTCTTCAGGCTGTCTAGGGGTGAGGAGCTGGCCAGGGCAGGAGCTGTGGAGGCAGGCATAAGCCCAGGGGAGGTCACAGCAAACACCAATGGCTTGGACACAGGCATCATCTCTGCAGTGGTGCTGGGGACTGCATCTACAGGGAAACGGCAAGGTATCAGGACCTACAACTGGCTGTGAGGAGCAAACCCTTAGCAGAGCTTCCCAGCAGGCAGAGGAACGACACTGACACCCTGCGGCCCTGGGCAACCTCACCCAACACCACAAAGCACGAGATCTCCTCAGCTAGAAGGCATCAAGAGCACCCCCAGACTAAGTGTGATCCTACCACTCCACATTCCCAGCCCACCCTTACCAGCCTTATCCTCCAAGACACTGTTGAACCACTGCAGCACTGCTTTCTTCTCTGCATCCAGGTCCTCTGAGGTGATGGAGTAGCCCAGCTGAAGCGGCGGGGGCTGCCAAGAGAGAGCAGCAGCAGCTTAGCTCCTTCCCAGGGAAGCGGGCAGAGCCTCTTTGAAGGTGTGATGGTGACTGCCTGTGGCGAGCCCTGTGAAGCAGGTGGTCCTGCTGCAGCTACCGTGCAGCTCCAATCCCCAACTCTGGTGGGCCCCTTGCGTGGCACTGAGGGCATGGCAGGGCTTCCCCAGGCCATTACCTGGTCCGGCAGCAGGCAGCACAACCACGCACAGCCCACCAGACACTGGGGCTGGGGAGAGCGTCACTTCCCACTCGGCCAAGGACGGGGCCTCCTTCCTGAGGGCAGGCAGGTCAGTGTGCCCCCAGCCCTGCAGAAATTGCAGTGAGCACATTCTATTGCCAGAGTGGGGCCAAAGGGGCTGAGAGACAGTGACGTACCAGCACCAGCTGGTCCCCACGGAGAGACGACAACAATGGGATCTTTCGCTTGCGTGTCCCACTGCTCCCTGACGCGGATGGCGGGCTCAGGGAATTCTGCTTCTTCCACACTGGTGACTCCACAACTACAGAAGGAAACAAGTCAGGCAGAGCTCTGGGTCGGAGAAGGGTTTGGTTGTAGTGATGGTGCTGTCCCTTCTGACCCCACTCTGGGTGGCTCGCTCAGAGGGCAGGGCCAGGGGCACAGTTCGAAGCTGAGGACTAAGTTGTGATGCCCTGGAAGAGCAGCTTCAAATCCAGGAGGTCCATGACATGAGGCTGGTGGGCTCTGTGGGGCAGTGGCCCCTTCCCAGCTCCATGGATGGTGCCAACACACTGCCTTCCAAAACCACATGCCACAGTTGACACTGTATGACAAGGGCCATCTGCCACTGGCACAGAGGATTTCCTCTCTGTTTTAGCTGAGGAAGCACTGGACTAAGCTCAGACTGGAATTCAGTCAGAGTGCTGCTCATGCCACAGCAGGTTGCAGATCAAGGCTGACACCTGACCCGTGCTGGGCTGGGAGCTGGACTTCTCCCAGGCATCTACTAGCACCCCAACACTGTCAGCACCCTCTTATCACTTGGAAATTGCACTAGGGTGATCACTGAGGCCAAGAGAAGTGCCACTGCCTTGGGAACAGCACATGCCAAGTTTCCACATGACCCCTCAATCCAATCCCACTGCAGACCTCAGCTGTCTCCTGTCCTGCTCTCTTGCTTGACCTGGATGCAGCATTGGGGCACAATTACACTTACCTTTCTCTGTCTGCAGTTCCTTGTCTGATTTCGCTGGGGTGGAAGTGTTGGAACGACGCGACTCCTCTTCCCTGTGTAAGCAAGAGGGACAGTTAGGGTCAGCCCTGAGCTCAGCCCTGTGCCCAGGGAGCAGGATGAGACTGAAGAAGCTGAAGACTGGCATGAGTATCCCTGGTGTGTTTATTTGCCTCCTGCAAACAGATCTCAGGACAAAAGCTTTGCCCAGCTCCAGGGCAGGAGTTACTTCCTGCTCCAGACTCAGTTTGGCTGAATCTATGCACCTTCCACAAGACAAGCAGAATAGCTGGGGGTCTCAGATGGGAGTCACTGCCCCTCGCAGGTTGGGCCCACCCAGCTGGTTGTATCAGTTTTAGTTCTGACATAAGCTCAGCTTCCTCTGACTTGCGTAAAGAGGAGAACACAGGCTGTGCTCCAAGGCAGGCACTAAAATACAGATCTTGGGATTTGACTTTGAGATGCTAAAAATCAGGGCCTGTTTTTTCCCAATGATCCAGCAATTCAGGCCATGCCAATGCCATCAGGCACCATCACTACTGCAGTAACCTGTGCCCTTAAATCTCTGACCTGGCTTTGGGAGCTGGCCAGAGGTGGCACAGCTTGGACACACCACAGCATGACAAGGTGACAGGAAGGCCAATCAACACAAGTGGGTCACTACCTCATTATGTCTAGGAGAAGGGCCTAGACTGTCTCAGCTCTAGTGGAAAGTGGGACTTGCATGCTAAGATGGCTGGGAAGGACTGCTTCCTTGCTGGCTGGCCATCAGCGAGCAGGCACTTGCCAGGTGACTGGCTGATTACCTGGCTTTCTTGAGAGGCCACTCTGGTGTCTGAGGGCGGGAGGACGCTGGGCTGGACAGAGGGGACACGCTCACACCACTTCTTTTCCGCAGCTGGAATGCAGAGAGATACCAGCACTAACTTGGCATGGGTATAACAGAGAGCACAGCCTCCCCTCCTCCCTGCTCACCCACACTACGCCCCATTGCCCAGGGCCGTGGCTGTTGAGCCCAACGAGCTCAGAGCTTCTCCTGCTTCACCACCATTTAAACTCCCCTCCACATTTTAGGAAGCACAAAGTCTGGCCACGCCAAGCTGAATCCACATGAGGAACAAGCAGCCTCCAGGGCCTTTACTGCTCTGGCCGAGCACAGGGAGGGAGGACACTGCTGGGCCTGCTCTTGCCTTTGAGACACAGGCAGAGGACACCCATGTGTGTGGAGCTGCTCTGTCAGGAGCTAGCACCTCCTTGCCAGGAGTTCAAAGCAGATGGATCCCAATGGTCAGACTCTCTGCAGCCCCAGCAAACCCTTCCCCACACAGAGAGAGTTCCAGTAGCCACGGCTGTATGTCCCTGGCACATCTACAAAACCAGACACGCCACAAGCAGGACTCCATTGCAGGTGGGACCTGGCTCAGAGTGGGAACACACAGGTCCCATACTGCTGACTCCAGCTGAAAAGGTGTCAGCACAGCAAAACCATTTTTTTCTCCTACACCTGGATCTATCCAGTCTAGCAGACTGGCCAAGAAGGAGGAGAGAGGGGAAAACAGTCTCATTCTTGGTTTGGTGTAAAAGTAGCACTACAGCTCAGCCTAGGACTTCTCCAAAAACAAGATAATTGCTACTTGGCCCATGGCCCACAGTCCACTTGATTCTCAGGGTGGTGAGACCGCCAGGCTGAGCACACTGGGTCCAGGCACCCAGCCACACCGGTGTCTCCTCACAAGCCCAGAGCTGGGGTTACATGGGTGATCCCAAAAGAATATCAAGCTACAGTGTCCCTACCTGTGTGAGGCCCCGGCTGGAGCTGTAGGAGCTGGCAATGGCATTGCGGATGGAGCTGGGGATCCCACCAGCATAGGTATTGTTGAGGGAGCTCATGGAGGAGGTGCGAGACCTCTTGTTGGAGCAGTCATCTGGGCAGTGTGAGACGAGGCCCCTCTTCAGAGAGCCTGGCCTGGAGGGGGATGAAGATTTGATGAGCTCCTCACCGCTCCTGCCCACCAGTCCTTTCCACGTAGGGGAGGGGAAGGCAGACAATCCTGCTTAGAAACAACCCTTAGCAGCAGCACAGCCCTGCTATCACAGGGTGACAGACTGAAGGCACAACCACAGCTTCTCTTGCTCTGCCCTGAAGCCAGGCTCTGTATGCAAAACCCAAGCTCTTTTTCCAGATCCCACAGGCATTTACTCTCTCCCATCCCAGCAGTTGCTTTTGGCCCATTGGGCACTTACTTGGGTATGAGAGAAGCAGGGGCACCGTTGGCTATCAGCGGCTCAAATGCTGACTGCCCACTTCCACTGCTGTCGTGGCGCCTGTGGAAAGAGAGTGTGAAAGCCTGACAGTGTGGAAGTTTCTTCCAGCCTGGGGAAAGGCAGGCTGAGCACCCAGAGAGAGATCAAACCTTGCTTTTTTCCTGGCATTCAATGCCCAGGACAGAGCTTTCCCCCAACTACAGCCTGCTGCAGATTTTCTCTCCCTGTGGCCTGTCCTCACTGACTCTCACCCCAAACACCAGGAGCTCCTCCAGCTGCCTGCTGGGCACAGTAGTTTAGTGTAAAAAAAAAATCTTTCCTTAAATCCATTACCCTAAGCCAAAATACTTAAAGAAATGAACTGCTGAGTCCTTCTGAACAAACCTGAGCTCTCAAACTCCAACCTCTGACCTCTTCCTCACCAGTGCCCTGGACAGTTCAAGTTAAAAAACTGAATTCTTCTTTCCACTATGATTTCATGAGGATCTGAAGTGTTAAAATCACAAAAGACACCCTGCTGTAAAGTGAAGCCTGAGATGTAGGACAGCCCTGTCACTTGGCCAGGTGCCCCTCTCAGGCCCAGAGCATGCTGACCTCAAGGCACAGATGATTTCACGCTCCCCAGCTGACACAGCTCCTTTCTGTCCACCAAGGACACGGAATTTTCTATCTACAAGCATTCCTTGTGCTTGCCAGACATTAATGCTTTCAAAATTGGCTTTCGTAGCAGAGCTGTGTATTGGCATGTTAAAAAAACAGTTTAAATGTCTGTGCACTTGTTCCGTTGCTGTCCTGATTGGCTCTTGCGGGGCTCAGACTCAATGAGCCGAGCATTCAGGGATGGGAATTCAGTGCTGGAGGAAGACAGTGTGTCCCCTTTACCCTGCTCTGCTCCCTGGACCACCCACAGCAGCAGCCCCAGTGCAGGACAATGCCCCAGGCACTGCCCAAGCAGTGTCTCAGCTCCCCTTCCCAAGTGAGGTGGAAGAGCCCCAATGGACACAACTAGGAAGGATGAAGCAACTGCGGGAGCAAGTCTAGAAAACAGCTACAAATTTGGTAAGGGGAGTGAAGCACCTTCCCTATAGAAACAGGCTGAGACTGTTCAGCCTGAAGTAGAGAAGGCTGTGTGGAGATCCCAGCAGCCTTTCAGGATCTGAAGGGGCCTGCAAGGAAGCTGGAGAAGGACTGCATCAAGAAGTGCAGTGACAGAACAAGGCGGAAAGGCTTCAAATTGAAAGCAGGGTCATTCAGGTTGGATATACAGAATAAATTCTTCCCTCTGAGGCCCTGGCACAGGCTACCCAGAGAAACTGTGGAAGTGTTCAAGACCAAACTGCACAGGGGTTGGAGAAACCTGGTCTAACAAAGGGTGTCTGGGCCCATAACAGGGTGGCACTAGATAAGCTATAAGGTCCCTTCCAACCCAAATCATCCTGTGATTCTAGGAAAAGCAAGAGGGTGGGATAGCAAGATAGTGCTGTGCCTGGATGGTTGGAAAGGCTCTGGCAGACCATGGCTCTCAGGATTTACTCCTTGTCCTTCCTAGGACACTGGCAAAAACATAGCACCCTCCCTCCTTTGAACACAGGGATGGAAGTTGCTGACTTTGAGAAACAAAAGCAGCAGACAGTGTCTCATTTACTCTTGTTTCACCTCCCTCTGCAAGATCAACTCACAAGGGAACTGCGGGGAGCTCTCCAAGTGCAATGCTTCCACCTGGTAATCCTGTCTCTCCTGTGAGCCCAGGGCTGACAGAAGGACAGAGCCCACAGCCGATACCAACATTTCCCACCACACTTTCCCAGTCTGCAAACCTCTGTGAAGAGACAAGTTGCTTCCCAAAACATATCCCAGCCAGGCAGGGGAACACACTGGACCAACACCTAAATCACATTCCTCTGACCGCAAAAGAGGACTTTTAGACGCAGCACCAAGGGCCAGGTGATGGATGGGGTGTGCTTCCTCTTTGCAGATCACTTCTTACAATACTTTTCCAGCCCTGACTCCAGGTCGCATGGGGCCTGGCATGCTCTGGGACACATCTCATTTGTCACCTCTAGATGCAAGAATGCCATCTGTGACCTTCCCAACGCACTGGCTGCAACTTGAACCGCTTTTTACCTTCTTTTGCTCTCCTGATCATTCCCAAATGTCTGGTCATCCTCCTCCTCTTCCTCCACAGCCCTTTTCCTGCTCTCCCGGATGGCATTCAGCACAGTCTCCTTTGCACACGGGTCAGAGCTGCTGGTGGCCGGGAAGGCCAGAGGCGAGACCAGCTGCTCCAGACTGTGGAAGAGCAGAGTGAGGTGTAAGGCAGGCTGGGATCCCCGGCCTGATTCTCCCACAGACGGGAGGACGCAGCCCTTTCCGGAGGTTTGGACAGCACCATCCTCCCAGCCCCACGGCAGCACTCGGAATAGGATGCTGCTCCCGGGCACAGCACAGCCGGCTGAGGGCTGCCCCCGGTGTGCCCTGGTCCCCACCGTGGCTGATAACCGGGCTCCCCTAGGTGTCCCGGTCTCCTCCGTACTCACGCCGGGGAGCGGGCGATGCCGACGGCCGGCGGGGCGATTCTCACGGTGACGGGGCTGCGGAGCGGAGCGGCACGGCGGGCCCAAGGCGCGCTGCGGGGGGAGCCGCCCTCCCAGCGGGCAGCGGGCAAGCACAGCGGCACGGCCGGCCGGGCCTCAGGCAGCGGGTACCGGCGGCGCGGGGCCTGCAGCCGGCAGCGAGGAGCCCTGTGGGGACAGACCTAGTCAGCGCCTCCGACAAGGTCTTGGGCTTCCCCACCCTCTCTATCCCCATCTTCTCCTTCCTTACCCGGGCTGGGGGCGACGCGGAGCGGCCCTCGCGGCCGGGACCCCGTTGGCGGCAGCTTTGCCGGGCGAGCGCAGCGCGGGCGGACCGGGCCGCATGGCGCACCAGGCGCCCGCCGCGCCCAGCGCCGCCGCGCCCAGCAGAGCGCCCCGAAGCAGCAGCCAGGCCAGGGCGAGGGCCAGGGCGAGAGCCAGCGCGGCGGCCACGGCCAGCGCGGCCCTCACGGCCCCATCCCGCCGCCCGCCCGGCCCCGCGCCCGCCATCGCCGCGCGCCCGCCGCTCCCGTCGTGCTCTGCGGGGCGGGGCCGGGCGGGCGGGCTGGGCGAGCCTTAACCGTAGGGCGGAAGCACCCCCGAGTGGGCGGAGCTTTAGGGTGATTGCGGCCGGGCCTCTCGGCTCTCACCGCGGGGGCGGGGCTTAGGGGAGGAACATGCCCAGTAGGCGGGGCTTCTTGTCTCAGCGCGACCGGTCCTGGCCCCGTGCACGGAACCGCGGGGTCCCCCATGGGTAGGCGGGGATTAGCGGTGGGGGCGGGGCGATCGGGACAGGCCCTCACGCCTCAGCGCGGGGGCGTAGCTTTATGGGGCGGAGCTTCTGGGTGAGCGGCCCTTCCAGCTGCGCGGGATGGGCGGGGCTCCCCGCGAGCACGGCCGGCCCTCTCTCCGCGGGCTCCCGGCATACTCTGCGCGGGGCGGGCGGGGCTCCTGCCGGCCTCGCCCCGCGTCCTTGTCTCGTCCCCGTGACCCCTCATGACACCCCAGTCCTCCCCTCTCGTTTTCCGGCCAGGGTCTCCACTCCTCGTCATCTATCTCCCCTGCCCCAGGCCATGTGCCCCTATTCCCACCCCCATCCCTTCCCCGCCACGTTTGCCCCACCCAGATTCCAATTTCCCCATCTCTATTCGAATCCACAGTCCTGTTTACCACCCCAATCCCTATGTTCTCCCTCTCCCGGTCCCTGTGTTCCCATCCTGTCTCTAACAACCCCCTACACCATTCCAGCCTCTGTATCCTCTCCTCTGCCCCTCCCTCTGTCCCTCTCCTCATCCTGTTCCCTATAGCCCCCCCAATACCATTCCAGCCCGTGTCCCGCTGTCCCAATCCCTGCATATCCTCACGTCCCCAGTCCCAACCCCGTATCTGACCGCGCGTCCCACGTGCAGGAACCCAGGGGCACAAGTCTTGCCTCTCCCCAGTCACCACCATGTCGGCTGGGAACTGAGGGAAACTCCCTCTGTCTGGCTGTGCCCTTGGGGTTCCTAGGAGACATGGCTATCCCTAGGGATTTCCCACCTCACCGCCAGTCAGCTGTGTCCTGCAGAGCAGGGACCATGGCAGGCAGGGACAAGAGCAGGGACAGAGGCTGCCGTCACAGGGCTTTCTGCATCCCAGGGGTCCAGGTGGCCCTGGCAGGGCTGGAGGACACTAGGTGCTGCCCAGGGTGGGTTAACCATGCTTAGGAGGGGACATTGCCCTGAGATCCCTGTCTGTGGACTCCATGGGCCACCCAGCAGCAGGACCCCCTTACCATGGCTCTGCTGAGATGACCCTACAGCACAGGATAATCTGCATGGCTGCCCCACTGCACCATCACCCCCCCAGGAAGGGAGGACACCACCACTCATGCTCCTCGGCACTGGGCAGGGATCACATCCTGGTGGCCTCCCTGCTAAAAGAGGTGACATGCAGGGTGGCCGTGGGGATAGGCAAGTGTGGGACAGTGGGCGCAAAGGCCGGAGGTCATCACCACGACAACACCCAGGTCACCTTGACACTGAGTGAGTTTGGGGGGCACTGAGCACACTGATGAGGGCAGAGCTCAGGACCCCCTTGTGACACAGGTCCCTGTGTCCGCCCCCAAGCTGCAGGGTGGAGAGCAGAACCCAGGACCCCCTTGTGACACAGGTCCCCTGTATCCCCCCACAAGCTGCGGGGCTGGGCTGAAGGCTTTATTGAAAAATCCAAAACAAACAACGAGGTCATTATTATCATACAATGAAAACCCAAATCAACTCGCCCTGCAGCGGGGGGGCACTCCTGCCATCCTCATCACCAGCTGCCACCACTGGGGACACTGCAGGGGACCCTCCGCCCATGCCTGGCTGAGATACAAAAGGGAGAAGTGGATTTGGCCAAGTGTACTGCCGCTGTCCCCAAGCCCCCACTGCCACTGTGACCCCCATGCTGCTCCCCGGCCCCGAGGCCTGAGGTAGTTGGACGTGCAGGCGATACTCCCCCCAGAAAAAGTGGGGAGTGTATTGGGGCTCCCTATGTCCTGCAGGAACGGGATGGTTGGTATTGCACCTGAGGGGAGCCAGCACGGGTTGAGGATGGGGAAGCAGCAGGACCCTCAGGGGGAGGTCCAGTTCCCTCTGACAGGCTGGCACAAAGAGTGGGTGGTCCAGCAGCAGTGCTGGCAGGGTACACAGGAACAGTGGGTCCCTGCATGCTGGACAGCTGCGTGGAGGGGTGGCAGGTCCCACTGCTCCAGGTGCCAGCTGGGTGCTGACAGGTGGACATTGCTAGGAATGCACATAGTGACAGCCCAGCCCCTTCCCAAAGGGAGGAAGGCCAAATCCTGTCCTCAGCACCCCGAGTGGAGGGACACTGGCCCCAGCAGGGCCACCAGCCAGACAGTGGGATGGGGATGTCGCTGCATGGTCTGACATCACTGTCTCCACTGCAGCAAGATGAGCTGGGGGGGCCTGGAGGTGGCTGATGCCCCCTGCCCTCTGAGCCCCCTGCTCAAGGCACAAAGGTTCCCTGGCTGGTGCCAGCCCCATGGTCACCCCTGCCCACAGCCACACTGGTCCTGGTCTCCCTGCACCCAAGAGGGTGGCAATGACACCAGGGTGGCACCAAAGTGAACAGGGACAGGGAGCCGCTTACTCTGGCTTTGGGGCACCCTGACTTCCCCTCAAACCATCTGTGCTGCTGCCCTAGAGTCACCCTGCCCCCAGAAACTGGTGGCTTGTGCAGTGGCACCTTTGTGGCCTAAACCTGCACCCAACACCTTGCGGAGGGTTTATTGCTGGCATGAACACAGTGAACTGTCAGGGCAGAGCAGCCCAGCTCAGGGCGGGGCTTGGGAGGCGTTTTGGGGACCTGGAATGAGGGACAGGAGCTCCTCCTGCTGATGGCAGCATCCCTCCTGCTGCCGCCCCTTTCTTAGCTGTTCCTAGCACCCTGTGTCACCAGCCAGGGTGTCCCATGGGAACATCATCTCTCAGCATGCAGCGGCCAAAGGCACTCGGTGTCCCTGCCAAAGGGGAGCACACTTAGCACCAAGCCCAGCAGCACGCCAAAAGCTGTCCCTCACCCCGGTGGCACCCCTTGGGCCTTCAGCATGCTCATTCCTGGGAGAGGGGGATGTTCGTGTCGAGCCAGTGGCTGGATTAAGGCTGGAAAAGCAGCGAGAGGCAAGAGAAGCTCAACTGCTCTCACTCAGCCAGAGACGGCTCTAGGAGTTCCCAGAATCTGTGCAAAAACAAAACTAAAGGGTTAAAGACCCCCACGTAGACACCTCCCCCCACCCCCAGCAGCTCTAATAAATACAGGTGTGGTTTGTGCCCTCGCTCTCGCCCCAGCCCTGGGGTCTCACTGGCGGTTCGGCTCTGGTGCTGGAGGCGGCTCCTGGGGAGGAACACAGGGGATGTGTGCTTCAAGGGGGCTTCTGCACCACTTCCTTGGGGATCTTCTCAACAGACTGCACCAAGTGGGGTCCCAGGGGTGTCCCCCGTGGGCTGCTTCTACCACTGGTGCTAATCTGTAGCTGTAGGTGGGAAGACAGGGTCAGGTGGTGTGCTGTACACCAGCATCCCTCTGCCCCATCCCTCTGCCCCATCCCTCTGGGACCACAAGGCTGCTCTAGCAGCACCTGAGCCTCCTGCTTGGGGATGATACAACCCCACATGTTGGGGTCTTTCCTGTTGAGAGACCCCATAAGATTTGCCCATGTGTGCCAACTATACCCAGGCTT
>VZSR01003083.1:2440357-2457034 GCA_013398615.1 Brachypodius melanocephalos | reverse complement strand
TGCTCTCCATCCCTTCATCCTCCAGCCTGGATCGATACCAGGGGTTGCCCTGACCACCTGCAGCATCTTCCACTTTGCCTTGTTGAAACATAGTTCAACAAGTGAAGTGCCCATAGAAGAGCTGAGCTGGGGTGCCCTCAGCCAACATCCCCCATCAGAGCCTCCTCCAACTCAGATCAGCCCTGCAAAGGGGCTGGACTCCAGCAGATCTCTCACTCTGCTGTGTCTCAGAGTAATGCAGGGCTTTACCTGTCTGGAAGAGGTTCAGTTCACACTCCATGTAGTCAAACATCTCCACCGTCAGCTGAAAACTAGGAAAGAGGGTTAGGATGGTTGGGAAATGTCACCAAGGCCACTGTCACCCATGAGGAAGGATCCTGTCCCTGCTTGGTCATGTGGCCAGTGGGGTTGGGCAGATCGTGCCACCCATTTGCACCCACTCCCTCCCTGATCTTCCCCTGCCCCACACTCACAAGTTATTGACATCATTCTCCCCAGCCTCATCAAGCTGCCGGTCAGACATCTGCAGATTTCCAGGGAATCGGGGATTCTGTGGGGAAAACAGGAGTCAGGAAAGGGTTCCAGAGCATCTCCTGGTCTGGCCGCAGCTCTGGGAGCACTGGGGCTGTGATCTTGCACCCTCAAAGTTAGCTCTTGGATAAGCCAGGGGAGTGATGTGGGGGAAAAGGGAGGTAGCACAGGGTCTCTGAACCCTGGGTGATCACAGCATCCCTAATCCACAGCACCTGTTCTCTTCCCAGCAAGAAAAGCAGATTCTCCCTGAACTGAGAAACCTGCCACCCAGGGAGGAGACAGGGGTGCCAGCAGAGAGCTGGACAGGATGGAGTGATATTTGCCCCAGGGAGTACCTGTCCTGCCTGGCTTTTTGGGGAAAGTCACATCACACTTCTGAAACAGGGTGATGGGCACAGAAAATACCTGTTTCCAGAAGTTTTTCCCCATTTTCCCATATAAGATAGCTGGGGGAAAATGGGTGTGTGTGTCTCCTACTGTTTGTAGCCCACCAACTCCCAGCCCAGCCCAAGGGACACTAGGAATCCTGCCATCCCCAAAGCATTGGTCCTTGGGCCATTTTCAACGGCCACTGGCAGCTTTGGGAATATTTCATGGAGGCAGCAGGATGCCCGTGCTGGTCCCTTGTTGTCACCCCAGTGCCCGCCTCTTGCTACAGCCCTGGGGACAGAGACAGGGGGTGCTTACCTTGGTGTGAAATTCCATCTTGGTTCTCAGCAGTTTGAGGTAGATGCTGCAGAGCTGACCGTAGCCCTCACTCAGGTGGCCCTATGGGGACCCCAAAAAAGCTGCTGAGATCCAGGGCAGGCTCTGGAAAAGCCTTTTTCTGCTGCAGAATGATTGACCCCTCCCTTATCTCCCCAAAACCACAGCCAAACCCTCCTCACTGGCACCTGGATGCAGGCTGGCTGTACTGAAGGGATTTGGTCAGACCTCATCACCTTCTCTGCATGTTTCAATACTTCATTTGACTGTCAGAGCCGAGTTTTTACTGGGTTGTGCCATAAAACAGGAAGGAGGCATTTGGTTTTGGTGGAAAGGAACACAGAATGCAACTGAAACCCAGCCCAGGAAGGTGATGACAGCCACAGGGCAGCCAAGGCAGTGCTCCGCTTCCTGGGAGAGGGAATCCCCCAAGCCTACATCCCCTCAGCCTGGCCAAGGCACCCCCGGGGCCTCCCCCCATGGCTGGCAGGGCTGGTCACTTACCCACATCCTGCTCATGTCACTCAGCTCACTCTTGTATCGCATGGAGTCTTTCAGGACCTGGAGAAACGATGGTGACAATCAGTAGGCAGAGCACCAGGACATGGTGTTCCATACTCGAAACCAGGAACTAGGTCATGAATGGGAGGTCTTGATACATTCCCAACCCCTTATTGCCATCACCAGCCCTGGGTGCCTCCGCTTCCTCGAGAAGGATCCTTGCTGATGGCTCCTGCACCAATGCCATTGCCAGGTGCTGAGCAGTTTCCTCTGGCACTGGCACTGCCCTTGGCACCAGGGTTTGAGGCACACAGTGTTTTGGGCGAGGCAGCACCAGGAGGTCTCTGGCACCCAGGATTGACCTGCAGGAGGGCACTGACCCTTTGGGAGAGCTCTAGCACTGGTGTTCACATTGGTTTGACCCCCAGGAGGGCTCCAGCTCCAAGCCCTACTCCGGACTGACCCCTAGGAGGCCAATGACCCTCTGGGAGGACTCCAGTCCCCACCCCAGGATTGATGCCCCAGAAGGACACTGACCCTCCAGCATCTCCCATCACCCGGTGCAACCCTGCAGGGGAAAGGATTTGGCCCCAAGCTGAGCTTAGGGCACTCACATTGGAATGTCCATCCCGGAGGAGCTTGTGGAAGACATGGCAGAACTTCCAACAGAGCACGGCATTGCCGGACAGCGGCAGCCGGTTCACCACTGACCAGAAGGTCTGTGCTCCCTTCTCATGGTGAGTGCCCAGGATGCAAGGTGCTGGTGGTCAAGGAAGCACTCCTCTTCCCTTTGGTGATGGAGAATGGCCACCCAAAGACAGCTGCACCCATAGAGCCCAGGGAAGCCAGGCCACCATAGGGAGCTAAGGATGCCCAGCCCAGCCATATGCTGTCCCCAAAGTGGCACAAGCCACCCTCTCCCCCCGAGTCCTGTTCTGGGAGCACCAATGGCACATGCAAGGCTGGAGCTGCGCCTCTGCTGAGTCTTCCCAGGTGCCTGGCTGGGATGCTGGGGATCCACTTTGGTGGCAGTGTCCCAACCTGTTGTGGGCACCTTCCCTTCCTGCCTTCTCCTGGGATGGCAGCGCTAGCAGCAACAGCCTGGGCACCTACCAATATTCAAAGGCTGTGACAGCAGCAGGGCCCTCGTGCCATGCTGGAAAAATATCCAGTGTTGTTAATAACCCCCAGCCTCCCCAGCACCCTGGGCACCTGTCCTCTTGATGCTGCCCCTTTTACAGGCAGCCCCAGCCCTGCTCCCACATTCCTTGTCCCATGGCCAGCTTTGAGAAGGATATTCCTGGCGTGCTTCTCCTTGACAGCCACTTCCTGCGCGTTAATGGCCTTATTGATGCTGACGGTCTGCAAGAGACAAGTGATGGGGGGGGTGAGATGGGAAAGGTTGAGGCTCCCTCATGGTCCCTCCCTTGCTCACTGAGACCCTCTGGCTCTGCAGTGGCTGGGTCTCATCCAGGACCCCAATCCCTGCTTGTGCCAGCTGGATGCTGACCTTTCCTGGATGCCTTTCTTGGATGCGGTTGGCATCCACCAGGTTCAGCTGCTGCCAGGACTCATTTACTCAGGATAATAATGAAGCAATTAAAGCAGTGCCCACAAAGAACTCTCTGCTGCCCTCAGAGTGGTGGGACAGGCAAAGGGAAGGCAAATCCCTCCCCCGCCCTTGGACTGGGGGCAGCAGCTGGCGGTTCCTACCCTACTTTTGGGGGTGCTAAATGGGGAGGACAATTTGGGGGGCACCAAAAATTGGGCAGTGGGATGACAAAACTACTGCCAGGGCTGCCTGGCAAAGTCCTGGCTGCTCCATGGATTAGAGGGCCAGGAGTGGAACCCACAGGCAGGACTTGCCATGCAGGTGTTGAAAACCTTGGGGAGTCCACACTGAGGAGCCTGGGCACAGCCAGCCACAATTTATCCTATGGAAGGCAGTGGCAGCCACTGGAAGCATTTTTCAGGCAGGATTTTTAACTCTACCCCATTTCTGATCCTTCACAGGGACACAAAGATGCCAGCTCAGGGTCATCCTCTCCCCAGGCTCCCACATCACCAACTGCTTCCTTGGCACCTGCTCTGTGAACATCCTGCTGCCAAGGGAAGGAAGCATCTGGCTCAGTGCTGTCAGAAGTAGCTCATTACTGATATAAACCAATTAAAGCCGTGAGATTAATTTAAATGCCTTTCTCACTACAATCCTTGCTGCAACCCTGCTTCCTGGCCCTCTCTGAGGTGGGCCCCACATGGCTTCATCTCTAAGGACTCTAGTGAGTCTGTGCTGAGTGGCTGGAGAGGCCCACAGGAGCCCCAAATGTGGTGGAGCACAGTCCAAATCCCCCAGGAAGTCCCTGTGCCACCAAAACACGTACCAGCTGGAGCGGGAATCATGATGGCCTGAGGCATACGAGACCCCACTCACAGTGGCACTCCCAGCCCAGCACTCCCAGCACAGAGCCAAGCACCCCCTTAGCTGAAACTGTGTCCAGATGTCCCAGTATGAGCCAGTTCTGCTGCAGGGATGCCACTCCTCTGTGGTGTTTGCAGCCCCATCCCCATTGCCTCTGGGTGGTGACCATGCTGGTGACCAGTAAGGACCATGGAGTTGACAAGGGAGGTTATCAGCAAGATGCAGGAGGTTCATTTTGAGGTGTCAGGGGACCAGAACTGCCAGTTGCAAGACACCCATCCCAGGCATGCAGAGCAGAACCTGGATCTCAGCTTGTTTTTTTAAGGAGAGCTGAAAGGAACACCAGCAGTGAAGAGACCCATCCATCCCTTCCTGAGGGGCTGGATGGAGGCAACAGGTTCCCAACACAAGAGGAAAAGAGTGAGAATCACCTCTGTAGCTCTGCCTGTCCCAGCAGCCACAGCCCCTTGTCAGGAAAACCACAAAATTAAATTCAGCATTAAAAAAGTGCTTGGGAAGGTGCCTCTACCAGTCTGGAGAGAGATGCCCATGTCCTAGAGGCTTGGAGCAGGATGCCTGCATCCCAACAGCCATCTGTGACACGTGCCATGGATCCAGCTCCAGGCAGCTTGAACTCATCCAAAACCCCAGTCTGCAGCCCTAAAGCCCCCAAGACTGTCAGGAGAGTTGTGATGAATCAGATGACAAGCCAAATGCAAAGCCAGAGCTGGGGAGCAGAAGCTCATAGCCAGAGGTGAGATGTAGGCAGCACTCTCTTGAAGCCACTCCTGCTGTCCTTGAATGACCAGAACAGGGGTGGTCTCCGGAGGGAAGCAGTGCTGCATCCCTGGGATAGCTAGAAATTGAACTCCCAGTTAAACTGCTCTTTTGTGCCAGCTTTTCCCAGCAAAGCAAGGACACTTTTTTCCAGGCAAGGAAGCACCAGTGACCTCCCAGAGTGAAGACACACAGTGGGAGGGCGACAGGGGCTGGCAGCCCTTGGTTCCAGGCAGGGACCAGCTGGAACTTCCATCCCCAAGTTCCTCAACTCTGTTTGCAGCGCACACATCTGTCTGGAAGGCAGAAAGGTTTCTGAGGAAAAGCTGGATCTCACTTTCCTGTACTTAAGGACGCCGCACTTTCACACTGCATCCTCAGGAGTGCAGGGCAGGAGTCCCATCCTGGGAGCCAACGAGGACATGCCCAAATTGCCATATCAGTGTCCCTAGTAGCACCCACATCAGCAAACTGGGGGAGCACAGAACAGCAGCAGGTGACCAAGGCTGGAACTGTCACCTCCTGGGGACAAGCAGGGTCAGCGAGGGTGATTTGGCTGCAAAATTGGGTCAGAACAGAAGGAAATTTGGGGCTGCCTGGACAGCAAGCCCAGACCCCTTCCCCACAGAAGGTCTTTCACCTTGGCTTAGAGATGCCGCTTCCCACCACCAGCCCACACCTGCAGTTGACAGAATTTTAATTTAATTATGAGCTTCCAAACTATGAGGGCGACTTATGACCCACCAGGACACATTTGGGCAGCACTGCCAGGCCTGCTCCAGTTTCATGAACAGGGCAGGTGACATCGGGAACATGGGGCAGTCCCACACTCCATACTGCTGCTGGGACAGGAAACTCTGGAGTTTCCTCTTCTGCAACGGGCCAGGTGGGAAGCAGGAGAGTCCAGAGGGGTCCACTGCATAAGGACGAGTGTGAGGGTGACACTGCCATCCAGCCACCCCAGCAGAGCCACAGGGCTAGGATGTGGGACCGAGATCAGTGGGGCAGAACCCGGGGCAGGGCTGTGCACAGGGCTCTGCCAGGTTAGGGAGTGGCTCCATGGGTGCTGCAAGGGCAGGGAAGGACATTGGGGCTGGGAAGGCTGCAAGGGCTGGGAATGCTGCAAGGGCTGTTAGCTTTCCAAGTGCCACTTGAGCAGGGAGAGGAAACCCCACCGGCGTGCGCATAGAAAAGCACAGGCCATTTGGGAGAGGAGCAGTCTGGGACTATCCATCCCTGAGTAATGGGATCTTTCCAATCATCTTTTCCTCTCTCTTCAACACCAAGGAGACTCCGAGAAACCCGTGGAAGTTCTACTGCCATGGCTTGACAGGTCACCATAGCTGTGTCCCACGGGAATTCCCAACCCCTTATCCAGCCCAGCCCTTCTCACAAGGAGATCCCACAGCAGGGCAGAGCCATCAACAGCTCTGCACTGGGATTACCCATGGACCAGGTCTCATGTCACCTCTCCAGGCATGTGTCCGCAGGCTCCAGACAGAGGAGTGCAAAACTGCATGGAGGAAAAGGGTTGGGATGACAGAGGTTTTCTGAGCCCTGACACACACTTCCCTCTGCCACACATACCCTCACTCCCCACCAGCTCTCCCCAGATTATACTCTCACTCTCTGAATGCAAAATTTCCCATTTGGAGGCAAAGAGCCAAGCTTGGCTCAGGAGCAGCACAGCGCCTTCCTGCTTTTTTCATTTCCAAAAGGAAACGAGTGGTGATTAAAGACTCCAGAGCTACTGCAAATTATTTGGAGAAACTGACTAAGTTGCAGTGCAAATCCTCTTAGTAATGCTCCCTCATTTCTCCTTAATTCCTTTCTATAAATGGAGAGCCAGGATGGAGTGTACCTCTGGAAAACTGTTCACAAGCTCTGCAGATGCAGGAGCTTCGGAGAAGGGAATGAGCAGGAAGACCTGACTACAACAGCCCGGAAGAGAAATCCATGGGCTTAATTAAAATGCACATCCCAGTAAAGCAAAGCTTGGCTCAGGCCCTGGAGGTGTGCGGGACATGGGAAGCAGGCAAGCTCTTCCAAGGGCACATCTTTCTTTAAACATCACCCACCTCCAGCAGCTAATGGCAAATCCCAGCCTTGATGGCGCTCAGGGAATCGTTTTGTCCATCAAAATCTTGGAACAAAGCCAGCTGGGTAACACCTGGGGTGGTCAATGCTCCACTGAGGACTAGCAAGAGCTCCCGGGGACAGTTGGGGTGGCTGCGGTTCCTCCATGCTGGGCATCTGTGGCCTGACAGCAGCAGCAGGAGCAGGAAACAAGCCTGGCTTTGTGCCTGCCAGCAGCCAGAGGGAAAGGGAGGCAGGAAGGCAAGAAAGCAATGCCAGCAGGCCTGGCTGGCCACGTAGGATGTAAAACCCAGGGATATATTTCTACGTATTGGACAGGAGGATGCTCAACCTGTCCTGCTCAGTCCCATAGGCTTCCTGGGAGCAGGGAGCCAGGAGATGTGGAAAATACCTTCCCAGGCTATTGAGGACTTAATCCAGGCTATTTGGCTGTATCTGCTGCTGAATCCATGAATTTGGAAAGCAAGTGCTCCTCTCCTGGCTGGCTACATCCTGGAGCTGCTCTGGGGATGAAGCTCCTTGTCCAGGCCATGTGAGCATATCCCAAAAGATGCTGCTGCTCTTCTCACCTCCTGCTCTCTCCAGATGAGAACTGTTCCCAAAATGACACAACTCTCAGATTTCCCACCACTTGGGCCATAAAAACAACCATTTTCCCCAAACAAACAATATATTCCAGTGATAGAGACCCCAAAACCTCACTGCATCCATCAGAGTTACGCCCAGTAGTGGTGGTTTCAGATGTCCCTCTCCAGGAAGAGATGCTGATGCCACCAGCCCAGATGCCAGCAGGAGGAGGACCAAGGTGTCCAGAGACAGCCCTGAACCCCAAGTGATACCAGTGTAGGTGTTTAGGGTCACCTTCTCCCACACCCTGCACATAGTACACCCCAAAACAGAGTCATGGGGAAGATGGCAACAGGCTCTGTGAGCCGCGCTGGAATCCAACGCCATCACCACGATGCTCCTCTTGGCAGAGATCTTGCTCTGGCATTGCTGTCTCCAAGTCTGCTCTCCTGAAGCCAGGAGGATGATGACTTCAGATTGACGACACCACCGGCCCCTCCAGCACTCAGCAATGCCTGACAGAGGATTTTTATGGAGCTCTTCCAGTACAGGTGGGGTTTCCAGGGAAAAAACACCTGGGCTGGGAAATGGACTGGTGGTGTGAGGTTCAGAGGTCTCCAACCACAAGGAAACATGCGAGGCTGGAAGCTGACACCTAACTCCTAGCATGCCTTTGCCTCGAGAGCTGTAATGCTGTTATCCCAATCGGGAAAACAAAACAAAGTTGCAGAATGTCCATTATGTCCATTTGGGGTGTGCCTGGACAGCACACTCCACCAGCTCCCAGCCCCTCCTGAGGGTAGCAGAGGTTGGGATCTATAGGAGGATGCACACCCATGAGCTGTGTGCAAGGACCTCTTTCAGAGCCTCCCGTGAAAATCCCAAGTTCCACACCATCAGGAGAGATAGGGCAGGATCAGACACTGTGATCCAATTGCTCCTCCACCTTTGTGGCAAAGGAAAGAAGGAAAACAACCAGCCAACCAACCTGTGATGGGTCTGAAGAGCTCCAGTGAGACACTCAATGCTAGCAGGGGAGAGCTGGAATGATCCCAGAGAGGGTTTGGCTCCCAGAAACGATTTCACCACAGTGAACATATAACTGCCCACCACAAGGAACCAGCACCTGGAGTGCTGGACAATTGGATTCCTCCAGCCATAAACAACTTACGTAGTTTAATTACTTGGACATGGAATTTTTACCCAGTTTAAGGAATGTGGACTTTTCCAATACACAGATAAACCTTAGAGGGAAAAAGGGATGGTAAGAAGTAATTTTGGAGAGAATAGCTGGCAAAAAGCAAGACTACAAAACCCAGACCTCACAGGAACCAACTACAGAAGCTGACACTGTAAAGTTCAGAGCCCAGGCTGCTGTTGCCCAGCATTTCCAACTCCAGAGCACAAGCAGAGCCCATCACAGGCAGCTGGATCCGAGGAGAGGCAGAAATTCAGGGGGAGACCCAGGGTCCCCATCCCTCCATTAAAACGTGCACATCCACTCATTACTGTTCTCACTTAATTACTACTCAGGGCAGTCCATCCATCCTGCCCCATGTGCCCAGCTGGCTCGGCTGCAGCTGGAGCCTTTCCCATGAGCTGCCCCAATAGCCAGGCTTTTAATTTTAAATGGGGATTTTATGCAAGGATAATCTTTCCAGCAGTGGTGGTTTCTGTCTGGGGAGGGAGTGTGGCTGTGTCTGACAGGGTCAGCAGTCCAGGAAGGTCTTCTACAACCTTCAAATATTCCTGATACGTTCCCACTCACACTGACCACAGTCTTCTGCTTCCCAGCAGCTGCAAATATTTGGGCATTTTTTGGAACAGGAAGAGATAAAGGAGTGAGGATGGAGGCTTTGGGGAGCAGATGCAAGGAGCTCATCCAGACGTGCTATGATCAGCTGCCATCCACGACCCACCTTTCCTGGGAAGCATCACCCCAGCAGGATCACAGCAGTGCTTACTGCCCTAGCACGATATTCCCAAATCAAGCTCAGATCTAGTGTTGGTGGAAATCGTTCCTTGCAATGCTTCTGGGTGAGCAGCAATTCCCAGGAGCAGGATGGGGCATCCCTCTCCCGTTAACTCCTCAGGATGTCTGGATCCTGCAATGGATCACAGCCACAACCACGTGGGCTCAATGCTGCATCTAAGGGACCGGCTGGAGCATCGGGAAAAGCCAAATCCCTCTTCCCAGGTGAGCAGTGCAGGGGTGAACATGCTCCCTGTAGGAACAGTCCCTAAAAATACACTTCTCGCCCCAAGCTCGTTTCCATTCCTTCTACCTGGGCGAGTGGTAGTCCCCACGGGCCGGAGGAGCTGTGACAGCACTGGGCACTGGGACACAGGTGCATGGAGATACAGGTGTGTGGGGACACAGGTGCTCGTGGGGACATGGCAACATGGATGCATGGGGACATGAGTGCTCGTGGGGACACGGATGCACGGGGACACCAACGCTCGTGGGGACACGGGTACTCGTGGCACGGCCTGAACCCGGCCGAGCCGAGGACTGGGGGAAGACGACTCACACGGGCGTGCGGGAGCGAACCCGCCCCGGCCGCAGCCGCACGGGGAGCTCCGCATCACCACAGAGACAAGCCCCCACACCCGCTGGGGGGTCCCGCCGCCACACGAACCATCCCCGCTCCCCGCGATGTTCCTCCGGGAACCGCCGCTATCGAGGGTAACCAACTTCCCCGGGATGGAGTTTCCCTGGATGCCAACTCTGATTCCAGGAACGATCCCGGGAGGCGGGCGAGGGTCCCCGGGAGGTGGCCGCGGCCGCGCACTTACCACCTTGCCCAGCTCCATGGCGGGGGTCGGGGCGCCGGCTGCGGGCTCAGCGCGGCGCGGCGGCGGCGCCCATGGCGGCGACCCCGCGGGGCGGCGGCGCTGGAAGGTTCTGCCGGGTAGCGGCGGCAGAGCGGGGCGGGGGGAGCGCGGCGGAGCGGCTCGGGAGGGGACGAGAGCGGGGCTGAAATGAGAGGGGTGAGGGGTGGGCGCGGGGCACGTTCCCGCGAGGGGCGACTCAGCCGGGGCGAGGGGCGCGGCCGCGGCGCTCGGCCGGAATAACAAAGGAGCCCTCGGGGGGCGGGCGCGGAGGGCGGCACGCCCGGGGGGCGTCCCGCAGAACCGCCCGCCCACCTCCGCCGCGCCCGCCTCGGGGCAGCGGCAGAGAGTAGCGGGGGGTCACGGCCGGACGCGGGGTGGGTGAGGAGGTTCGCACCCCTCGGCGCAGGCACCCTAGCCCTCCTGCCCTGCTTCTTCTCCGGCCCCACTGCTAGGTGCCCGCATCATCCCCTGCACGACCCCCACCCGAACCCCTGCTCCACTGCCAGATCTGCTGCCCCATCCCATGCCTCCTGCCTCATTCCCTGTCTCATCCCTTGTACCACCTGCACCCTCCTGCTCCATCCCCTGCCCCACCGCCTGACCCTCTACTCCACTGCCAGACCCCTCTCTTACTCCTTGTCAGACTCCCTACCCCTGTGTCTGCCCCCTGGTCCATTCCCTGTCAGGCCCCCTGCTCCATCCCCTGCCCCACATCCTGCCCTATCTCTGCGCCTGGGGTTGAAGCTACACCGGTGGGTCTGTCTGGGACCGGCCCAGGGTTCCCTTGTTGCAGAGTCCAGTTGGCTGCTGGCATCTTAGTTCCAACAACAACAGCAATTAAACCAGTGTGGTAACAAGCCCCTGGCCCAAGCCTGTCCCACAGGCAAGCAGGCACGGCTCGCTGACCACCATGACCACGTTGCCAAGGGACAGGAAAGCATCCAGGCAGGAGGATTTTGGTTTTTTCCCAGCTCCTCCTTGTGCTCAAGGAACATTTTCTGATGAGAGGCACAAAAGAAACCCAAACAATTCTTCTATCACTCAGTGAATCTCCTAAAAGCAACCCCAAAGCACTGCCTGGGCCCTTGACTTGACGGTGGAGGAGACGCTTCAGAGCCCAAAGAACAAAGTGCTGCTGCCAGGCCAGCCCAGCTAACACACTAATCCCTGGGGATTACTGCAGTCTAGTCATGGCTCAGCTACTTACTTCAGGATGGTGACTTGGCCTCTCTTAATGAGATAACAGGATCCCACATCCCTGAGAGGACAGTGCTGCCACCCCTGAACTCTCCCAAACGCCCAGTTCATCTCAGCCTTGGGGGAGCTTTTAGGGTCAAGTCCAGGTTGTGTTTTCCTCAGGTGGTTGTTAAAAAGCCCCTGTGAGAGCTCTGGGATGGACAGACGGATGGAGCACCGCTCGGCAGCACTGCTTGTCTCGGAGCACACAGCTCTCAGGTTTTTTGCTGGACTAAATATGTTCTGCTAGACCAGATGGTTTCAAGCATCAGCCAAATTCCTTCAGGAGCAGAGTCTGGATGCTGCTCTGAGCCTGGGAATGAGCACGGATCAATGCTCTGCAATCAGGGCAGGTACCTGCCCCTATTGGGGGTACCTGCTCCTGTCACAGATGCCATCGCGGGGCCAGGTTTTGTGCCCTCCCCCCAGTGAAGCCCCTCAGCAAGCAACTCCCAGCCATGTTCTCAACATGAAAAGTGAGAGCTTGGATTCTCGCTGTGCAGCGCACCCCCCAGCCTAATGTTTTCCCTAGCTTAAAGGGATTCTGGAACTAAATAATTCCCGTTTATCTAGGTTTAGCATCATTCTGAACTCAGTGCCACAACTGCTACTGCCTGCTGCCCCAGGATATCCTGGAGGTGCAGTCCAGAATTTCCAGGGCACCATCTCCAGAGTCATCAAGAAGCCAAGCTGCAGCTTCCAGAAGCCACAGTGCTGCAATTAGCACTTGGTCATCAAGTATTAATGGTTCATTTGCATGAAGAGACCTTAAGGCAGGTATGTAAAGAGCACAGCCAAAATCAAAGAGGATCTGGACCAAACCCAGTCCCTCCCACATGCACAGGAGGGATGGGACTTTCTCTATAATGCCACCTGCATGGAAAATAGCCTAAAATAATAAACAGGATCCATCAATTTTTTTTCATAGTTACTGGTGACATGCTTTAATGCCACTGGAACTCATGTGCAGCCATGCCAGACTGCCCACCCCTCAGTCACAGGCTTTGTGCTTCCAGCATCCCTACTCAATCCCCCAAACTGAAATAAGCTCATCATTATTATCCTTATTTTTCCAAATCAAGTTTTTAGACCAGCTTCCCCCTGAACAAAGTGCTCAGCTCAGGGGAAGGTATCCAGGGTCTCCTGCAGAGCTGGGACATACAACTATTTGAGGCTACAGTGTGGTTCCTCATGGCTGAGCTGCTCCAGCTGGCAAAGCCAAGAGTTTGGACACCCCCAGGAAGCACTTTGGGCAGAGAGCTCCAAACCCACCTGGCTTCACAGCATGGGGGGGAGCTTCAGCCAGGGGGTAAAAATCAGAGCCAAGGCAGCTCGAGGAGAAAATCTGGAAGTTTAACTTAAAAGCAGTTTTGGGAGGGTGCTCAGAGCAAAGGGAAACCCCAGTTCCAGGGAGGCTAGGAAAGCTGGAAGCACTGAGCAAGAATGACAGCACCCAACCAATCCAGGGCTCAAGAAAGGCTGGTGCAGCCTATGGGGACAAATCCCACCACTTCAGGGATCCACTGAGGTGGAAGGAAAATTTCATGCTCTTCCCAGGAGAGTTCCTTGCTGTAGTTCACTGCATCACTGTGAGGACACAAGTGAAGAGGGTGAAGTGGCATTCCTGGCTCCAGGGTGCTCTTGGGTTATTCCCAGGGGCTCCCGTGAAGAGCAGGGGATACATAGAATATCCCAGTCAGATGTGCAAACCCACATGCTTCAACCCAGGCTCCACCAACCCTCTCCAGGGCTGCATCCTATCTCAACATTTTGTGATGTGCTTGCAGAGGCCCTGTCAAGCCTCTCCAGGTGGGATGGAGGGAATTAGGAGGAAATGCACTGATGGGGCTGCTGCACAACTGCAGGGCATCACAGGCACTGCCTCCACTGGAGTAGGAAGGAGCCTTTCCTACGGGGAATAGGGAAGGCAAAGTGAGGGCTGCTTCCCTGCAGAACCGGGGGGAGGCAGCTCCTTGCTTCACCCTGTCCCCTGAGGGCCTTCATCATCCTCCTGTCTGATCTGGAGAGGTGCAGATCCCTCCTCTCCCCCGGCTGTACTGAATCTCCTTGGGTGCTTCACTCAAAGTCCCTTTTCTCCACCCTGGAAGCACCCTCCACACTCCTGTGGCTCCATGACTCTCCTGCCAGTTTCCAGGATGGTATGCTGGTCTGGATCACGATGTATGAAAAAAGAAGGGACATTCAGCATCTTCCCCCACCTGCCAGAGGCTCTGCAAGCGGCGTTTAAACTCTATTTCAGCAATCACCTCCCATTAAAATGATGAGAATTTGGATAAAATGTCTCAGCAAGTGTGGCCTTTCATCATTGCAGCTCTGAGAAGCTCCTTGGAAATGCTCTCTAAGGCTTTGGCTTTTATTGCTTTTACATCTCTGACTTCTGTTGGAGCAAATGTCTGCCTGAGCTGATGCTCAGGACAGGAGTGGGAAGCCTGGGCTAAGCTGCTCCAGGGAGCATTTACGTGCCTCTCAAAGGTCTCCTTCCCTCTTTTTTCCTCTTTCTGTTCATTTTACCAGGTCTAAAAATACTCCACTAAAAACCCTCTTCCCCTGCAGCCGCCTCCCTCCTGGATGACTAATAATATCTGTTGCTCCTTCTTGATCTCTCTGTATTTCCTAAGTCTTCCCCAAGGGAAGGAACCAAATCAGGGCTGTGCTCTCAAACAACTCTTTGGATTCAGACTCCTAAATTCATTTTCCTCAGAGAATGGGATTTTTTCCCAGCTCCTTCAGCGCAGCAGCAGTTTAAACCCACCTCCCCAGCTCACAATAAACTAATCCTGCTCCATGGCTTACACCTGCCCAATGCTGCTGAAGCATTGCTCTGATACGGGAGCTCCAGGATCCTGGGATTTTCTGAGCTCTAAGGAGAGTAGCAGGTTCACTGGGAAAACCACCAAGCACTTAGAAAATAATTTACTGTCTGTTTTTTTCAGGCTTCAGCTCTTTCCAGCAGCTTTCCAGCCCTGGAGCACTCCCTTGGGGGATGTGCTGAGGGGGCTGGGTTAGGTTGGGTTTGGTGTCTGGTTTTTGGAGGTGGATGAGCAGCACTGGCTCTGCAAGGAGCTTGCGTTTTAGGTGCCAGGGGTGAATGCTGGGCACTGGGGGTGTTTGGGATAGTGGGACTTAGAGGAAAAACCCACCTTGCTGTCACCACATTGGTGGCAATGGCTTTTTTCCCCACTGAGTGGGATGTTAGAACACTGTAACGAGGATCAGCTTTACTGCACTGCTCCGTACCTTTCCAAAACACAGCCAAGACCTGCACCAGGCACCCTCCCCAATGCTACCACCACATCATGGATTAGTCAGGATACAGGGATGGAACAGCAATGGCAGGAGCTGGAGGTGTGATGAGTTTCTCTGGACTCAGACACTTCAGTGCAGCCAAATCCCTCAGGGCTAGTCCCAACCCACTGTGATTTTCCAGAGATCCACTGATGAACAACCTTTGGAAAACCCTCATGCTGACACTGGAAATGTAAAAAATGTCCCCAAATGGTTACAGTCCTGGTGAACCAGCTACTTCCAGCCCCAACTCTGCACTGCATGGAGGCAGATTTAAAGGGTGTTTGGCTGCTCCAACACTTCTGGAAATCCCCCTGGCCAGCTAATGCCCAAATACCTTTGCAAATCTTGATTTAGGAAAATATCTGCTTGGGAGCAGTGCTTAAAAAGCTCAAGGCCCTTTTCAAATCCTTGTAATGCTGCAGTTTCCTGGATATGTGAAAGCCAGAAGAAAAAGCAGATCAGGCTGAAGCAGGCACGGGGCCAGGGCTGGCGGCTGTGCCCAGGGCTGTGCCGTCATGGAGCAGGCAGGAGTGGGCAGCCCAGGGGTTATCTCAGCATCAAGCTCTTCCAGCTGCTCACCACGACTGGACCAGCATGGAAAGCAGGGAGGAGAGCAGCTCTTCCACATCACCCCGGGCAGGAGATCCACGAAGGGCTCCCGGGGCAGACAGCATGATTCCCCATGTACAGAGGGGTGCGGGTGAAGCTGCTGCTAGCCCAGTGTGTGGGCAGGGAGCCAAGCTCCATCATCCCTCCTGCCTTTACAGGAAGCCACTTGGTTGAGTTGTCAATATAGAAATTTTCTTAAAAAAAAAACCAAAACAAAACAAAAAAATCAAACAAACAAACTAAAAAACTTCACCAAAAAAAAAAAACCCAACAAAAAAAATCCAAAAAACCAACAAAAACCAGAACCAAACAGAACCAAAACCAAGCAAACAATCAAAACAAAACAAAACAAAAAAACCCCAACAGGTTCATGGTGCCATTATCGATCATTTGTTATTTTTAGCTCCTTGTTCAATCCATCCCTGTTGGCATTACAGCAATCACACAGCTCTGTGGAACACAGCTCACTGGGGCTGCTCCAAGGTAAGCAGAAGCTCAGAGAGCAGCAATACAATGCCAACGGTATTAAAAATGCAGGAGGGAAAGGGAGAGGTGGGATAAGCAGCATCCTCCCCCCTTACTGCTTCCAGCTCCTGCTAATGTTGCAAAGAGACAGGTAGATAGATCCTCCCATCCAAAGCAGAGGCAGATGAAATTCCTGTTTCCTACCTCCTGTGGAAGGCTGGGAACCCACAGAAAGGGTGAGACTGAGCTGAGTGGTGCCATTGATGGGCTGGAGGGAAGGGAGGGCATCCACAGGGAGCTAGACAGGCTGGAGCAGTGGGTCCATGGGAGCCTCATGAGGTTCAGTCAAGGCAAGGGTAAGATCATGGACCTGGCAATCCCTAGTGCCTGCACAGACTAGGGAGGTCTGCGGAGACCCCAGAGGTCTGTGAGGATAAACACCCTCAGCATCTCTCTCCATCCATGGGGTCATTTACCCCTACCAATGGCTTCCCAATGTTGTCCTCTTGTCTCCAGTTACAGGCCCTCCATATCCCGGATCCACTGATTTCATAGTGATTCAGTGTATTCAACCATCACTGATTTCATAGATGATGGATGGATGGATGGATGGATGGATGGAT
>VZSR01003083.1:2393082-2440257 GCA_013398615.1 Brachypodius melanocephalos | reverse complement strand
CAAGCTGCTCCAAGCCCTGTTCAATCTGGCCTTGGGCACCTCTAGGGATGTGGCAGCCATAGCTACTCTGGGCAAACACCCTTGCAGGGAAGAATTCCTCCCTAACACCAAATCCAAACCTACTCTCTTTCAGTTTGAAGCCATTAAACACATCTCCCACTCACTTCCTTTTAAAGTTGCCCTGTAGACTTCATAAGGGGAGCTGAGGCTTCACACAAAGCACAGTGCCAAAACACATTCAGCATCTGCCCTCGGGCACCTTCTTCCCTCCCCCAAAGCATGGTGAGGCCCTCATGAATCTCCAAACATTTACCTTAGGTGATCCTTCAATTGCCCCATCAGAAGAATCACTTTAATTATCTGCTTTTTCTTGCCCCTTGAATTGCGCCTGGCAGTGACGCTCAGCTCAGTGCCCAGCCCATAACCACTTCCCAGGACCTTCCCAAACCTTCTCCTGAGCTTTACATCCATTCGAATCCAGACAGGGGAGCAGGAAGCTGTGTGGATGCTCCAGTACAGACACACACACCTCAGCACCTCCCACAAGTCCTAAATGTGAACAGTTTTGTTGCAGACGCATAGCAAAGGGGGAACAAACTCGCCTGAAATGAAACCGCTCGATGCAATAGGTTGGGAAATGCCACAGTGTGTGGTTTCCCTGCACCAGACCACGTCCTATGAGGCCAGCCCCTGCCTGCAGCCCCCTCAGCAGTGCTGGGGCTGTGGGGGTGGATGTGGGTGCTGCGCCTGCCTCTGGCTAATGGGCAGCAGCCGAGGTATTTATAGGAAATATCCAATATACTTCCAGCCTGGGGACAGTTTCCAGCCCTGAGCTTGTTCGTATTTAAGTGCCGCGTGGTTGCAGGGGGAGGTTGAAGCAGAGCACGCAATGCTGGCTCCTCCTAGTCCTCCCACAGGTTTGGCTGCTTGCTTTGGCCCCAGAGGCCACTTCCCAGCTCTCTCCCCCACCCTGTGAGTGTGGTGAGGCCCTGCCACTTGTTGCCCAGGGAAGCTGTGTCTGCCCCATCCCTGGAAGTGTCCAAGGCTCGGCTGGGTAGAGCTTTGAGCAACCTGGTCTAGTGGAGGGAGTCCCTTCCCACGGCAAGGAGAAGAGTGAGATGGTCTTCAAGGTTCCTTTCAACACAAACCAGCCCAGGATTCTCTGCTGTGTAAGTTCAAGCTTTCCTTGTGCTCTCTTAACAGTCCCTGCTCCCACATCCAACACCTCTCCAGTGCCTGTCGCTGCTTCTGCCACAGGGGATGCTCCAGCACCAGCCCGATGGCTTTGCCTGGCTGAGAGCACCTGGACGCTGCCTGATAACTTGGGTGTGAGAAGAGCCTGAGGAGGCAGGGCAGGGCTGGAGCAGGGATCTCTGCTGTGACCAGGGTGGAGCCCGAGGTGCAAAAAACACCAGCACATAAAGGAAACTGTGTTTCATGTGTTATTGCTGCCTGTCTGAGATGATCTAGGAGGGAATAGCAGGCACGATTCCATGCAAAGGGCTGCAAATCCCTTTCTGAGAAATAAATATTTGGTTTTCCTCATTTTCCTTGTGTGGAAATAAACACCACTGGCTGGAGCAGTGCCAGCATACCCTTGGGCTCACCCAGCCCAAGGAGAAGGGTTGCACTGTTGTGCTTCAGTCAGCCCCACCACCAAGGCTGGAGGGGCCCTAAGAACACGAAACCCAGCTCTGGGCGTGGAAAACATGCCTGTGCCTACTGGCAGCATTGGGAAAATGGATGGGAGGCACTTGGAATAAGCACAGATGACAAGAAGCAGCTCCATTGGGAGCTTTCCTGGCAGCAGGGGATGCCCCCTGAGGTGGGAGCCACTGGTTCCCCATGATATGGGGGGCATCCCCCACGTGTAGTTCCCCAGGGATGGGCTGGGCGTGGAGGGCTCTGCCTGCCACGCTGTTCCCTGCCTCCTCTGGCCCTACCAGCAGGATGATACATCTTCCAGAGCTGGATAAAGGTGGGAAGAGGGGCGCCTGAAGGGCTCTGCACCCCAGGGAGTGAACTGCTGGAGTTCATCGGGGCAGAGGGAAAGGCAGCCCGAGGATTTCCATGTTGTTCCAGGAAAACAGGGGGGTTAATGTGGGAGGGAAATCTCTGCTCTTGAATGCAAATCACAACGTGTGGAGCACACACAATACCATCGATGCTGGCAGAGGGGCATATGAGACACCCACACACGAGGGATTTGCTCTGAGAGACACTAAACACACCCTTCTTTTCCAGCAATTCAGCAGCTGTCAGCCACTGCCAGGCCAGGCCAGCCCAGGGCACCCTGGTCCTCAGACCCCTCACCCAACTCCTCCGTGCCGCTCCTGGCACATGCTCCTGTTGGGGACATCCTGCGCTGGGAAGTGATATGGCTGGGTGGAGTGACACAGGCACAAGGCTCCTGGGACACAAAAGCCATGAGAATCAGAGTGGCCTCGGTGAAGGATGGCCCAGACAGGCACCAGCCCCAGGACCGTGGGAGCAGCACCCAGTACTTCTGCAGAGAAAATCCTTCATCTTCCAATGATGGTCAGGGAATCAGGACTTCTTCTTTTTTTTTTTTTTTTTTTTTTTTTTTTTTTTTTTTTTTTTTTTTTTTTTTTTTTTTTACATTTTTGGATAAATAAAGAAAAATGTGCAAGAAATCTGCTGTATGATATTCTCAGAAACAAACCAGAGAGCCCTGAGCACAGCTCAGCCACCATGACAGTTCCTCTGCTGTACCCTGGTGAGGCAGAGAAAAAAATCCATGTGGGGACAATTGGTGGGAATTTCCAAACGCTGCTTCCTTCTGGAAGAGCGTATTGAACCTAAACACAGGACCAGGAACATCTGCAGGGGAGAAGCAAACATCCAGGTCCTGAAACACCCAGGCTGTGGGACCAGCTGGGGATTGCTGTGGAAGGAGCTGAGCACCATCCTTACTCTCCAGGGCTGGGAAAGATGGAAATATCCATGGGAAGAAGAAACAGGAGACCTCACCATGGCTACACACCCTGTTCACGAGATGCTTGCTATTTCCCCAAGCAGAAATCACAGCACTTCTGCTGCGGCTGGAAAGAGAATCTCTTGGAGGTGCTGGGACTGGGTACCAAAAATTTGCTTCTTATCCAATGAAAAGGCCTGACAGACTTCACCCCTCTGATAGGGGTGAATCATTCCCACTATGTGAAAAATCTCTTTTCCCTGCAGATTGGAAGAGAAGTTGGATTACAACTGCTCCCAGAGTTAGTGAATGCTGCAGAAAAGGAGGGAAAAGGGTTAAAATTATAAAAGATCTAACAGGGACACTGGCTAATTGTCATTGCCATGTGATGGCTGACTGGAAGAAAGATTGGTTCTGATTTGATCCCAGAATTATCTTTCCCTGGCCTGTCCCATACCCAGCTCACAGAGATGCTGGTGCACACAAATGGTACTCTGGAGGTTGACAGACAAGGGGCAGCAGGGACCCAAAGTCGTTCTATGCTTAAAAAACCCTCAGAGGGGAGATTCCAGCTAGGGTATGCCCCACAATGGTATCCAAGTATTAAGGGATTAATGGAAAAGTCTAGGTGTGACACGGTTAATTATACCCTGCTCCTATGGGAGAGAGGAGCCGAACCCAGGATGCTGGGGATGCTGTGCAAGGGCAGCTCTGTCCACATGCCCCTGCCCCAGCACAGCACCACAACCAAAATCCCAGATAATAATGGGCTGGAAACCACAGGTTCTGTCCAACAATTTCTCCTCTTTCCTTTGCTCTGGTTTATTTGTGTCTGTGCTACTGCCAAAGCTTTTCTTCCCTCCCCATAGGCAGAAATTGCTGGATATTTAGTCTGAGTTGTTTGCTCACCACTCAGAAGCTTTGGCTGGTACCTGATTGCTTCTCCATCCCCCAGACATTACTAATTCCTCAGGGAGAGTTCTCCTGCCAAACCAGCTGTGTTGAGGGGTGAAATTTGGGGGTTACAGAAAACACAAGCAGGGCTGAGAGACCCCATTTGCCAGGAAAATCATCCCAAGGGGGCTCAGTGGCTGGTATGAGAGCACTGGAAATAAGGCAAATGAGAAAGAAGACCCAACGTGAATGGAAAAAATGTGGATGGTTCCCAGTTCCATGCCTGTGGCAATGGGACTCTGCAAATTTGGACATTTCAGCTAAAAAAATAAAAAGTCTGGAATGCAGGAGCAGAGAGTAGCCCTATTTCTAGCTGCGACTCCTCCCTGTGTGCTTGGCCTCCAAGACAACTCAGAAATTCAAGGCACTTCTCCCTGAGCTATAAAAAGAGCTGGAGTAGGACTGCAAGAACCAGGAAGACAAACAAGGGAGTAGCTTGCCCTCCTGTTGAGGACATGGGTAAAGTCAGGAGATGGTTTTACTCAACTCACCTTTTGAGGTGCCCCCCCAAGGAAGGAGAGTTGTAGAGAACGGCAGAAATTCCAGGCTGGGTCCCACCCATCAAAATGCTGTCTGTGCCGTGTCCCAAGGCACCCCACCACCTCCCACCCCTCTGTGTGAGAAAGTCTAGGACTGGCCCCATCCATCACCCCAAAACAATTCTGGGTTTCTTGTACTTGGGGAGGGTCAAAGATACCATGGTGATCAGGGACAGAGTATGGAGTGTCCCCTGGGACCACAGGGTGGAACGCGCTCCACCAAAACACATCTCCCCAGGCTGCTGAAAGGGTTAACAGCCTCACCTGACACCTGCTCCAGGAATCCCAGCTGGACAGAATTGGCTATGCAAGTTCCAGGTGACTATAAAATTCAGCAAGCTCAGGAATACCCACCTTTGCCCTCTCCAGACAAGTATTTACCTCTGCAGAAGCAGCCAAACCTTGCAGACTGTTGGAACATTTCATTCCCATTTGTGAAGTGCACAAAACATTCCTGGCTGGAAAAACACCACCAGGTCACTGACTGGGAACGGTGCCACCAAGAGAGATGAGTTCTTCAATGGTTTCACTGACTTAGTGCAGAAGAAACATTTCTTCTGGCATAGCCATTCCCAGCCTACACTGACTTCTTCAACAATGAGAAAGTCAAAGTCCTCCTCTGCCACTACTTCAGCATTCCCTTAAGACCTCAGAAAATCTCCTCACACCACTAACTGGTGCTGCAGGACTTTCCTCCTGAGCAGTTCCAAGGGTTGTAGAGCTGGACTGGGTGGTCCATATGGAGCAACCTGAAGTTGCCAAACTTGGTAACCACGGTTCAGGAGAGGGACAACAGATGGGACAAGAGGGCACTGCCTCAAGCTGAACCAGGCGAGGTTCAGGATGGACATCAAAAGACATTTCTTCATGTAAAGCACTGTCCAACACTGGAAAGGGCTTCCCAGAGCGGTGGTGGAGTCCCCATCCCTGGAGGTGCCTAAGGAATGACTAGACATGGCATGCAGAGCTCTAGGCTGGGTGACAAGGTGGGAATCAGTCACAGGCTGGACTCAAAGACCTTGGATGTGTTTCCCAACCCAAAGGATTCTGTGATCCCCATGGATCAGTAAGGTGAGGGCCAGCAGTGGTGTGACCAGCTGCCAAGCCCATGGAGATGCCGGAGGGCTGATCCATGCTTTATTCAGTGGGATGCAGAGTTTGCATTTAGTTCATTTAGAGATGCGATGCAGAGGTTGCGGATGAACTGTGGCTTCACCAGGATCAGGTTGGGGATCTGAGGGTCATATCTGGCTTGTGCAGAAGATGCCAATTGCTCTCTTCAACAGTTCAACAAAGCCCTCCCGTGCCCAGGCGCCTGATCCCAGAGAAAGAGGACCCTGCCCATGGCAGAGGATTGGGACCAGATGATCTTTAAAGGTCCTCCAGCCTAACCCCAATGTTTTAAAACAGTCTCTTAGCACATGCAGCTGCCTTTTGTAACTGTGGAATCTCAGTCCCTTCTTTGGTGGGCCACTTCTCCAGCTTCCCAAGCCTCACACTTAGGGAGAGCATGTCCTAAGGGTCGGTTGTGGTTGTGGTTGGTGTTGTGCAATGAGGATGGGCTCAACTCTGTATCTGCTGCAGAACTGGACCCTGGCCATGGCTTCCAACAACATCTTCAGGCCAACACCGGGCATCAGCTCCCACCATGGGCTGGTCTGGGAATGTCCACCAGCTTTGATCTGGAGCCTGTGCCCTCCACGGTGCTCGGCACTCACTCACCGATCCCCTCCTGCCCCTTGGTTGTGCCAGTTTGGTGCTTCAACAAAAAGGTGCCTTTGTTCCCACCAATGCAGAAAGCACCAGTCCAGTGGCTGGGAACATTGTGAACTGAGGAATTGGGCAGCTCCAGGGTCGCTCTAGCTGTACTCAACTCATAGGGAGGTTGCCAGGCTGGTTTGATGGTTTGGCCATGGAACTCAGGTTCAGGGGCACCTGGGGTTGCCCAAATGTGCCATACTCAAGTCTTGAGGTGAAGAAGACTCTTTGTTGCTTCACAGTGGAGCAAACTAATAAAACTCTGCTGAGCTGTGGCTACTTTATTCCAAGACTTCCATAATTTTAGACGCTATTTTTATCTAGTCTGACTGGTATCCAGCTTTATGTGATGACAATAAATCCCAGTTTCATACCATCGGCCTGTGCCCTTCCCGGGTGGGTGTTTAGTTCTGTTATGCCAAGTGCTTGCCACGCAGGAAAGAGGAAACTTCCATCAGAGAAAGGGACCCTTTGGGAGAAGTCGCTTCTCTTGCCAGGGCCAGGTTGGAGACTTGCTGCTTATTGTTACCATTTGTCTCTTTTATTGGAATAAAAGATGGATTGTGAGCAGCTCAGCACTCGAGAGAGAGCCTGTGGCATCGTGCTTTATTTGAATTAGCAGATGCTGGTTGGAAAATAGTTTTTTCCAGTTGTTATGTTTGCATGGAAGTGAACAAGAATATAGGTAAGTGCAAATCATGTTGCAAGGTACTTGTGCCAGAACCTCAGGAAAACCCAGGAATTGTCCCTTCTCCTCCTAAGAACCCAGAAAACAGGAGATGGCATCAGTGGGGAGACCTCAGCAGTCATGGCCCACTGAGACTCCTAAAGAGCACAAGGAAAGCTTGAATTCACATAGCACAGAATACTGGACTGGTTTGGATTAGAAATGACCTTAAAGATCACCCAGTTCTATGCTCTGCCACGGGCAGGGACACCTTCTACTAGAAGGAAGACCAGAGTGCTCCAAGCCCCATCCAGTCTGGCCTTAGACACTTTCAGGGATGGGGCAGACACAGCTTCTCTGGGCAACCTGTGCCAGAGTCTCACCACCCTCACAGCCAGCAATTCTTCCCAGCATCCCATATCTATCCACTCTGTGTCAATCTGAAGCCATTCCCCCTTATCCTGTCACTCCAGCTCCTTCTCCAAAGTCCCTCTCTAGCTCTCCTGGAGCCCCTTCAGGCACTGGAGGGGCTCTAACATCTCCCCAGAGCCTCCTCTTCTTCAGGTGAACACCCTCAGCTGTTTCAGCCTGTCTCCAGAGCAAAGGGGCTCCAGGCCCCAGCACATCTTCGTGGCCTCCTGTGGACTCACTCCAACAGCTCCACTTTAATTCCTGGAATTGTCCAAAGGCAGGCTGGACAGGGCTTGAAGCAACCTGGTCTAGTGGAAGGTGTCCCTGCCCATGGCAGGAAGTTGAACAAGCTAAGTTTTAAAGGTGCCTTCCAACCCAACCTTCTCACTGAGTCCATAATAACTATTCAGTGTCTGTGTATGCCCTTTAGAAAAGAATTCACCTTTCTGCTGTGGACCGGGACCATTTATCCTGCTCTGTGATTAGCCTGGAATAGCACACAATGTATAATTAGCCTAGCCGTGGGCCGGACTCACACATCCGGGCTAGAACACTGCTGTGCTGCCTGTTTCTGCTGTCACCCGGGGAACAGGCTGTCCTCAGGAAGTTCTCTTATTTGGTGACTGTGCAAAATAAATCAGCCAAGTTGGTGCCAGGGAGGAGGGCCAGGATCCAGCCCTTTCTCCAGCCCTCATGCTGCTGTATGACCCCTGGCTACGGACCCTCTGTCCCAGGTTCAGAGGGTACAGAGCCAGCAATGGGTGATGGGATGAGGATGGGCACAGAATCCAGGTACTGGGGCTTGTGCTGCAATGCCATGTGCCAGACAGTGCTGGAGCAGGTAATGGGATGAGGATCCAGGTGCTGGAGCTCACTCCACAGTGTCACGTGCCGGACAGCGCTGGAGCAGGCAATGCTCATCCTGGCCGCATGTCACATGCATGGGATGCAATGGGCTGCAGTGGGCACCTTCTCCTCGGCCTTGGATTCTCAATATTTCAGCCAAAATTGTCCCTCCTGCAGCTCCAGCCCCTGTCCAGAGTTTTTTTCTTCTGGAAGGGCAAAGCTGGAATAAGTCACTCCCTCCTCATGACAGGTGCCCACATCCCATATGCCCTTCCCCACGGTTTTTGCTGGAGTTGAGTCATGGCCAGTGGCAGCAGAGGAGAACACAAACAGTCCAGAGTGCTGTGATGGGGAATTTAGTAAAAACCCTGCCTTTCTGGCTGCATCTCCTCAGCTCTGCAGATGGATGGAGTTAAACTGGATAAATTTCAGAGGTCAAGAACCCCTCTGCATCCCTCAGCACAGGACATCCTCGGTGGGGAAGTACATGCTGAGCGAAAGGGGTTTTTGGGGCAGCAACATCCCCCAGCATCCCTGTCTTCCCACTCAGCCTCTGGTATAATTCAGGGCAAGGTTCGCCCTTGTCCCTTGGTGGTCCAAAACCATCATGTATTCCTAGCTACAGAAGCTCCTGAACTCAGTGGCAGTACCTTCAGCACCAAATCTAATAATTCTCCTGAAGCTTAGCTGCTTCAGGAGTCCATTCCCACATTAAAAAACTCAGCTATTTCTGCATCTAAAATAGATATTTCTATATCTAAAAAAATCTCCTAAACCCCTCCATCCCTGCATGCACTAACGAGAAAAGCAGTCCCATATCTGGTACAAGACAAACTATTTTCTTTCCCTGGGGATGGAAGTAAGTTTAAAAGAGGGACTCTCTGAAAAGAGACAAGATGACTCATTACTTCACTGCTGAAGCTGCATTCAATCCCCAGCACCTCTAGTTCCCAGTAAAAGCCAGAAGACCGAAAGCATGGGGGTTCACACAGCACCAAACCCAGGAGCTCCACTTCCTGGAGATGAAATGGCCATGAATTAATCCCGTGTATCACCTACTCCCCCAGGACGGGCCCAGCTGCTGTCAGCCCTCACTCCTCACAGTCAGGAGCTATTTTTTCCTGTTCTCGCTAGTGTCAATATGTTTCTTTAAATATCTTTTTGGAGAGGCTGTATATATATAGCCCCACTCTGGTGCTTTGAAAGGAGCCTCATTTCCTGTGTAAGAACTGAAGTCCTTGGCAAAGCTGCTGGTGGCTGCAGCATCTGAATCACAAAAAAAATTTTTTTCAGTAGTAAATGGTATTTCCTTTGCGACTGCGAGTTGGACCAAGTTGGGTCTGGTCTGAAACCAGCTGGGTTGCTGTGTCTGGGAGATACAGGACCATATTCCCAATTATAAAAATGATGGGAGAAAATGATTAATTACACTAATGGGGTGTGATGGTGGCCCAGAGGTGGCACAGCCCATTGCAGGGACAGGAGAGGCACAAAGCAGCTTTTAACCTGCATTTGGTTGTGAAAAGGTTAGGTTCACATATCAAAAGGATTTATTAACTGACACTGAGTGAGAAAAAAATCCATTTAATTTGCACCTGATAGTTTTTCTCTTTCTTTTGCACCATCTCTCTGCACCCGGCTTTGGGGAAAGCTCCTCCAGCAGCAAGGTAGGAAGCAAAACAGCTTTGCAGCCCCTGAGAGATGGCTCATGCATACTAAGGATATTAAAACCTTCCCGAGATGTGGCATCTGCTGCATTCAGAGATCTGCATCTCCCTGACATGAAAATGCCACACCTTCCCACTGAGATACCCTTAGCAGGAGGGTCTGACATCCCCAGCATCACCCTGCAGACTCTGATGGCAGGAGTGGAGATGCAGCCAGGTCAGCAATCACCTTCTGCTGCAAATATGTCTTTGCAAGGTAATTTCTGAACCATAAATTCCTTTTATTGCTGCACACATTCCTAAGAATCCAGTGTGTAAATGTGCCAGAGGCAGCGGTGGCTGTGGGCAGATCAAGTGGTCCCTGTTTCCCTTTGCTACTCCCTGAGTTTTCCAGAAAAAAAAACTGCAGCCAAAGAACCTAAAATGCAAGTTTTTTAGATTTTCTGCAGGAATTTTAAAGCAGTGTCTCCTCCCAATCCTCACCCTTGTCAGGATGGATTACCCTTGGAATTGTTCCGATGGCACAGGGACTATGCAGCCACATCTGCTGCTATAATGCCCCAGCAGCCATGAGCTCTGGGAAACAAACATGGAATTTCTGTAGCTCCTCCACAGCCCCAGGCACGGTCTCCACTTCATGGCCTCATCTCTAGGACACAGCACGGACTCAGGAAGTCTGCAATGGTGTGGGACACAATGGCTCATGATGGAGCACAGCCAGGCACTGGAGCAATGCTCAGGATGGGAGACACAAGAGAGTTATTTGGTGACTTTGCAGCCCAGGAGAGGACAACACCACAACGTGCTGCCTCTCTTCCACCCAAAACCCACAGGGCAGGGACAAGGACTGAGGCTAAGGGCATGTCTTGCTGCAACTTCAAGTGCACTTCCCTCAGTTTTGATGTCTAAGGATTTTTGCCCCTCTCCAATGATGGGTTTACAAAAAGAAGGAACAGGTTGGTGCAGGAAGAGCCAAGCTGTGTCAGGAGGAGATTTTTCCACACCTCAGCCTTCCAGGAGTGAGCTGCTGCTTTGCTTGGGAATTTGATGCACCACCTCTGGTAGCCTGCAGTTACACCTGCACTGATGCTCTGCTGGCCATATCCCTGGTGGGAATGAAGGGAAATATCCTATGGCAGTCTAAAACATGAGTGAAGGAGCAGGAGAGCCTGGGACATCACCCCTGGAGCATCATCCCTGCCCTGCTGAAGGTCCCATGTCCTTCCAATTCTGTTTTCACCCTCAACACTTCGGCTCATCCAATTGTTGAACAGCCAGTCCTTGCCAACCAGCCAAGCACAGAAGGAATTTCACTCCTTGGCTCCATGATGGCACAAGGATGTCTGCTGTGAACAACTACAGTATGAGAAGAATAAGAAGGAGGGAAGGAGGGAAGGTCCCAAGGAGGGAAGATCCCAAGTACCAACCTAAACAAAGAACACCTTCCCCGCAGAAGGAAGGACATGCCCAGGACATAACCCTCAATCCAACTAGGAGAACTTGGAGGGGATTCAAACATCAGACACCACGTGATCTTAAAATATGTCAGGATTTTCACTTTGGGTGCTTTTTTCTCCTCCCTTGGTGGCCTTTGCTGTGCCCAAAGATTTGTGCTGAGGTTTAGGTGTAAGTGTTGAATCATCACGTGAAACACCAGCAAAGGGGGAACAGTCATTGCAACACTCATACTCCCACGGCAGGACTGCACCGAGCTTATCCTGATGGCAGCAGAACTGCAGGATTTGGTGTCCCCGTTGCTCAACTTCCTATGAAAATTACCAGCATTGACAGGAAAGGAAAAGAGGAGCCCTTGGCTGTGTCTTGTTCTCCCTGAGCTGCTCTTGCCCAGCAGGCAGCAAGGACAACATGAGAAGAACACCATGCCTGGCCATGTCCTCAGGTTTCCCACGTTTGCATCCCCAGGAAAATCGAGCCACTTGAACAACTGTGGGAGCATAAGAGAGGCAACCAGGAAATTTATTCCTAACAGATGGATGTTGTCAGGGCAGAGTCATTGTGCAATGTAATGACCACTATGGAAGTGTCCCACCACCATGGAAGCTTTCCACCACCAGACTATCCCACCATCATAACAGCATCCCACCACCATGGAACCATTCCATCACCAGTTTACCACCGCCACAGAAACATTCCACCACCACAGGAGCATCCCACCACCAGACCTCCTCACTACTAGGGTGTACCACCATCACCACAGCTTCATAGGGTGCTCTTGTTCTTCCAAATTGAGCTCAGACCATAGAAATTGGGTGCTGCCAACCTAAGCAGGTGATCCTCAGGCTCCCCAAAGGCCCATTTGGACACACTTTCTGCCTGTTTGGGCTCTTTTAGCCCAAAATAGGCTTTGTGATGCATGTGCTGCTGCCCTGAGACAGACAGGAGTGGAGGGGAGGGAAGGAGTCTGTACATGCTGAAACACAAGGAAAGTTTTCATTTTAAAGCCATTTAACAGATGAAACTTTTCTTAAAAGAAGTCACTTTCAAAAAGAAAAAAACCCAAACCCACAAAGTTTCTCCAAAAACAACCTCAGAAAGAAGAAGTTGGACAAAAACTGTATGACCAAGACCTAAGGGATGTCTGGCAAGTTCTCTAAACTGGACAGAGAGAATTATGCAAAAAAACCCCAAAAAACAAAAAAGCAAAAAAAACAAACCAAAAAACATGAGTGAGAAAGGGAATTACATGGAGCTGAAGCACAGAAGGAAAAGCCAGACAGGGCCATGCTGTGTCATTAGTCTGGAAATCAGATGAGGAAGATGAAATCCAGCTCGTCATGATGTGGGGAGCGGGTGCTTCCACTGCCCTCTCCACTTGGCCCTTCCCAGGAAACTGCGAGTCTCAGGGGGAGCCTGTGAGAACTCCAGGCTCATGGGGCTGTTGCTGACACAAGGAGCCAGAAGGTTCCAGGAGCAAACCAGTTCCCCTCCTACCTTTAGCAGTATAAGTAAATAACTGATGTCTGAGGTAACCTGAGTGGGAAGGTGAGCAGTGTCCTGCACACGATCCTGCATTCAGCTTCACACTCTGGTGGGTTTTCTTCCCGCAAAACCCCCTCAGACGTGATCCTTGGTGTTTATTTCCACCCCTAAGCTATTTCCCATGTGTTCTTCCCAATCTGGGCTCATTCAAGCCTGCTCCCACTGGTCCCACTTCAACCCTTGCTTCAGCCTCAGTTTCCCTTCCTCTCCTGCAGGAGGTCTGAGCAGCTCTTGCTTCACTGGTACTTGCCAGCCCTGGACATGGAGCAGGGCCAAGCTGTCCCCAGCTCCCTCTCCTGCCATCCCTCCCTCTTCACCCTCCCCATGCCAAGTCCAGGCATATCCCCAGCTGCTCCAAGCACATCCTTTCCCCAAATCACCAGCTTTTTCCACCAAAGCACCTCTGCTGCTGCTCCAGCTTGGCTGCCACCTTTCCTCTCTGCAGGACATCAATCCATCACCTAAAAGCTGAGTGAAGGGCTCCATCCAGATACTCTGGAGTCTACTGAGGAGCAAATTCTGTCTACTTTTCAACATATCGGTGCCTCTTCCCAGGAGCCACCCACAAGGACAGACCCTGTCCTCTGCCCTGTACACACCTGGTGTACCTGAGTGACACGGGAACAGAACCCAGTGTCGTGACTGACTCCACTGGCCAAAGAACTCCATGTCCCCTCCAGCCAGTGGAGACACAGGCTACGTGTGCCTCGGGTGGTTCCTAGGACAGAGTGGCACTGCCCTGGGCATGATGCCCGGCTTTGGCTGGGCTTGGAGACACGGCACGTCAGGCCAACGGGTGAATGGTCCCTAGTCCCACTGGTGGGGAGGCCAGGCTGAGCAGCCATTGCTGGTCTGGGGCACCCCGAGTGCCACTGCACCCTGATGACCCCGGGCGTTCCTCCAGGGCCGGCTTCAGCCCCAGCCAGGGGGCTCGGGGTATCCCCATCCCTGTCCCCCCACGGCCGTACCGCCCTCCTGCGCGGGTGGCGCCAGCCCCATTCCCGGTCAATCTCCACCTACCTGGTGCAGCCCCGCCCACTGGCGCCAAGCCAGCTCGCCTGGGCCGGCCGCGCCCCTTTCCAAGCTCCGCCCCGTGTGCCAAAACCTACCTGGATGGACAACTCGAGCTGTCCCCGTCCCCGGCTCACCTGGGCTGACCCCGCCCGCTCAAATAATCCTCGCCCAGTCTGGATAACCCCGCTCGCTCGGCACAGCCGCGCTACACTGTATCACTCCACGTACCTGTCGGGCCGTTCCCATCGGACCGCGCCCCAGCCTGGGCCCGCCCCCTCAGCCGGCACCTTCCCCTCCTCGCCATTCGCATCCCTCGCCCCTATCCCGCCCGCACCTGGGCGCGCTCGAAGCTCTCCCGCTCCGCCTCCAGGCCGCCGCCGCCCGCCCGCCGGCTCAGCACCTTGGGCAGCGGGTTGGACACCTGCTTCATAGTGCTGCTCATGCGGTCCATGGCCGCCCCGAGCCCGCCACCGCCCCGGCCTCACCGCCCCGCGCAGCGCCGCCGCCGCCGCGCGGGCCCCGCGCCATTGGCCCGCCTACCTGCCACTCACGGCGGGACACGCCCCGCGGGCACCACCCTTCCACCCGCAGCTCCGCCCGCCGGCCGGGCTCCTCGCTCTCATTGGTTCTTGGCACTGCCCCTGGGGAGGAGCAGCATGGGAGGTTCAGCCCCTGCGTGGAAACCGCCAAGCTCACTTGTTCGGCTGGACGTCAGTCAAAGCTAGCTCTCGCCCCCAAGAGGCTCCTGCCCTCTGCCCCGCCTTCAGGGACCGCGCCCTTAGCACCGCCCACCCAAACGCTGTGGCCACGCCTTTACGCCGTTCCCTGCTGTAATTGGCCCCCGGCCCTGCCGCTCACACTTCGGTTCCCGCCCGGCCCTCAGCGGTGCGGGGCGTGGCGCCCCCTGACGGCGGTGCGCATGCCGCTGATGCCGGGCCCGCGCCGGGATCCTTACAGGTCGTCCGTGCGGCCTGGCGAGGCTGCGGTCTCTCAGCCATGCTCACAGTGTGACCACGGAGGTGACACGGCACCACTGCCCCCTCCCTGTTACCCGTCTCAGGCCCCGCCGGCCCCTCTTGAGGCTAAGCCCCCTCATCAGGCGCACCGGGTGGCTCAGGGCTCCCCAGCCCTGCCTGGGCCGGGGGCTCAGCGCGGGCAGGGCCCCGGCAGCCTGCCGAAGGCTTGTGTGGGGCTTTTCCTTTGTGGGATCCAGGCTGTGGGTGGGAGCTCTGGAGGGGGATGCTGCAGGCACAGCTGGCAGAGCCCAGAAAGAAGGGTGTAGCATTGCAGAGGAACAAAACGTGGCTACAGGTGTCTGAAAAGAGAGGAGAGCTGAGAGAAGGATTTTGCTTCCCCTGAGCAGCTGGACTGTGCTTTAGCTTGGACCGGATCCCAGCCTGTGTCTCTGGTCCCATCACTCTGATTAGAGGTTTGTGTAGGGTTAGATTGGATATCGAGAAGGAATTATTGGCTGTTAAGAGTGGTTGAAGCCATGGCAGAGGTTGCCCAGAGAAGCTGTGGCTGCCCCGTCCCTGAAAGTTATCCAGGACACATTGTAAGGGGCTTGGAGCAACCTGGTCTAGTGGGAGGTGTCCCTGCCCATGGCAAGGGGTGGAACAGGATTGTTGGAAATCATAAAACTTCTAAAATTTTTAACTAATTTTAGTTAGGGGGTTTGTTCATCTTTGCTCAGGGGGAAAGGAATTGAAGTTTCTTTTCAAGAGACTGTTCCCTGGGCAAGGCCTGATGAGCTTAACATCTCAATGGACTGGGAGCCACCAGAGGATGCACAAGAGATGAGCGACCACAACGCCTGAACATCCTTCCTGGCGTGTTGGAGACACCTGGTCTGGGAAAAGATCATAAGAGAAGAATGAGGACTTGATTAGCATCGAAGGTGAGGGGATCAGTAACCAGTAGGAAACCAAATACTGAGAACTGTGTATACCTTGAGACCAATAAACATTGAACCAATTAATTTCTCTGGGTTTTGACTGTATAAGTATCTGAAAAATCTAGAAAAGAGACATGTGTGATGGAATGATTTTCTTTGCACAACCCAGGCAATGTGTGGATGAAATGACTTCTGTTGCACACCCTGGCCAGAACAACATCCTGGCCAGAATAAAGTAATGCTTGAGTTCTCTAACACTAAAAATTGTTGGAGAGGTTTTGTTTTTCCTGCTGTTTCAGTGACAGGATGAGCTGTAAGGTTTCTTCCAACCAAAACCATTCTGCGATTCTCTCAACCTGGTGAATTGCTGACTCCTGTAATTTTGGCCAGGAATACCATCATATTCCAGAGGTGAATTTCTCACTTGGAATTTCTGCAGTATTCGGAGAAATTACTTTTTTTGTGATGTAATTTGAAAATTACTGAATCTGAAAACTGAATTCGCAGATACGGCAAATGGGCTGTGCTGGGGTTGTGCCAGCTAGGTTCCTGCATCCTTAAAAGCAGACCATAACAAATCAGTGACTGCTCCAGGTGGGGAGGAACTGTGCAAAGCACTACTGGGATGATGGGGCAATCTGGGAAGAGCTGCTTAGGATGTGGGCTTGCAGGAGCTCTTGTATAAGCAATTTTCCCAGCATAACTGTCTTTTGTGTCTTTTCAGCTGAAATAATTGCCACATCAGGACCCTCCTGGAGCTGCCCAGCAGGGTGTGTGACAGACTGTTTGCATCACAGGCCTTCCCAGTCCCTAGGCATTGGATATTAAATCCCAGCTGATGGGAAATGGCTTGCCCGGAACAGTGAGGCCATTCCTCCCACTGTGGCTTGTCTCAAGCCTGTCTGCATTCTCCTTAATATACTTTCTGGAAACCTGCCTCCTTCCTTGGGGCTGCTCCCAGGGGAGGTTTAATGAGTTTGATTCATCCACTATTACAGTGAGGTGATTAATAATTGAAGAAATTACATCATTGCTGAATAGAGAGGGAGGAAAGGAAGAGCAAAGAAGGGCACTGGACAAAGGACAGTGGTATCCTTGTGATCTGGACCTCTCCCACCCTCCACCTTATTTGGAACATCCTGCTCCTGGAGCCCATGGCCAGGGACCACTAGGCTCATGCCTGGTGTAGCTGCTCCCTCCTACTGAAGAGCAGAGTCACATCCTCTTCCCTAGCCACAGCTCAGCTCCCACTTTGGGGCCTGGACAGGAGCAGAGGAAAGTACTTGGATGTGGGACAGAACGAGCTGTTTCTACTGGCTGTTCCTGCCTCCCCCAGCAAGGGGCTGTTAACAGAATGGAACTGGGATCCAGCCCATGGGCTGCTCGTCAGACCACCCTGGGCTAGCCCAGTCCATGCAGCATCTCTGCTGGAATGTGCTGTGGGGCTCTGCAGGGATTTGAGGAGCTCCTTTCCAGTGGGAGAGGAAGGAAACGACCTCGTTTCCAGGTAGTTGAGAGGGGAAGGCACAGAGCTGTTCCAATGGAGTGTCTGTTCCTCTGTCTCAGGTTCTATAGGGAGATGATGGGGAAGGATGGAAAGTGAGCAGGGTGGAGGTAGAGCAGATTGGGTATTGCTCTTCCTCCCCAGCAGTTCCTTTTTAGAAGCCATGGCTGGGGTTCACCTGCTCTCACAGTGCTCTGTCTTCACTCCTGTCCAAGAGGCTGGACTGAAGGATGATGACAGAGCCCCTCATGGGGATGTCTGGCCTGTGTGGGGACAGACGTTGTCTAGAAATGGAGAGGACAATGTGTGCCCTCTCTTTTTTCCTGTTCAGCAGTATGTGATACTCATCAAGTGCTGCTCAGGCCAGGCAGGTGGGACTGGACCTAATCCTTCTCCTGTTGCAGGGCTCCATAGGGCAGTTCCCTCTTCCTGCTCCATGCCCAGATGCTCCTGTCCACAGGACCCTAAAAGGGGTCTGCTCCCATTCTGTCAGGACACCCTTAACCCAAAGGGGAAGGACAAGTGGCAGGAGAGGGGCCAGAGGAACTGCAGGGGCTATGGGCCCTGCCCAGGGCTCAGGCCTGCTCTTTTTGCAGGGGCTGGAAGCTAGTCTGTGTTTCCAATCCCCTCCCCAGCCAGAGCTGGAGAGTCCCAGGGTGCTGCTGCAACACTCATCACTCTCCCATGGCCTGGCCCGGGCTCAGGGAGAGCACAGATCCCCCTTGTTTCAGCAGGAAAAGAGAATCACAGAGCTCCACAGTCCTTCCTCTGTTATCCTGCTGGCTGTGCTGGAGTGGGCTGGCACAGGGTTCTGTGCTAAGATCCTGCTCTTTCTCCTTTGAAGGTGGGAAAAATGAATCCCAAATGGATCCCCTTCAGTAGTCCCTTTACACATTCCAAGGCATCCCACCCAAGCAGATCATCCTGATCCCACCCAAGCAGACAAACTATTCCTGGGGCCACTTCTCAAAAGGGAAGTGGCCATGTCAAGCCTTCCATAAACCAAATTTTGCAGCCCCAGATGCAGCCCTGCCCTGGTGATGGGGTAATTTGCTCAGACTCTGGGATTAAAAAAGCCTCCTGAGCCGAAGTGCTCACCTGAATAGGGCAGGGTAGTGGTCCAGGCCCTTGGGGAGCAAAGATTGTGCCAGGCATGGGAGCATGGGGAAGATTTTCATCTTTTCATCCCATGTTTTGAATGCTTTGGGCAAACAGATGCTGCTGCTGAGTCTTTGCTTGTGCTCCCAAAGAGACCCTGGGCTGCTATGTGGGGCAGGGACAGTCCTGGTGCAGGACCTGGGAGAGCATTGGAGGCAGAGCAGCCTGTGACTGGGAGAGGATCTTGGAGAGAACTGCTTGGCTTAGGGCACTTGAGGTCCATGGGGCCCTCACCTCTGTCCTGTCTAGGCCTCCTACTCGCTGAGGTGTTACAAGGAGGGCTGTAATCCCAAAACATCATCTTCTGTATTTTCTGCATGGAAGCCTCAGCAACTGCCTGTGCTTGCCCAAGAGTTCAAATGCAAAGCTGAAGAGGTTTCCAGATGGATCTGCAGAAGAAGACCTGAAACTCCACAGGTATGCTAGGCTGCAGGAGCAGCTGCCTAGGTGAGAAACAGGTTCATGAGCAGGACCTAGACGTGGAAAGTGTTTTTGCCACTTGCTGGATAGCATCCCCTTGGCATGGCCAGTAGGTCCAGCTGTTGCACCCCACCAAGCCCAGGTCTCTTCCAAGGCAGGACATGGCAAAGCTGGTTTCACAGAATCAATTTGTTGGAAAAGACCTCTGAGATCATCAAGTCCAACCTATGACTGCTCACCACCATGTCAATTAGACCATGATGGACACTAAGTGAACACTTAGGACACTAAGTGTCACATCAAGTCTTTCCTTAAACACCTCCAGGGATGGTGACTCCATCACCTCCCTGAACAGCCCATTCCAATGGCGGATCACATTTTCTGTGAAGAAATTCTTCCTAATTCTTCCTTTATTTCTGTGTTGGGAGCTTTGGCTGCCCGAGTGGGATCACCAAGTAAAGGATTTCCATGTAAGACTTGAGGTGCATAGAGTTGGGTATGGGAGCCCTGGCTCACTGCAGAGCAGTGTTGGGAGAGCACAAGGCCCTGCAGCAGGGCATGGACATGGATCTGGAGAGCAAGCATATCCCTGTCTTCCCTTTAGATACAGGGAACATTCTGGCTCTCTGCAACTCCCTGGCAGGAGGGTGGAGCCAGGTGGGGGTCAGGCGCTGCTCCTAGGGAATGAATGATAGGACAAGGGAAAATGGCCTCAAGTTGAACCAGGGGAGGCTCAGGTTGGATATTAAGGAATATTTCTTCACTGAAAGAGTGGTCAAGCATTGAAACGTACTGCCCCGGGCAGTGGTTGGGTCACCATCCCTGGAGGGATTTAACAGAAATAGATGTGATGCTTAGGGCCATGGTTAGTGGTGGCCTTGGCAGTGCTGTACTCGATGTTAGAGGTCTTTTCCAACCTGAATGACTCCATGATTTCTATGATTTCCATGATTCAACATCCACTAGTGCTCTTGTCAAATGCTGTTTTCAGGATTCCTGGAACTCCATGGCCTGGCTTGCAGATGTCCCCTGTACCTCCAGCTGATGACAACAGGCGGCAGAGTGTGCAAGGACAATGCAGCCGTCACTCTGGTGCTCGGCAGCCGCAGGTCCTGCCTGTCTCAAACCCAACACCAAATGGTTTTATTTTCCTTTCTCTGAACCGTGGCTAAACCTGTCATGCTGTGCTGCAGCTGCTGGATGTGCCCTGCTCAGCTCCAGGCCAGTGGCTGCTTAGTACTGAGCGCATTGTTGGGGAAACAAAGGTGTCCTGGCAGAAGCATTATTTGGCTGTCCTGGGAAGTACCATCATATTTCTGTGAGGGCCACATCCCACCATGGCATCCAGACACCTCCTTATCTTTAGACTCTTGCTCCCAAAGTGAAGATTTTATAGGTGCCCCAAATTTGTCTTGGAAAACTGCATGGATTGCAGCAATGTACTTCTGCTTTGCTGTGTGCTTAGAAACTGATGGAGTCTTTCAGCTGAAATTTACCAAAAATATTTATCTGGAGGCACATACTGGTGTATAGATTTCAGTCCAGGGATTTCAATGCAATTTCACAAGCTACTCTGTAGCCCTGATGGTCCTGTTGGACCAGTTGCCCTGGGGAATCAAAGATGAACAGTCGCAGAGGATGTAGACTAAGGATCCATCTATATCAGCCTTGATATCTCCAGATGGGGCTACAGCGGACCCCTTGAAGAGACAGATTAATATTTGTACTGCACCCTGGAGTGCGCTCTGAGCCTCCAACCATTCTCATTTTCCAAACCTTCTCAACCTTATCGCTCTGAAATCCAAGCTCAGACTCAAGGAAACTTCCTTGTGCTCACCATGTCCCTTGGCAAGGAGGTCCTCATGTGAAGAGCTACCTCCCTCTGTTCCTTTTGAACCTGCCTCTCGCCCACTCCATTGAATAATCTGTGGTTCCTGCTCTGGGACAGACAGTGACTGCTCTGCCCCTCTTTCTAGGCCACTTAGCATCTTGCAGACTTCAATTCCCATGTGGAAAGTCTCAATTCTTCTTGAAAATACTTATAACGTGAGATCTTGCTTGGAGCTGCACCACCCTGGGATTTCTGGCTCCAGTAATTTTCTTTCTGTTTCCAGCTGATTTGTGCACAGTTAAACCCAGTTTCCTACGTTAGTGATCCAGCAGCTCCCAGGAACACTGTGATCAAGTGATCCCCCTGACGTGACTCCAACTCAGGAGGTGGTGTGGTGGAGCAGGCTACCCTCAGGGCTGAGCAGAGGTTTTCTCCCACATACCAAAAGTGTCCTGGTGATGGATCCCAAGATACTGTGTGTGGTTTCTATCCAAAAGTGTCCTGGTGATGGATCCCAAGATACTGTGTGTGGTTTCTATTCAAAAGTGTCCTGGTGATGGATCCCAAGATACTGTGTGTGGTTTCTATCCAAAACTGTCCTGGTGATGGATCCCAAGATACTGTGTGTGGTTTCTATTCAAAACTGTCCTGGTGATGGATCCCAAGATACTGTGTGTGGTTTCTATCTATAGCTGAAGCACACCGTAGGGCAGAGGTTTTACAGACTCCATAAACAGCCGCTATTTAGGATGTATAATATGGAGGATGTTTTAGAAACCAAAGTATTTAGAGGTTAGCATTATTTGTATTATTTGGCAGGAAGGAGCAGCCAAGACTGAAATACAGAATCTTTAAGGAAGGAACAAAGTTGAGGAAAACAGTGAATAGGAGAAATAACAAAGGTGTCGAAACATCCAAAAATTCCTTTTAGTTGAATGGAAGCAGGAAATACAGCATGGTGTATCCAAAAGGAGGAAGAATTCATTGACAGTGTTGAGACACATTTATATTCCTGCAATAAAATACTGACTTTTCAAAACAAATCTCGACATTTTGATCAAACCTGTAGTTGAATGTTGCAGAACATCCAGAACACTGAACTAAAGCTGTTCTGAGCCGGGCTGTGTTTGTGTGAGCCATCACCAAGGAGGCTTCAGCTCATTCCCTAGTCTGTTCTCCTCCTCTCAGTTTTATTCTGGTCCCTGTGTGGAGATGTGTCAGAGCAGTGAAGGGTTGGTCTGAATGGGAATTTGTGCCAGTTTGTTTCTGAATGTGCTGGTAGAAATGGAAGAAGCAGGGGATGGAAGGAGTAGATGTTGGTGACAGCTGATCCTGGAGGACTTTTCCAACATTAATTATTCTGTGATTCTGTGACTCACACTGAGCAGTTTATTAACACTGCTTAAAGAAGACTGTGGCAGGTTTAGAGGTTGCCACTGATAATAACTAACGGCAAAAATGTTGGAGTCTCCTGACCTTCCTCCCCACTTCAGCTATATTTATATTATTTTCTTGGGAAAATGTAAAGTTACAGTTGATGTCATTTACAGTTTAGGTGGAGTTTGATTGACTTTAGTTATTAGCATACGTAGAGGTGAGAGAAGTAATATGTATTTCTGAGTTAAGCAAAGTTCAGCTTTCAATTTCCATCTAGATCATTCCTTTGGCTTAGTTCCCATTAGCAGCATTGTTTTCCACGGATCCTATCCACAACACTGCTGTGTCACTCCATCTTTTGTTCTTTTGTTTTATATTTGCTTTGATTTCAACAGAGAATTACTGCAAAGCCTCCATGCTGCTCCGTCCTCTGTTCCATGTCACACTTAGAGTGGCACACCAAGCTCCATCAGCATTCCTACTCCTAAGGTGTGCAGGCAGTTTGTCCCTGTCCTTGCACTCCATCTTGCCGAGCTTTGGGTTTCAGTCTCCTCACACCTTCCTTGTCCCACTGTGTGCAGAGTGGATGCATGATGGGGGATGGAGGTGCCTCATACCCTTAGACGTACCAGGTTTCATCCCAGCATCTGAGTGGGCTCTGGGACACAGGCCAAGGCAAGCCATGGAGCAGGAAGCATCCCAGAGGAATCCTGAGCTCCTCAGCTGTTCAGAGCAGGATATTCTGAGTCTTCTTCTCAAGTAAAACCTCAGCCTTGATTCTGGCTGTCTCAACTGACTCTCACTCTGGGAGTTTAACCTCTTAGCAGGAGCTGGGATAAAAGCAAGCCAACTCATGGGGAAACAGCTTCAGAGAAGGGAATGGATATGCCAAGGCTAAGCTGGGGACTGGGCTGTGATGGCAGCAGAGAATCCATGGGCTATATGGAGCCTGCCCACCTGTTGTGGGGAGGGGCACGTATGTCTCTGCTAAGGAAATGTCTTTCCAAAAACCCGGCAACATCCCCTGTGCTTCCAGGACTCTGTGGGCAGACCCTCCTCAGCTGCCCACGTCAGGCTTGTAGCTGCACCTCCCTGGCACCACAGCACCACATGTGATCTCCCCCAGGCTCAGTTTTGCTCACGCTTAGTAACAGAGTGTTGTAGTGAGAGAAAAAGCTTTGTGTAAAACAACCTCCACCGTGGCAGCAGCCCCTACCCTCTAATGACTCTGGCTCACTTTTCCATGGAGTTCAGTCTCCTGAGATGTGCTGATTATCTGTCACATGCTCTGGAGCACTTGGGAGCCCCAGGCCTCCAATCTGCCTTTCCAGGGAATATCTTCATTTCCCTTTGATTTCCTCTTCTGGGTTCCTTCCTACAAGGAACCCCACTTTGGGTGCGGGGATTCTATTTTGTGATCATCCTCCTCCACAGAGGAGCAAGACCCCTTTTGTGGCTTTCCCATTGCGGCTGTGGTTGTCCAGTACCCAGACACATTTCGTAGCACCACGGAGATCTCGCTCTTCCTCCACTCTCCTGAGGCTTTGTCCGCAAGAGAAGGTTTTTCTGCCTGGAAAACAGCAGAGCCCTTCTGGAGGGATGTAACATTTTCAACAGTTTTTTTTTTTTTTGACAGTGCAGGGACACCATTCCCATCCCAAGCAATATGTGTTAAATCAGCCAATGTTTTCTCTGTGTGTGTTTGGCAGCTGGGACAATGACAGAGCAGTGTCAGGAGGGTGCTAATGCTACAGTGCTGGAACCAAATAACCATCTTTGTCAGCTTTGTTGTGCTAACATGGTCATGAGCTCCTAAAATTCTCTGTATGTGTCAATGGCCGATTCCCATGTCCATGAAGAACTGAATACTATTTTAGCTGTCACTGGTATTTAAGAAGTTGTGATGTAGCAGAACCAGTTCCCTAAAGACTTGCTGCAAGGGATGCTCAAGAACAGAAGAGGAATGGCCAGGTCTGGAATGGCACCATGCTCCACCCTCTGCTCTGCACATTTATGCACTGATGGCCTTCAGTGTCCCATGGAGGAAGCCCCATTGCAGGTGGGACTCAGCATGGCTGGGTGGGAACATGTGTGGTGAGCCTGACTCTCAGACTTTCCTTGTTTCACTTGCTGTGGCAGAGGTGAGATCTCCTGTTTGTCCGTGATGCAGATGTTCTTGAAAACACAAGTGCGTGACAAGCGTGGTCATCCTCCATCCACTGCTGTGACTTCTAGGCAAGAGGTCCACTTACTGATCTTCTGAATCACTCATTCTGGGTTTTCTGCAGAATCCTTAGGTCAGGGAAAATGAAATGACAGGTCATATCCTGTTCTCTGTCCTCTTATGGTATCTTATCACCCATGGTATCATACCCTGTGCCATGTCAGGACACTGCTGTCATCGGGGCTCTGGACGGTTTCCTCTGCAGGGCTGTGTGGTATCCTTGACACTGCACTTTTTCCATTGTGTCATGGCTTTCAGCAATGTTTCCATCATGTTTCAATCTTGGTTGCTGTCTCCCTATATAAAGAGGGCTGAACCCAGGGATCCCACACCAGGCACAGCAAGGGACCCACTGCAACAGTCCAGCCTCACTCCTACAATTCATCTCTACCCAACAGGAGCATGAAGACCTTCACAGCAGCCCTTTCTGTACTTTTTGTGGTTGTCTTCTGCTACCAGGCCACTTCTTCTCCAAGTGAGTCCAATCTCTCCTTTCCATGGAGTTCTCTCCTCTTTCTGTCTCCTGTATAAGGTCTAGTAATACTTGGCAGCTCTCTCTTACCAGCATCTGCTGTAGGAAAGGAGAGGTCTGTCTTACCTTGGCTCCCTCAGGGGAAGATGGCTGTGGTGGGAGCCCACTGTGGGATCAGCACTTCCTCCAGTGGGGATCTTCTCATCTTCAGACCCTACTTCTGCCCACTGGCACTTTTCCTGCTCTGGTGTAATCAGAAAACTTCTCTTCCAGTTTCTCTCAACTTTTATGGTCCCTGCTGTGTTGAGTACATCACCAGACCGTTGCCCTTGAGCCGTGTGGCAAAGTATGAGCGCACGGGCAGCCACTGCTCCCCACCAGCTGTGATGTGAGTACATCTCCTGCCCTGCTTCTGGGGACCCTGCTTGTTCTGACAGTGTCATGCATCATACTTCATCCTGACATGGAAAAGCACTGGCCAGGGCTCTCCCATGTGAGGAAAACAGCATGGGAACATATCAGAGGGCAATCCCACATGGTCAGCCAGTTTGTGGACCTCCCTATTAGATTTGAGGCAAAAGAGCTTTTGCTGGTAACCCCCCTCACCCCAGACAGTGGGACCCAGCCAGGATGGTGTCCCAGATGAGAGATGCTGGGGACAAAGTGGCTTAAATGGCAGAGAGCAGGACACCTGTAAGGACATAGAGCCACTCCCACCCTATTTCCCTAGGGCTGTTTTGCAGCTTGTAGAGGTGTCTGGTGGGCTTCACTGGTGGCATGGAGCAGGTGGTCGCACTCTACTCTCTGTCATCCTTTCCCTCTCCTCTCCTCACTGGATTTCCTTTTCCAGATTTACCACCATCAAGAAGAAGCTGGTCTGTGCCAACCCTAATGACAGATGGGTCCAGGACATAATGAATCAATTAAAGAACAATGAGGACAGTGGATGAGCAATACCCTGTTCTCTCCAAGCATCACTTCTGCAAGGACCTGCTCTCATGGACACCTCTGAGACATATTACATTTTCTCATTGCCTGGGAATTTAGCAGGGTATTCAACTCAGAGTTTAGCTCTTTTATTGAAGGTTGTGCAAAGGCAGTCTTAGTTTATTTGACATTTTCAGTGAAACTTTTCATTCTCCTTTGTAATGAATGTGTTGAAGTTATTTTTGTATAATAAAAAGGAGCAAAACTTGCAACTTCTCCCAGCGGTCCTTGGGACAGAGAATGGGGTGCAATAGCAGTGGCTGGAAGGCGTCAGGGCTGACACTCGAGGGTGTGCGGGTGATGGGGTTACACCTGGCTGTCCCCCAGCCCCTCTCTGCATGCATGGGAGAGCACTTCTCATCCCTGCCTGTCCCTCCTGCCTCCTGCCCCGGCACATTCCCAAGCTCCTGGCTCTGCAGTGGATGTCACGAGGCGTGTTTCGGCACAATTGTTGGAGTGGTGGGGGGTCCCTGGCCTCGGCTAACATCTTTGGGCAAGCGGGCAGGTGCCAAAGGGGCTCCACGGGCTGCTGAGCTCTGCCAACACCAGACCCGACCCCATCTCCACCACCGTCCCGGTCCGGGGCTGTCTCTGGCCACGGGTTATTTTTGGTGCTGCCTAATCCGTGCCGCTGTCCCCGCGGGGTGTTTCTGTGGCTTTGCCCCGCCGGGCCGGAGGCAGTGCCAGCCTTTGGGGCTGGCTGCAGCTGTCTCGGCCGGTGCCAGCTCCTCCCCCAGCAGCACGGAGGCTCCGTGGCCGGTGCTACCCGGCAGCAAGGCCGGCTCGTCCTCCAGGTTTTCATGGCACTTGCGGTACTTCCTTGCCGTGGGGCTGTGCCAGCCGAGCCCGCCTTTGGTGCTTGACGAGGGGCGAGGGAAGTGCCCGTTGAGAGCCGCGGGCCACCATGGCGCTGGCAGGTGCCCTGGAGCGGCTGCAGGAGGAGGCCATCTGCCCCATCTGCCTGGAGTACATGAGCGAGCCGGTCAGCATCGACTGCGGCCACAACTTCTGCCGGGGCTGCATCGCCAAGCACTGCCAGGACAAGGGGCTGTGGGCCGACGGGCCCTTCTCCTGCCCGCAGTGCCGGGCCTCCTGCCAGCGCAGCGGCTTCCGACCCAACCGACAGCTGGCCAACATCGTGGAAAGCATCCGCCAGCTGGGGCTGCGGGGCGGCCTGAGGCCCGAGCTGGAGTCGGGGACCCCCCTGTGCCCCCAGCACGACGAGCGCCTGAAGCTGTTCTGCGAGGAGGACGAGGAGCCCATCTGCGTGGTGTGTCGGGAGTCCCTGCACCACCGCCCGCACACTGTCTACCCCATCGAGGAGGCGGCCCACGTCTACAAGGTACGGGAGGGTGCGGCACCGGGGTCCCTGTCCTGTCCCTCTGCACGGAGGTGTGCGGCCACCGGGACCCCAGCACGCCCAGTGGCACCGCTGGGAAAGCAGAAGAAGGGGGGCTGCAGACGGTGACGCCTCCCCCCGCAGCCACTCTCACTGCAGGGATAAGGCTGGACCTGCCTTATCGTCCAAATTGTTGATGGACTCAGGCTCACCCAGTCCATCCAGCTCAGAGAGGCAGCCTGGCTCCCTGCCCATTTACAGCCCCTGGAGAAGCTGAGCCAGTGGGTCCCTGAGGACATTTTACCTCGGTGGAGGAATGCTGGCACCCAAACCCCGCATCCCAGTGCCACCATTCACCCTTGACCAGCATTGAAAAGAGGGCTGTCACTTTGATCTCCAGAACCCTAATAGCGAGAAAAACCCAGATGAAACCTGAGGAGCATGGGGAGGGTTAACGCTGCGAGTGAAGAGCACAGCTGCTTGGTTCGGGTGCCAGTGCTGGCACTGCCTGGCACCGGGTCAGTGTCTACCCCCAGGCAGAGGGGGCCCAGCCAACCTGCAGTGCTCAGCGGGTGCTGCTGGGGTGAGCTGAGCCCATCTTTCCTCTTTCCAGGTTAAGCTCCAGAAATCCCTGGAGAATCTTTCACAGGAAGTGGAGGAGGTGAAAAAGCGCGAGTCAGCAGAAAGGATGAAAACCCAGGAGTGCAAGGCAGGTGCTTGTCTTAATTCTTAAAGAATGAGCTTCAGAGATATCAGGATTTAAAAAGAAACAACCCTGAATGGTCTTGTCTGGGGACACAAATTTATCACTGTCTCCAGGCTGTGTCCCCTTGTCCTGCTGCCACATGTGGGAGCGATACTGGAAGCCAGGCTCAGTAACCACGTGTGGCTCCATAAAAAGGTTTGCAAGGAGCAGCCTGCCAGATTCCCTGGAATCGTGAGGACTCTATGCTGGTTAATCAAGTAGACATGAACTATTTTTTATTGCCTTTTGTTTTGCAACATGTGCTTGAGTTCCAAGCCAGGCATGAGCTGTGTGGTGAGCTCTGCTCCACAGCAAAGGAACCAGAAGTCTTTTCATAAGAAAAAAAAGCTAAATTACTGCACCTCTGCCCAACTCCAGATAGTTCTGGGAGGAGCAGATGCCAGCAAGTAGTTGCATTTCAAGTCCCTTGGGCTGAAAGCTGGAAAGTAAAAGTAACTGCAGAAAAGGAAATGAAACTGCTGGATGAGTTATCCAGCCCTGAATTTGAGATGATGATTAATGAGCTCTGGCAGGGAAAACAGGTTTCTCTGAACTCCTTAGTTTTTTGCTCAGCTCCCTTGCCTATGGCAGTCCAGACAAGTGGTGGCAGGTTTTGAGGATGTCCCCATCTGCCTGAGTCAACGCTCAGGGCCATGGCTCAGCTGCTTACAGCTTCCTCTGGTTGTGCTTTTATAGCAAAAAGAGCAAGAAGTCCCATGTATATGGTGGAGGGAAGAGGCTGTTCTGGCTTATCAAGCCTTAATGACTCAGGTCCAAGGAATGGTGTACTTGGATGGGAAAAAAAAGGGGAGTTCAGTTTCCTTTCCTTTATCTTCTTTGTTCTGAGGTTTCCTGGCCCAAGCTCACCGCAGAGTGTCTTTCTGCAGCTCCAGGTTTCCAGCCAGTTTTTAGGAATGAAGTAAAAAGCCCTAAAGCACTGGCAGACCCTGCCAGTTGCTGGCTCTTCACCTTGTAGTGAGACCCAGGGAGCCTCCTGGGCTCTGTCTTTCCATCCCTCCACAGCCCTTGGGGCTTCTTTACATGGCAGATAGAGACAGGACGCGAGGGAACCATCCTAAACTAAAAGAGAAGAGATTTAAGTTAGATATGAGGAAGAAACTCCTCCCTGTGAGGGCGCTGAGGCCATGGCACAGGTTGTCCCATCCCTGGAAGTGTTCAAGGCCAGGATAGGTTGCGCTTGGAGCAGCCTGGTCTAATGGAACGTGTTCCTGCCTGTGGCAGGGTTGCGGGGGGATGCATTTGGTATTTAAGATCCCTTCCAACTGAAACCATCCCACGATTTTATGGTTTTTCCACCTCTTGCCTTTTACTGGGGATTTTTCCAGCATTGTCCACCTGTCCAAGCAATTTATTAGTCTGGATTTGGCTGGAGGTATGGACTTGTAATAAAAACCTACCCCAACACCTGGGGACACCTCCTTGCAGCCCAACACATCCTAGACATCTGGGGTCCAGCTGAGCAGAAATATCCCAGGCGAAGTCCTGCTGCTGATAAACTGAGGATGTGGAGCAGGAACTCCAGTGAGGTGGAAGCACAAGTTTGCCTGTGGCTGGTTTTTCAGTTCATACACTTACCACAAAAATGCAGTGTTTTGCCACAGCCTGATGCTGGGCATGGATGCCATAGCATCCAGCTCTGTCTCAGCTGCCTGGATGATGTTCATCCCCTGAATCTTCTTATCCCAAGGAGACAGTAAAGAAAAAGCGTGAGAGGATTGTAAGTGAGTTTGGGAAGCTGCATCGGCTGCTGGCAGATGAGGAGAAGCTACTGCTCCAGAAGCTGGAGGAGGAAGAGAAACAGATTCTGCTGCTGATCAATGAAAACTTGGCCAGGCTGATGGAGGAGAAGTGCTTGCGGGAGGAGCTGATCTTGGAGATAAAGGAGAAGAGCCAGCAGCCAGCTGATGGGCTGCTCAAGGTCAGGCTTTGTCACCAGCACCGCTAATTCAGCCCTGGTGCCTTTGTCACCTGGCTGGGTGGCTTGGCACAGACAAACCCAGTCATTTTTGTCTTCTTCTAGGACATGAAAAGCATCCTGAGCAGGTGGGTGATTTTTTCCTGGTAGGTGCCGTGATTATTCCTGGTAGGTACCCATGATTATTCCTGGTAGGTACCCATGATTATTCCTGGCACGCACCATGGTTGTTCCTCCTACTGTCCTGTCTGCCTCCAGGCTTTGAGGCAGATGTTTGTGTCTGTTCCACAACAGCTACCCCATCCTCCCTGTCCAGCATCTGCTTTGGTCCTCCTGGGGTAAACACAGGGGGGACAGAGACAATCCCTCAGAGGTACCATCCACTTTTTCCAGGGGTTCAGAGCCAAGGGCTTGTCTGGCTTGTGGCATGTGAGCTGTGTCCCCTCCTAAGGGACGTGCTGCCCAGTGGCTTTGTTCCTTCCTTCCCCAGGCCTGGCACTGCTGCTCCCTGTGTCATTTAACTCTGATCTCATTTGGATTGCCAATATGCAAGCAATTATCCCTAGTGCTCTTCCCAGCTGGAGCTCCAGGGAGGTGATGGACCTATGGAGCCGACAAAAGGGCATTAACCCCCTTCCCGGCTGGAGAGGGGCCGTGCCACAGGCTCTGGATACAGCCCATGGGCATCCCTCTCTTCTCAGGTGTGAAGGGGTAAAGTTCCAAACACCCAAGGCTGTGTCAGTGACCCTGAAGGAAAACTACAGCATTCCTGAGCGCTGCCTGGGCATGAGGGACATGCTGAAGAAGTTCAAAGGTGAGGGGGCAGCTCCTGGAACATTTGGACTCTGCTTTCCCTCAGTACCCTGGGGTACAGGGAGGTTTTTCCAACAAGCTTTGTCCAGCTGCTTCCAGTTTGTGCACTGCTGAGTTCAGGCTGGTTTCACGGTGGCAAGACCTTTGTTGTGGTCTTGGATGGATAGTGAGGGAACCGTGAAGCCCAGGATATCCCTCAGGGGTTACAAGCACCATGTTGTCCATGACCTCTTCCTTTCAGTGTTGGCGCTTTCTGAAGTTGTGGAACTGCCCTCATTCTGCCCTGGCCCTGCAGCCTCACACCAAATATTTTGGTGTGGCTGATTTTCTGTATGGCACTTTTCCACTGCCAGGCAGTGCTGGGAGCAATGCAAAACCACAAGCAAATAATTGTAAGATGTGGGATGGTTTGGGAAAGGCAGCATCCAGGTCACAGGCACCTGCTTGTGTCTGTGCCTGCAGATACCTGAAGCCTTGTCCGTCTTCCACCCTTCTCTCTCTCCAGTGGACGTGACTCTGGACCCAGAGACAGCGCACCCAGACCTCACAGTGTCCGAGGACTGCAAGAGTGTCCGGCGCGGGAGCAAGAAGCTGCTCCTGTCCCTCTTTGACAACCCCAGGAGGTTCAGCAGCACCCCGGTGGTGCTGGGCAGTCCGGGCTTCTTCTCGGGCCGCCACTACTGGGAGGTGCAGGTGGGAGACAAGCCCGAGTGGGGCCTGGGGCTGTGCCGGGAGGCTGCTGGCCGCAAAGGCTCTGTCCTCTTCTCCCCCAATAATGGTTACTGGGTGCTGCGGCTGCAAAATGGGGGCACCTACGAGGCCCTGACCGTACCCATCTCCCCCCTGACCCTGAGCGTCAGACCCCGGCGCGTTGGGATCTTCCTGGACTACGAGGCGGGAGAGATCTCCTTCTACAATGTAAGCGACCGCTCCCACATCTACACCTTCACTGACAAGTTTTCAGGCAATCTCCGGCCTCTCTTTTTCTTGGGTGCCTTTCTGGGGGGCAGAAATGCAGAACCCCTGGTGATTTCTTGGGTCAGGGACCCACAGGGGACCGGATGCACCATCCTGTGAGAGTGGCTGCCCTTGTTTGTCCCTGGTGGGCGGTGACCTGGGAACTCAACCAGCGTCTCCCCGTGACTGGGGCAGCACTAGGGAAAAACCTCAGTGCCCTGGTGAGTGTCCTGGCAGGATTCCCACATGGTTCTGACTGCTGGGGTGACCTGCCATATGTAACACCCACTGTGTGCCATGTGTTGGGGAGGCACTTTGCAGCAGGGATCTGCCATAACCCTCTGTGCCACTGGTGGGGACAGGGGAGTCCTCTGATCACTGATGCCCTGATGATCATGTCACAGGCTGCTGAAGCAGAGTGTGTTCTCAGCCTGCCATATAGTGCTGACTTTGGTGTGAATTGTACAGAACTAAGGCAATAAAGGCTTGATTTGAGGAGCTTTGTGTGGTTAATGATGTGGGTTTGTAGTGCTGCGACTCCAAAATATCTCAGAAGGCGAAGGGTGCTACTGGACCTGGTTCTTTCCAGCCCAGAGAGGGTCCTTGAGAGATCCTACTGTGGCATCTGTGGGACACAGCAGCACTCTCCAGGCAGGGATTTGGGAGTGGCAGCTGCCTGTCTGGTGGCTTCACCCCAGCCTTCTGGTGCTGGGGCCTGGGGTGAAGAGAGAGGATGTCTCTGGGTGTGGGTGGTCCCTGGGCTGCTGTCTCTGTCCCTTGGTCAGGAGATCCTTTCCAGGTCTATCAGCTCCCATGGGTGGGAAACCTTCAAGTGTGGGGAGCTGCCCACCACAGGGCAGGGGTACTTCAGAGCCGCATGACCCAGGGAAAGAAAAATAGCCCAAACTCTCCAATGTTCACCTTTGGTCTGTCCATCCCCTGGGACATCCCTTCTCCTCCAGGCTGTCTTGCTGCCCCAAGGCTCTTGCCTTGAACGGGCTGCCAGTGTGTCACTGGAGGAAAAGCTCATCTGAACCTGAGTGGAGCTGTGATCTCTTTGCAGAGAGCCAGGAGGCAGGAGAAACTGCCCTGGGTGCACAAAACACTGCCCCGTGGCACATGGGGTGCAAGCAAGCAGTGCCACCACCCCTGGACTACCAGTGCATCGTGTCCTTCAGACAGAAATCAAGAAGCTGCTCAATTGGAAGTCTGATTCAGTCAAATAAAATGAGATTTGGTAAAACACAGTTTGAAATGTTCAGCACAATTTATCATAGAGTCCTGGACTGGTTTGACTTGGAAGAGACCTTAAAGTTCATGTTGTTCCACCCCCTGCCATGGGCAGCAACACCTTCCACTATCCCAGGCTGCTCCAAGCCCCCTCCACCTTAGCCTTGGACACTTCCAGGGCTGCCACAGCTACTCTGAGCAACCTATGCCAGGGCCTCCCCACCCTCACAGGGAAGAATTCTTTCCCATATCCCATCTAACCCTGCCCTCTGGCAGTGGGAAGCAATTCCTCCTTTTCTTGTCATTCTGGGCCCTTGTAAATTGTCTCTCTCCAATTATCTGGGGGTGTCCTGGAGGATGCTTTAGGAGCCTTCTAGTGAAAAATTAGCTTGACTGGAAGAGCAGTTCCTCTTGGCTGAGTTTTGCTGTGTTTTTGGAAGTCCCATGCTCCTTCAGGATCTTTCTTTTGGAGACTACACAACAGAGAGAGCAGACTAGTGGGACAAGCTCAGTCACAGCTTTGCTGTGTCCCAGGAAGGAGAAGGGTGATAGGTCTTAGTGGGTCCTGCAGTGCCCTGACACCCTGGAGATACTACATGCAGACTGTGATCTCACACCCGCTCTATGGAGAGGGAGTTTATGCAGCCTGAGGAGAGAAAAAAGGACACGAACTTCGAGGCCTTGATAAAGGGCTGAAAGCAGAGGCAGTTGGTGGAGGGAGTGGCCAGGACAGCCATGGAAACCTGTTGTGCAGGAAAGGAACCAGGGTAAATGTCACTGAACCAGGGGTGAGAGGAGGTGATGGAATAGAAACTGTCCAGAGGAACCTGATCCTGGCAGGTGACAGGATCCTGGCAAGTGTCACTTGTTGCTGGGGGGGTAAAATGTTTCCAGAAGAAGCAGAAGGAAGTGCAACAATTCAGAGATCTTGCAAGTAGGGGAAGAAATGAATGAGCAGAAAGGATGTGAAGTCACCCCAATGCAGCATCCGAAGTGTTTCTAGAAATCATGAATCTGCCTCCCCTGGGAAGGACAGTGGAAGTCAAAGGTATCAGATGGCTCTGAGTAGTCTCCCAGATTTTCCATCTTGTGGATTCTGCATCACCTGCTACTAAGGAACTGCTTGAGGCAGATACCAGTCTGCCCTCTGATGCCCGGACTGGTTGGCAATGGGCAGCTGGGGAGCAGCTGGGAGCACTGGGACCTGGCTTTGGGAGCTCCCTGCTGCCCTGAAACTGATCCAGGGGTGATTTGCAAGCAGGATTTCTCTCTAAGCCATGGCAAATGGAGTTTGTCCCTGCTCTCGGTGGCAATGCATTGATGTCTGGCTCTGGCCTCCACACAGACCCTGTCCTGCAAGGACCAGATCCTGTTCAGCCTCATCCAGAGGGAATGGCTGCACAGCACAGCAGAGAATAATAGAATTATGGAATTGCTCAGGTTGGAAAACACCTCTAAGGTCATTGAGTCCAACTATTACCCCAGCCAAGGACTGTTCTGCTCAAGGGGCGCAGTTTGGCTGAAGGCAGGAATCCATTGGGATACCACACCAGGAAGAGGGACCGTGGACCATGAGGGTGTTACTGTTTTTCTGATCAATCACTACATTAAAGTAACATCTTTAGGCATTGGCTCCTGGGGCAGCTTGCTCACTCCAAGGCACTCGCAGTGTCCCCTGTTAAGATTCAGCACAGTTAACAGACCTGCAGCTTTAGAAATGTGCTTTCTCAAAAACGGTGCATCTTTCTCTTCAAGGAGAAAATGCTTCATCATCTCAGGGGGATGCGAGTCATCGTCCGTGTCTTTCTAAGAACTCAGCAGAAATGTTCTTTTGGGTCCTCATGGCCACTTCTGCCTTTTGTTGGCCGTCACAGGGAAGGTGACAGCCAGGCATAACTTCTGTAATACTTCTATGTCTTCCTTAGCCCTGGAAGTCTGGGATATCTCACCACTTTAGGAAAACATTACTTTTGTATGCAGCATACAAACACATCCTCTTTTACATTATATTTTTGGATTCTGGCCCCTCACAGTGACATACCCCCTGCTCATGGTATCTCTGGGAAGAGCAGTTCTGGATGCAGAACTAAGCCTCCCCTCCCTGTGTCAAACCAGGGCCCTGGGATGGGGAGGAAGGCAAGGAATTGTCACGTCTGGGTGCACAAACGTTTTGCATTCTGTGTGTCTGATTCCTCTCTGAAAAGTGGAGATGTAAAAACTCAGACCATGAACCTTGACTGGCTTCAATCCACATTCCCATCAGCACAGCCCAGCTTCTCCTTCTGTGAGATGCTGGCCTCCAGCCTCTGACTCCTCTGGCATTCGATGTGCCTCAAAATGCCTACAGACACACTAGAGCAATGTAAACAGCAAATATGGAGACATGTGCACATATATTATAATAATGATATACTTACCATAGTAATGATTGAAATTTTGTTCACAGCTAGGCTTGCCCAGGACTTTTGTCAAAATAAAAAAAAAACCCAAACAAACCAACTCCCCCCCCAAACAAACAAAAAAATTAATTATTTTTATGTACATTGCGCAAAACATTCAGTAAATATCACACTCTGGTTTCAGGATGAGTAGTTTACAAATTCCAAAACCCTTGACGGCATTGTTCTTGTTTTGATCTGAATGCAGAGAAATTGTCCCAGAAAACTACCTTCCTCTTGGTCCCAGCCTCACTTTTCATCTGTTGCCTTAAGGATCTCTTCCAGTTGAGCACGTTCTGTGATTCTGGTGTCCACCTGCTTGAGCACCTCAGAAGGGTGTTTATGGGAGGGATGAGCACCACAATTAGCCCAGAGCCCTGGGCACGAGCTTCCTAGGGAGAAAAAACTCTTTACCATGAAGGTGGGGAGGCGCCCAGCACAGGTTGCCCAGAGCAGATGTGTCCAAGGCCAGGCTGGACAGGGCTTGGAGACACCCGGGATAGTTGAAGATGTCCCTGCCCATGGCAGGGGGCGGGAACAGGATGAACTCGGAGGTCCCTTCAAACCGAAACCATTCCATGATTTTATGATTCCATGATTCTGTGACTCAAGGATTGCACGGTGTGAGGGTCTCCATGCCTCCTTCAGCTCTAGCAGCAGAATCAGTCTCAAAACTGCACCAACCACAAATCCATCCAGCGCTTGGGGCAGGGCGATCCCTGGACAAGGATTTGGGCTGATGGTGCCGTGGGTACCGCAGCCCCTGCCTGCTCTGGGCCACTCCTCATCCTTTGCAGAACGTGCCCAGTTCTCAGCTCTGTGCCGGGGGTGTGCAGTTACAGCTCCTCGCTGGCTCCTCTGAGCTGTCACACGTAGGTGGGTGCAAGATCAAGAAAGACATGAGTAATTCCGGGCTCCTGCAGGCTCCCGGAATAGAGGTGAGGAGCTAGCTGAGGTACCCTGAGCCCAGCGGGAGGGAGCGGCTGTGGGAGGCTGGAATGCCCCGGCTGCTTTAGGACACTGCACAAGGGATGGTTTGCCGCAGGCTCCGGCAGTGCCCGGCCTGGATGATACCCCCTGGATGACCCTGTGCCCTTCCACAAGAAATCCTGGGGCTGTGGGACTGCTCCCAGTGCCACGGGGCAGGCGGGGCTTGTATCCAAAAGGGACCGTGGAGGCTCAAGTGATTTTGGGATAATCCCATCACAGGTCTTCACCCTCCTGTCTCCTGCTCCTGCTGTTCTCCGGAGGGAGGGCAGCTCGGAGCACTGGGCTTTGTGCCGGTCTCGGTCCCGAGGGTGAATCTATCGAGCAGCACCCAGGGGGGCTGGTACCCCGTGGCCGAGATGTTTTCCTGGCCCTGATGGGCCCTCCTTCTGGAGCTGGCCCTGGTGTGGAGGGTCTGGTGAGTCCAGGCTGTCACCAAAGCCACCACCTTCACATGCGGGTGGCCATATCCATCTGAACCTCCCAGCCATGGGCTCCCTCACCTCCCGGCAGCGTCTCAGGGAAGGGGGCTCTGGTCCTGCTCTCTACCTCACTCCTCTCCTCCCAGGGTGCTATTTTAAGCTGGATGCAGTCAGCACTGGGGTGGGATGACTGATGGGATCCACAGGGCCCCGTGGGCTGAGGAGCCGGGGGCTGTAGTTCCCCAAGAGAGGAGCGATGTGTTCCTTCCTCCCCCAGACACACCCACCTCTCCCTGATCCCTCCCAGCCCCACCTGAGCCTCCTCTCTCTGCTCACCATCCACCCCTCCCCAGGGCCGCCTCCTGCTCTCCTCCTCTGTGTCCCACTGGCGTTTGTGTTCAAAATCCCAAATCCAGTACAGAAACGCAGTGGGGTGAGCTGAGCACTTTTCTGTGGACTGCACCAGAGATCCAGGCAGGAGGAATCCAAGTCCTCCTTGCTGATCCAACGCAGCCTATCCAGAGCTGATCAGAGCATCCCAAATACCGTCAGTGTTGTGGGAAATGCCATCAGGGATGTGGAAAATACCTTCACTAAGGTGGGCTCCATCCCTGTCAGCTCCCAGGGGGGACCACGGGAGATGTTTCCTTGCAGGGGCAGGTCCTGCCCCTGTCATGGTCATCTCTGGACAGGCATCTCCAGAGATGAGCAGGTTTTGGAGTCAAGGTATGACTGAGAGGGAATATCTGCTAAGCTTCATATCCCAGCTAAATGAGAGCTTAATGAAATAATTCTAAAATTCTTGTACTGAAACATGTTTTTTCCACCCTCAGCTCTGGAAATAGCTGATCCATTTTAGCTATGGTTCTCAGAAAGCTTTCCCTGAAACAGCCAGTGTGTTAAATTTCAGCCCTTAAAGGTAATATTTTGATTGACTATAATGGGGCCAGCAGCAGAATTTAATGAGCTTCCAATTGTCACAATGAATGGAGATTAAATACCTTATAAAAAGCTTGAGACAAGTTACCTGAATGTAATCCCTGCCTTTCTCATGACTCCTCCTTCATGGCTTTTCTTGTTACTATTTTGCAAAACAGGATGTTCAGACACAGAAAGCTTGTAGGAGTTTTGACAATGTGGAAAAGGAAATAAGGAACTTGTCACTGTTTTAATTTGAGCCATTGCCATCCCAAAGGATTGTAATGGAAGCAAACACAGAAGTTTATTATGAAAATATTTATTTATTGACATCTGAATTGATTTTTATGTAAAAAATACAGTTACTTAAATACAGAAGATATAACCTGAGTCCACAGATAAAAAAAAAATTAAAAAATATATTAAATAAAATTACTTTTTATCTCAGAGTTATTGCACCTGATCCCTCCCCTATAAAAAATTAAATAACACAACATCAAGCTGGATTTTGGAATGTTTTCAGTTTCTCTGCTAGCTCTAAATGACATAGAAGCACTTCCAATGGACCCCAGCTGGTCCCGTTCGTCCATCCCAGCAGCTGGGGACATGGAGCAGCTGGATCTGTCCAGAACCTCAGTCTAGCTCCAGCTCATTCACATACTGCTGGACCCAGTCCTCCGTGGGGTTGGCACAGACCTCCCGGCCCTTCCTGGTGATAAACCTGTAGGGTGCAAGGAAGTCAGCATTTGGTGGGAGAGCACTGAATGGAGAATCACAGAATCATGGAATTATGGAGCGGTTTGGGTTGGAAGGCAGCTTAAAGCTTATCCAGTTCCACCCTCTGCCATGGCAGGGACACCTTCCACTAGACCAGGTTTTTTCAAGCCCCATCCGACTGGCCATGGACTTTTCTGGGCTGGGACAAAAGCCCTGCCCAAGCCCAGTCTCTCCCAAGCATGCGTATCTCCATGCCTTGCTCATCCAATCCAGCAGCCACTGGTTTTGTCTGGTGGCAAAGAGGCAGAGCAGGAGCAGCATGTGGCTTCTGTGCTCTAAGCATCACCTTGTATTTCTTCTCTACCCCAGCCTTCCTTCCCTGTCTTTGGAAAAGGGGCCTTTTCCACCCTGCCTCCTCAGCCCAAAACCACCCTTGCCCCAGAGGAGGGACTTACACGACGGCAGGCTGGGAGCACTGGCTGTTGGTTTCATAGTAATCCTTCACAAAGCTGCGGGGCAGCTGCCGGAGGACGTAGGAGAAGCAGCAGGAGGTTGGTGGGTCAGAGCCAACTGTGAAGGGCAAAGACAGTCATGAGCAGTGGTAAGGGGTGGGGAACAGGGCAGGGACCCGGGATCACCCATCCCTGGGTCTAGGGAGCTGGGATGATGTGGAAGAGGAAGAGGAGAGATGGGGTCTTTTTTCCTCTTCCTTCAGTTGTTTCCCTGTTGGGTTCACGCTGAGCTGGCATTGACACAGCTCGTGCCACCAGGCAACATCTCACACCCCAAACCTGGCCAATCCTAGCTTTCCTCAGGGTGCCCACATTTGACCTCTGTAGCAAGGGTGGGGGCATGGTTGTGCTTTTACTCCAAAAAGGGTAAAAAACCTTTAGCTTTTATGCTAATGGTTTTTGAGCTGTGCCTGTCCCACAGCCCTGGAGCACCTGCCAGAAGATGGTGGGACAGAAGGAGGGACCCAGAGTGGAAGTGCTGCCAGAAGGGGCTGGTCCCAGCAGCAACATCCCTCCTGTCCCCACTTAGGAAGGATGGCGAGAGCCTGGACTTACGTGGAGCAGCAGAGGTCTGGTAGTAAAAGGCAGCGATGAGGATGGCGAGGGCAACCAGAGACACCTTCATGTCGGTGGAGAAGTGGTGGCTGCAGCTGGAGCAGGCAAGGGTAGCTTGGAAGCCTCTTTGCTGTCTGATGCTGAGACCATCAGCAGCCCCTCAATTTATGGGGTGAGAGGTCCGTGCGGTGGCTTGCGTAGGCATGGTGGAATTTCCACCAGAGTCCACTTGTGGTGCGGTCTCGTGATGGAACAGAGCAGCCCCAGCCCCGGAAGAGTGAAGCTCCCTGCTCGATTCAGTGCCTCCCCAGTGACACAGGATATGAAAGAGTCACTGTGGCTATTTCTGCTTCTCTCATGTTTCCCTTAGTAAGAAGTTCCTCTGTGGAGGTTCCTGCATTTGTTAAGTCCCCTGGTTACCCAACCTTCCCGGCTGGGAGAGTGTATCTGTGCAAGAGCTGTGCTGGAGGGCCCAGGAGCATGAGTGGGATGAGGCTGGTCAGGGAAAAAGAGACTGAAGTCTCCTTTACCATAGACTTCTCCCCTCCCGTATCTGCAAAGCCCTTGCTGCCCCAGGAGTGAGGGGTGGGAGCTGTCAGCAGTGTCCTGCATGTGTTCCCTTTGGTTGGAGGTGCATCAGGGTGTGTCCTGCAGCTGTGACAGCACTGCAGGCACTGGCATAGGTGGTGATGGGCATGAAAGAGGAGTCTGAGAAGCTATAACACTCAAGTTTTCTCCTCAATTTAAGGGAAAGTACAGCTGAGATGGGTGACTTGTTATGTCCTGGAAGTGCCTGATGCAGTCCAGGTCCTATAAAGAGACATTAAATTACAATTTAATAGCACAGGTTTTTTAATAGAGATTATACAGTTACATTTCAAGGGCTACTGGTAGTCTGGGCATGGGGATGAAGAGAGCTGAAAGGAGTGTGGAGACTGGTAACCCCAAAGATGAGGCAGAAGGAGTTCCAGGAACAGGGAAGGAAGGAAACAGTGATTCTGAAAACGAGGAACAGATTAACTGTGGGGTGAGAGCATGGGAGGAAACTGGGATGTTGGGAAGGAAAGAATATCCTGTCTCTTTGATGAGAGAAAATAACCACAGACTGGGGAAGCAGTACAGTGTATGGGAGAGAGTAAGAGCTCTGTGAAGGCTGGGCAAGGGCTGAGACAGGGATGGGTCATTGGGAAGGAGTCACCAGCCTCCACACAGAGAGCCATGGAGGTCTGATCGACTCCCTGAGGAGGAGAGGGAAGACCAGGCAGATAGGTGATGAGTGTTTTGGGAAGAGCTGAGGGCTGTCCAGCTGTAGTGAGATGTTCCTAGAAGGGTATCTGTTCCCTACAGAAAAGCAGGTATTCCTGGGGAACGCCTCTATTTTGTTATTTTCAGGACATCCTGGAATGGTGATGTCTTGATAGACACTTCCTGAATACTAGAGGAAGACTTATAATGTAAACTGGAGCAACTGAAGCTCACTCTGGCACCTCTGCAATCCCCCCAGCAGCACTGGGTACTGACTCATCCTGTTTCTTTTAAAGGTTTCCAGCTACTGCCCCAGGAACCTTCTGTAGATAGCCCGGTGTTTTCCCAATATCCTTCAGCTCTCCACCAACTGTGCTGGGTTAGATCCATGCTCCAGGTGGCCAGCAAGGGCTCCAGAGGACAAGGCACAGGAGAAGCCCCAGGCTTGTCTCACCCTCGGGGAGGCTCCTGCTGGGAGCTGTGGTGGTGTCTCTCACCCAGGCTGGGGAGGGCAGATCTACCCTATGGAGGAAATACGGCTCTGGCCGAGCTGAGCATCCCCTTCCATAGCTGATCTGGCCCATTTCCATCTTTCCCTTTGCAGAGAGGCACCTTGCAGACTCACTCATCAGTTCAGATCCCATTGCCTCACTCTGTTTGTCATCTTGCTTGTCCCCAAATATCCTAGGAAGATGAGGAGAGAGCCTGCCTCCACATGCAGGGCGCCCAGCCAGTCAGGAGGTGGGAACCTGGCGTTCCAAGGGATGCCAGCTGGGCTGGGAGGGAGTGAGCATCAGCTCCCTTGGATCCTGTCTGGTTGCTCAGGGAATATAACTTGCACATGGATGTAGGAGCGTGGTTTGTCTCCGAGCTGTCCCTTCTGACTGTGCATTCACACATCCCTGGGTTACGCCTGGAGATCCGGCAGCTACAGCCAAGTGCTCCCGTCCTGCTCCAGAGGCACACGGTACCAAAATGCAGAGAAATGCTCTGCTAAAAGACGAGTTTCATGAAAACAGAAGAATTAGTTTGGGATCTGCTTTGATTACTCAAATGCTTTCAATGGAGATTTTTCCTTTCAGGCAGCTGTACACCTCTGTGCCTTAATCCCTTTCTCAGCAAGCACATGCCAAATTACTTTGGACCCTCGGGGACTATTTTGAAATTAATAAAAGCAAAAATTTCCTGAGTCAGTTTAGGATCAGTTTAGTTTAGGTAATGTGTGTTACAGGGGACTGGTAAGGGCTGAAACTTTTCTACTGCTGAAAGCCAAAAATAAGTCCAAAGTCCAAAGCCAAGTTTCTTGGTTTTATGAATCTAATTTTTCCTTAGAAATCTGACAAAAGATCCTGCTCTGCCAGCTCGTGGCCAGCTGGAGGAGGTGGGAGGTTATAGTCATGCCAGTGATGCCCTGGGATGTTGCAACATGCTCCTGAAAAAATGTTTTCTTACCCACTTCCCACATTCCAGGGATGATGAAAAGAGAAAGTCATCTCTTCCAGCTCTTCCTCCTTTTAGGAAGGGAGATTGAATTTGTCTCAGATGAGGAACCGTCTTCCCTGGGATGTGCCTTGAGACATCGAAAATGGCCATGGAAGAGTGGGAAAAGTGGGCTGGAACATCTCGGGGGGGATTAATTTAATTACACTGCAAAGTGGTGTGTAAGAAGGAAGTTTTCCCATCAGGAGGTTTCAGAATTCCTGACGCAGGAGGCAGTGCTTGGAGTCAGAGGAATTTGCCATTTGAAGGAGTCTGTCTGATGTTGCCCTGTTTTACATAGAGGGATATGATTGAGGTTTTCTACAAGTCCCCCAAAAAATCCCAGGAGAAAGTGCTAAGTAAAGCAAATGCCCAAAATAAGTTCTGTGACAGTAGAAATAGGGAAATTCTCTGTCTTGAATGAAAGGGGAACCTAGAAAAAACTGGTGAGACTGGCTGATGTAAGTTGCTATTTATAGCAGGGTTTAATGATGAGGAATTGGGATTCACCCAGAAAAGGAAGTAATTAAAGACATCCTGAGTTCAGAAACTGCCGCTAAGCCAAGATCCACCGACCCCTGCAGCAGCTCCATCCTGCCCTGCTCCAGCTCCCGCACCATGGAGCGTCCATCAGCGTCCAGAAATTTCACCCCCACCATTCTTGACATAGCTGGAGAAATGTTGGAATTTTTCAGATGATGTCACATCCTGGAACTGACTCCAGTAAGAAGTGGAGTGGGAGTGACTGGGGACCATCTGTCTCCAGCGTGGTGGGTCCAGGGGTGAGCGCGGCCACCTTGGCCCGTCACCTCTGGCTGGTTCACAGAAAACACTTTGTGTTTCCCCAGAGTCATGTCAGGACAGGAAGCTGGTCATAGCTGATAAGAAATGTGTATCTTGCTAAAGGTCCCATCCTTCTCCAGGAAAGGCATTTAAAAATAAAACATTTCAGGGAATGCTCTACTTTCTAGTGGCTGATTGCCTCAGATTTTTCCTGGCCTTTCTTTGAAGCAGAGCAAACCAAAGCAGATGAAGTGTACAGTATTTCAAAGCTAATTAAAGTGGAATTAAGAAGCCTCTTTGCTCCACGCCCCTCTCCATTCTTGGCATGAAAAAAAAAGAAAACAAAGAAACAGGGAAAACCTGAGGTTTTGCAATTTCTGAGCCTTGGGGAGATGACTGTGGGTTGTACCCCTAGTTCACCCTGGCTGCTGGCTCCAGGGGCTGGGATATACGCAACCCACCCCTTTCAGCATCCCTCAAACCCCAAATATCTGGCAGGACCAGACTAAGTGTCTCTGCTGGGGCTGCATCCCCTACCCACCTCACTCAGATTGTTGTTGAGTGTCTCAGCAAGATCAAGGAGGACCAGGCTGAAAATTCCATCTGCTGGGTTGGAAACTAGAGGAGGGTAGAGTTAGAACAGGTGTGAGGAAGAATTGTTCCCTGTGAGGATGGTGAGACCCCGGCACAGGGTGCCCAGAGCAGCTGTGGCTGCCCCTGGATCCCTGGCAGTGCCCAAGGCCAGGCTGGACATTGGGGCTTGGAGCAGCCTGGGACAGTGGAAGGTGTCCCTGCCATGGCAGGGGGGGTTGAAAAAGGTGGTCTTTAAAGTCCCTTCCAACTCAACCCACTCTTTGATTCTATGATTCCATGAATACCAAACCCACTTTTAATGAACCCAGTGGGCCTTGCCTGCTCGTTGTAATCAAGGAAAAATAAAAAATAATCAAAACACAAAGAGTCTTCATTTTCATTGGTGCTCCTGCTGTGCAGCTTTCTAGGGTTTTTTGGGTGGGATGGGTGCAGGTGGCCCCAGGGATGTCTGGCTGACCCCCACAGATTAGAACAACAACCTCCCCTGAGAGCAGGGATAATCTTTAAATCTGTGTCAGGGCCATTGCCACAGCTGGAGGACTCCATTAATCATAGAATCATGGAATTATTTAGGCTGGAAAAACCCTCTGAGGTCATTGAGTCCAACCACTCTCCATTGGTGGCATTACCAGGGTCACCACTAACGCAGATCCACATCCACCCATCTATTAAACCCTTCCAGGGATGGGGACTGAAGGCCCCCAGACACCCTTGCCCTGTTGTGGCCCCTCTCTGCGGGGTCCTGGCAGGGCTGTGTCACTGCCGGGAGCTCGGAGCCCCACGAGAGGTGTGAGCCTCAGCCCCACAGCGAGGTGTGAGCTCTGCAGCCGCCAGTGAACAGCCGTGGCCATGCGCTGTTGTTTACTGGCCTCATGATTTATTCAAAGCCCTGAAACCACTTCCCACGTGTGGGGCTGTTCGGAGGCTGGGGTGCTTGGCAATGCTTCTCTGAAGTGCAGGTCCTGTCCCCTGTAATGTGGAGGGTTTTGCCACCCCAGATGGGTTTGTGCCCTTCAAAGGGGATATTGTCTGGCTGCCCCAGCTAGCACGGGCTGTGCCTGGCACCCGCATCCCCTGGGAGAGAGGGACGGCTCAGGGAGCTTTGGCACTGCTCCCTCCTGCATCCCTACATGGCCCTGCAGCCTCCCCCTGTGGGCCCTTCCATCGTTCCACAGCCCCCACAGCCTCTCTTGCAGCCCCCCAGTGCCTCCACAGGCACAGCATCCCCATCCCTCCATAGCCCCAGGGTTCCTGCATCCCTCGGGGACCATGCAGAGATGTGCAGCCACACGCTGGAACGTGGTGAGGTCAGTTTGTGAGTGGGAGCAGAGGGACCTGGGCTCAGTCAGGGGTCACCTGAGGGACAGTGCTGTGATCTCCAGAGCACCTCACCTCTGCCCCAGGTGAAGCCACCAGCATCTCCCAAATGGATCATCCCACTCCTCAGATCTTGCATCTGCTTGTGGACCTACGGAAAGAGGAGAAACGGCTACAGGAAGCAACAGGGATGGAATAACATTCCTTCCTGTGCTCCAAGGTCCTTCAGTGCCAGGGCTGGGATAGTGCAGCCCCCATGGGTGAGCTGTGCCCCAGGGGGAGGCTGACAAAGGCCCCCACCAGCCTGGGGACAGCCCTCACCATCACCCATGGGCAAAGTACCCCCATTCCCTTGGGTTCTTGGCTTTCCTGTGTCTCTAGGCAAGGGCAGAATTTCAGGAGAGCTTGAGAACTCATGGGCTAACCCTTGTCACTGTTTTTATCCCAGGAGTGAAGGCTCATCAGACCCCAAACACCCTTCCCTACACTTGTCTCCTTTGAATAATTTTCGCTTTCTATTTCCACCCTTCCTGCACCAAAACAAACCTCATACCCCAGTCAGATGAGGCTAAATTGGTAAAGAATGGCTTGTTTCCAGGAATGATAAAGGAAGCTTCAGAGAGGTCAGCTTAAAAACACTTAAACTGCAGGAACTGCAAGAGCAGAGGGCTCTGGGATTTGCCAGAAAAGCAAAAACCAGTGGACAGAAGCAGAAAAACCAGAAATTGGGCCCTGAGGTCGGCAAGGGTGACTCGTTCAGGATTGTTGTGGCAGATCTCCAGGGCTGGCAGCCGGTGACTCAAAGCTGGAGCCCTTCGGGCAGAGGAGCGTCTGTGACGGGGAGGAGCTGCCCCCCCTTTCCATTGCCTTCCTGGCATTCTGGGGGAAACAACAGCCCAGCTGACAAAGCAGCTCTGTGGGCACCCACTGGTGACACAACCAAGGGGCTGCAGCTGCAGCAGCTCTTTGCAGCACCTCCTCCTCCTCCTTCGGCTCCTCACACTCAGTTATGCTTTCTTTCCTCACACTGACCATCTCAGAGCTTCCAGGTGAAAGACAGAGCTGCAGCTCACAGCCACCACACCTCCCCACATCCTCCTGTGCCCCACGCACACAGTCAGCCTCATGGTTTGTGCCTTGCAGGCAGCAGCTAGTGAGCAGAAGGTGCGAAGTTCCCATGAGCAAAGCTGTCACCTGCTGGTGCCAGCCACAGGGTGCCTTCCTGCAGCCAGAGCCTCTGTCACTGCTCCGTGCAGCGCTGGCGTTTGTCACACTCACATGTGAGCTGCAAGAACAGAGGAACAAACACTCCCACTGTTGGTTTCTGAATGAATTTTTTCAGTGGCAAAAAGCCATAGTTTTGGTTTTTCAGCAGCAATTCAGCCGCAAGCTGGAGCCAGTTCTTGTTCTGCGTCGAGCTGATCAGACTTACCAAGAGAACAAAGACCTGATCCTCCCAGAGCTTGCTTCTGGCAAAATCTGCCACCTCCCCTGACATCCTGTCAGGACTTATGGAGACTTTTTTCCATCTAAAAGGTCACCCTTGCCACTCCGGTGAGGTCTCTGCCCAGATGAGGGTGAGCCATAGCTGGCAGAACCAGGGATATAATGCAGGACAAGACCATGAGGAAAAGGAGGAATGCAAAACAAATCCTCCCCATGGGATAAGCATGGGAAGGAGCAGACCAGTCTAAGGAGCCTCCAAACTTCTCCTTTTAGTTCTTGCCAGGGACAAGCCAGATGGTGAAGAATAGTGCCTCTATTGCTCCCATGTACAGCTCCAGGGTAGCCAGGCAGGGGTTTAGAGTTCTGGAACAGGCTCAGGAACATAACCAGAGGCCTGAGCATCCTCTCTGCAGTGGAGGGGTGCTTGACTGCATGCCCAGAATGTGACAGGACACCAGGAAGCCCATGTCATCCCTCTCCCTGCTCCCCAAGGAGCTGCCCAGAGTTGTTGGCCTACTGAAACTTGAAGGTCCCTCCATGTCAGGCAGATTGTCCCCCACCTTTGTCTCACCTCTTTAGCCAGAAAATCCATCTTCTACCCAAGGCATCTCTTGGAGGGAGAGGCTGAGGCTGGCAAAATGTCTCAGGTGTGGCAAACCCCTTCTGCTGGTAAACTCCCTGCTCCCAGGTGAGATCCTGCCCTTTGGGATGCCTGTGACTGCAAAGGGCAAACTGATGAAGGGTGGGTTAGTGAAACAGCAGTGAGAGAGGCTGAGAATGGGCTGGACACTGTGCCTGGAGGGTTGTGATCTATGGCACAAAGTCCAGCTGGAGACCAGGGAAATCCAGGGATCGATACTGGGTTAATATATTTATGTCCTGGCTGATGGGACAAAGGACACCCGCAGTGAGCTGGCAGGTGACACAAAGTTGGGAGGAAGGCTGTCACACTAGAGGTACATGCTGCCATCATAAAATCATGGAATGTGTTGGGATCAAAGAGACCTTAAAACCCATCCAGGTCCAACCCCCTTCCATGTGCACAGACACCTTCCACTGTCCCAGGCTGCTCCAAGCCCTGTCC
>VZSR01003083.1:2325700-2392928 GCA_013398615.1 Brachypodius melanocephalos | reverse complement strand
TTTTTTTTTTTTTTTTTAGTTTATAGCTGTTCCCTCTTGTCCTATGACTTTCGGCCTGTATGAAATCCATGGAGACTTTGTCAGGCTGGAGAGCCTCACAGAGCTCAAATAGAAGTGCAAAGTCCTGACCCTGGGAAGGAACATCCCCAGGCAGCAGTATATGGCAGTGCTGACCATCTGGAAAGCAGTTTGGTACAAAAGGACCTGGGGCTCCTGGTGGACACCAGACTGGATATGAGCAGCAATGTGCTCTTGCCACCAAAATTCCAACAGGCTCCTGGGCTGCATGAGGAGGAACATTGACAGCAGGTTGAAGGAGAGGACCCTTCCCCTCTACTCAGCATCAGTGAAGCTGCTCCTCAACTGCTGGGTCCAGCTCCGGGCTCCCCAGGTTTAGAGATGTATGGACATACTGGAGAGAGTCCAGAAAAGGGCCATAGAGATGATGAAGAGACAGGAACATTTCTCCAGGGAGGAGATGCTGGTACAGTTCAGGCTGGAGAAGGCTTAGAGGGTTCTTACCAATGTGTGTGGAGCAAAGTAGATGAAGCCCAACTCTCCTCATTGGTGGCCATTAACAGGACAAGAAGCAACAAGAGATTCTATTTAAACACCAGACAGAACTTTCTTGCACTCTGAAACAGACTGCCCAGGGAGGCTGTGGAGCCTCACAGCCCACCTGGACATGGTCCTGGGCAGCCTCCTCATGGATTGGGCTGAATTCCAGCCTCAGCTCCTCGTCAGCCCTGCGGGTGTGGGGAGGGCAGGCTGAGTGTTTTGGGTGGCACAGAGCCCTCAGTGCAACCACCCCTGAGCTCAGAGGCAGCAGCTAAGCAGTCTCTGGTAAACACCTGGCACACAACGGCACGAGAGCACTTCTGTGCTGCCTGTTGGGGTTTTTTATACAGCTGCATAAACTTACACAAACATTGTCTCTGTGTACACAGCCTCACAGGGAAACCCCCTGCTGGAGTCCAGAGGGACCATTCTCCTTTTCGTGGCCAGGCCACTTGGTACTTTTGAATTTCCTTTTGATTTGAATGAAACAAAAATGAGTGCTGAGTCACTTGGCATGGTGAACCACATTCCATTCTGCCTAATTTTTTTTTTCTGTTCCCTCTATTTCCCTTCTGCTGTTTCACTTTCATGTCATCCTTTATCATCATCTTGGAATTTCCATTTCGTCTTCTCCCAGCTGCCTCCAGGAGCCCCTTTTAAAAGGGGGGGTGAATCCAGCTGCTGCACACTGAGCTGCATCTTCCAGAGCTTCTGCTCCTGCTCCAACAGGCCTCACCTGGTGGAAAGATGAAGGTCTCTGCAGCTGGATTGGCTCTTCTCCTCATTTCAGCCTCCTTCTCACAAACTTCTTCTGGCCCAGGTGAGTCCTGCTTTTTCATTTGTGAAGGGAGAACAGGTCTGAGCCTTCCATATTATTTCTCCATTGTGTTCCCATGGCAGATAGCTGGGAATTTATCAGCCTTTATGCTGCTCTCCACTCTGCCCAGAGATCAGCTGCGTGTAGCAACCTTGGAATTAGAAAATCATCCATGCATCTGTCCATCCATGCAACCATCCATCCTCCATGCATCCATGCATGCATGCATCCGTCCGTCCATCCATCCATCCATCCATCCATCCATCCATCCATCCATCCATCCATCCATCCATCATCCATCCATCCATCCAAACTGGGCTCAGAGTACTTGGTCCTGATTGGAGTTGAGGGATTTCTGCCTCTGCCCTGGGGGGCAGGAGTTGGGGAAGGGAAGCTCTGAGCAATGGCAGGAAGAGAATCTCTCACAGTACCTCGATATTGCTCGTGGCATTGGACCAGACGATCCATTTCAACCTTAATTATTTCAACCTTAATTATTCTCTAATTCCTCACTATCTTCCCTGCCAGCACAGCTCCCAGTGCTCACATTGTCTTCCTTTGCCTCTGCTAGCTGGACTCGACATCCCAATCTGCTGTTTCACATATAGACAGCACAAACTCCCATGGAGGCTCATCCAGCGTCATTACATCACCAGCAGCAGTTGTCCCCAGCCAGCCATCGTGTGAGTGCCAGCACATGGGACAGGGCAGGGACAACCACTGTGGGGGGTGGGTGAGTGACCCACAGCAAGGGGGGCTGTAGGAAGAGGGCAGGGAGAGGGGAATGCCAAGGAGAAAAGGCTTGTACCTTGTACCAAAGGGATTGCTGGGGATACTCGTGTGGGGATTCCCAGGGATGCTCCTGCAGGAGTGGGGAAGGTGGTGCATGAGAAGGGATGGGAGCAGGGAGCACCACAGTCAGCTGCTGTTTTCAGCATCAGCATAGGGAAAAATCTCTTGCAATGCTTGAAGCTAGGATCCAGGCTCTTATGGGAAGCAGGTGTGAGCAGAGATCTGAGATGTCCCATCCCTGTTCCACAGGTTTGTCACAAAGGAAGGCCGCCAGGTCTGTGCCAATCCCAAAAACACCTGGGTCCGAAGCTACCTGCAAATCTTAGAGCAGAACTGAGACAAGCAGTATGGCAAGAGTAGCTGCTGTCATGGACAAGTGACATTAACCTGAGCTCCACCAGTGCAGCAGGACCCTGGAACAACAGGAGCCACAGGACCATCTGCAGGTGTCCCCAAGGGACTGCTGGAAGGGCACCTTGTGCTCAGGGCTGCTGCTCATCCTTGGCTTGGATGGGCCAGGCTTCAGTCTCGTCCCTCTGCCCCAACCCCAGGCCCATGAGACTGCACCTTGGCTGTTGTATTATTTGAAGTTATTTAAGAAGTCATCATATGGGGCAGTCAGTCCTTTTTTTTTTTCTGTGGATAATGATATTGTTTATAGGGGGTGACAGGGAGGGTATTTATAGGAGGGTGACCCAATATTGAGTGACGGGGGACTCTTATTTATACATGTCAACTCATGATTCTGGAGAATAAACAATTTGGAGAAAACCTTTGCTTTTTCCCTTTTGTATGCCTCTGTGTGCTGTTCACCAGCACACAGAATGTCCCTCTGAGCCATCTGAGCCTCTACAGGACACACAAAGATGGAAAATGGTTTGAGGCAAGCCCATAAAGTTTCCATACTGCAGACTTAGGAACATCCTTCAAAACCTCAGTCCCCCACAGCACAGATCCCCACTCCCCACATCCTCTAGAGAATTAGAAGTGTTTGTACCTACATGTGGGTCTTTTACATTCGTGAATCTGGTCTCCACACTCCCCAGGCACATCCCACACACTTGCTGCTCCCAGGCCTACACACCCCACCTCAAACTGATCCCTGGGTGTACAATGTTGTGCTGAGACCAGCAGTGCTGCCTGGAGAGGCACGGGGACCCCATCTTTCATTCTGACCACCCAAATGGGGGCTGTTCCTCACTTTCCCACCTATAAAACAAGGAGAAATGTCCAGATGTTGCTGTAGGAGTAAAACAACCAGCAGAAAACCTCCTGCAGTTGCTCTCAGGATGCAGTTTCCATGGGAACATGACTGGGAAGGAGAAGGTCCCAAGGGTGAAAGTACAGTGCTGGGCACAACTTGTCCATGCAAGTCATGCCTGTCACGCTCAGGGCTCCTTGACATCTGCACTCTGGGAAGAAATACCAAAAGGATTTGGGTTGTAAAGGACCTTAAAGCTCATCTCATTCCACCCCTGCCATGGGCAGGGACACCTCCTGGACCCACATGCTCCAAGCCCTGTCCTACCTGGCCTTGGATACTTCCAGGGCTGGGGCAGCCACAGCATCTTTGGGCAAACCGTGTCAGGGCCTCCCCACCCTCACAGGGAAGAATTTCTTCCCAGTGTCCGTTCTAAACTGACCTCCTTCAGTGTGATACCATTCCCCTTTGTCCTACAGCAATAGACCCTGCTAAAAGTTTTGTCCCTATCTTTCTTACAGACCCCCTTCACCATAGTCCAGAGCTGGCCTTGCCTTGCCCATATCCCATTCTTCCTAAAGCAAACCCTCCCCCCCCACCCCCCCTCCCCCGCTTTCTCTTGCTGTTTATTGTTTTCCCCTGCAGCTATAGGTCAGATTTGTCAACTCTGAGGCTGGGAAAGCACCTCTGTATTGTCTTGTGATTTCCCTCTAGTCTCGTGTTTTCCGGGCAGGAAAGCTGGCTGCAGTCAAGAGGGTCATGGACACCAAGGAGCAGCATTCCAGCAAAGGGCAGCCCAGCCCAGCACCATTCTGTGTGCCAAGAGATGAAAATCTACAGGCGGTGTATCCTGAGTGGGGCTCCCTCACTGTGCTCTGAAACCCTGGAGCAGAGCGGTCGGTGGGCAGACAGGAGCAGGAGATGATCCTGGGAATGGGGTGCTGGATGCCTCCTCCACCCATGAGAACATCCCAGCACCGAGTCTGGTGCTGCAAAGGAGCTGCAGGAGCCCCAGACTGTCCCTGCTCTGGGACTCTGAGCTGAGAGGGGGTGGAGGATGGATGTTTTGGAGAAAGGGAAGTTGAGGGGAGTACTGGGGTTTATCCCATGTGCGGGATGCAGGGACAGGCTGGAGAGGCTGCATCATCCAGTGCTGCAGCTGCCTCCCCTCCGGACAGCCCCTGGCTCTGTGCCCAGGCACTTGTGGTTATTTCCCTCTCAGGCCTTTCTGGTTTCGGTTTCCAGTTGCTGGACTCAGGGAACATTTCCTTCACTGCCTACAGTGGCAGAAGGCATCAGGAGATCAGAAGACCTTCATGGTCCCATGGATAGTCTGGTTTTCTCTGGCTGTTTTGAGAGCATGAACCCTGTGGCTGCTCGCTCTCTCCCAGCTTCACTTGAAGAAGCCCTGGGAGGAGAGAGGAGCCATGGATACCCTCAGTCCCAGTGTCCACATTGTATCCCTGCTGCTTCCTGCTCCCAACCCCATCACGAACATCCTGGCACGGCCTCCCACTGCTGCTCCTGGAGAACCGACGGTTTGAACTTGGCCTCAGCCACCTCAGCCTCTTCCATTTCTGTCTTTTCAACTTATACTGGACACTTAATCCCAGAATCCTTTCTCCTAAACCCATCAATTTATACATCCCATCACTGGTGCTACCCTGTGGAAAGTGGGGGCTGAATGGATCAATGCTGAGTGCAGATATGGTCTGTGTGTCTGCCCAAGTCCTGATGGCACCTTGAAGGTCTCTCTGCTTGAGCCTTGTTTCTCTCCTTGTTTCTCCTTTTCTTTCCCAATCCTGCTCTGCTCCAGGTGAGTCCACCCACCCAGAACCATAGGATCACTAAGGTTGGAAAAGATCTCTCGGATGGTTGCTCCAGTGGTTCCCCTAGCACTGCTGGGACTGACACTAACACGTCCCTAAGTGCCCCATCTACACATCTGTTAAATGCCTCCAAGGATGAGGACTCCACCTCTGCCCTGGGCACAGGTGATGGTGAGCAAGGGGGGCTCAGGAGGCAACCTGAACATCTGCAGACCACTGTGGCACCAACGGGCCTTGGGAGGGTTTTACAGGCAGTTTATCTCACACTGCTTTTCTTGGCCCTAATAACCACCTCTGACAGACACAGCCCGAGTTGTTCCCATCCCCTGTAGCACTTCAGCAGGGAGGTGGAACCAGCTGTTTCGTTTTCTACCCACAAAGTTACCAGCCAGTTTTAAATGTCAACCGCAGGCTGATAAAGTGCTTCTGTTGGTTTTACTTTGTGCTTTTTAAAACAAAAGTCTTGTTTCCTTCTGCGGGAAGCTGCAGAACAACAGTGAATTGGTGCTTGTCTTGCAGTAAACACCAACAGAGCATCCCAAGGGCTAAGCCTGGCTCGGGCTGCATTCCAGAGGAGCCTGTGCCGGGGATGTGATTGTGGCCATCCCCCTTCCATCTTACCATAGTGACACACCTGAATCCCTGCCCTGAGACTTCCAGGCATTCCTTTGCCAAATCTGCAGTAGCAAAGCCCCACCATCTCCCAGCCTTTGCTGTGATATGATGTGGGGAAAAGGCTGGGAGGAAGTTCTGGCTCCACATCACCACACGGGCTGGGAGGTGCTGGGAGGTGCTGGGGCTGCTGCTGCTGTGGTGCTGGGATCAGGGAGACCAAACAGCTTTTAGACCTAAGGAGGCTGGGGCACTTCCAGCTGAGAAGTTGGAGTTTTTTCCTTACAATCTCCAAAAATAGTTGCGGTGGTGTCCTCCTTCTCCAGACAGGAGGCGAACAACCAGAGATGACACAGAGAGAAAACAAATTTATTCTTTGGCACCAGTGCAAAGCAGTGGCTTGAGAATAAGGCTGAACACTGTGGTTCCACAACAAGCACCCTGTAAGTAACCAGAGTACCACTTCCTTCTCTAGAGACAGATCTTGCTCACAGCATCTACTGCACTGTTACAAAATCCAGCAGGCAAAACCCAGCCTGGACTTATAAGACAGCACTCAGACCTAATTCCAACCCACAAATAGCTCTGGGATGAAATCCCCCTCCCATTCTAGCAGTGGAGGCACAAGGTGGGGCTCAGTTTAGCCACATCACACAGCAGGGCACCCCAAGATGGGTCTACAAGGCCAGGAGGTCTTCAGCATCCTGGCTGCCCTAAGTGTGGCTGAATTATTGTGAATAAATTACACCTTTGCAAGACAAAACAAACTTCAGGCGTCCCGAGGTGGCTTAGCAGACCTTGGTGCTTGGCAGTAACATTTCTAAGCTTGTGTCAGACTCTGATGGGTGGCCTGGCAGGACTTCTCAGCTTCCAGTGCTCACTGCAGCTCCAGGCTGTTTGTGTATTCCTTCACCCATCAGGGTTAGCAGAGACCTCCTGCTTCTTCCTGGTCACAAACCTGGCAAGTCATGAATTCAGGGGTTACCCAGAGGGGAAAAGGGACATGAGGGACTTGGGTCATGTCATTGGGTCATCTCCCACAAGCCCTCAAGCATCTGGGAACTGCAGAATGTGCTAAAATCCAGGGGAAGATCAGGGTCCCTTGGGAGAACCTGCCATGCTCAGATTTTGTTTCCTTGTCCAATGCAGAGATGAGTCTGGATGCAGTGTGGAATGTTGTGTGGATTGGGTTCATCAAGCTCTGGAAGGTTCTACTGGCTCCTGACCTCCTTCCCATGCTTATTCCCAGCATCAGGACAGTCCAAGGAGACCATGGGACCATTTATTTCTCAGCTGAGGAGGGTGAGGGCTCACACACTGCACATGGAACCTGGATAGCTGCTCCCTTCCCTCAGGGGTGATGCCTCACAGCATCCTGCTCCTGGCCTGCTGGATGTGGAGCCAGGAGCCCAAAGGCTGGCAAAGCCTCCCCTCAGGGCCCAAAGCTCGTACTTACACAACTGCTGGCTGGGAGCACTTGCTGCTGGTGTAGAAACACTCCTGCACATGACTCTGAGGCAGCTTTTGTGAGCTGTAGCTGAAGCAGCATGAAGTCGTGTCAGACCCCACTGGAAGAGATCAGAAAATCCAGCCTGAGACCACCACTCATTAAATTGTATATTCCCAGCTGAGAGCACAGGCGACCACATCAACTGGACCACCCCTTCTCCTCCTGTTTTCCCTGAAAATCAGCAAGAAAATGCTGTGAACACAGAAGCTTGATAAACAACATTGCTAGGATTGTTTGTTAAATGTTTCACACTCACATCCCAGGGTAACAATCCATGTCATTACCCTGGGTTCACTCCTAAAGGCCAGCAAGAAAATCATGGGAGAGGAAATCTGAAAACTTTGATACCAGTAAAAGTCATCCCTAAGATAAAAGGATGTTAGAAAGGAAGACCAGTCCAAATAAATCAGGAGAAGATTTTCAAACAGGTTTCCAACATTTGCAGCTGACTTTTGCCAGTTCTGCTCTAAATTACAGGCAGTCAGAGCAAAAGTCCACCCCAGGAGAGCAGAGAAACGCTGTGCTCCCATGGAGCAGGAAAGGCCTGAGAAAACAGAGCAGCAACCAGGATGATGGAGGGTTAGAGATGTTCATCCTGGACAGGGATGAGCTGCAAGGGCAGAGGCAGGACCAGAGTAGGATCCTCCTGTGCCTTTTGTGAGGTGCTGGGTCAGTCCATGCTTTTTATAGGGACAGTGGCCAGTCAGTCATATTTGAAGGCCAATGTGGAATTTCCAAAACATAACAGAGCTGATGTCATGGCACCTGTGCCTCGGAAATACTGAGGGAAAGAAAAAAAAAGGAAACAGCTGGTTGAGGAAACAGCAGAATAGCCTTTGTGTGAAGAGAGGTAAGTGTGAGAAAATCAGCCCCCAGTGACCAAGACAGGTTATGAAGCCACCCTTGAGCAGCAGGTTCACATCTGCATCATCCGAAACAACTCTGCTTATCCAAGTCACTTCAGCATCCCCACCAAAGCAGCAGGGGGACCCAGCTCAGTCTCTGAACCAGGTCTGGGGGTCAAGGGTGCTCAGTCCCTCAAATGGAAGGTGCAGGTCCAGCCAAGGGGTCCCTTCTCTGGTGGTGAGTCTGGGAAATGTCCAGAGTGGATACAGGGAGGTAGTGAGGGCAGCAAGGGCAGCAGGAACACTCAGCCTGGAGACTGGCTGTAGATCCAGGCTGGCAGCCTTGGCACCATCAAGCACAAAATTCTCATTGCTGTGCTTCCAGTGTGGGGTTGTGCCCTCCAAACCCCTCCCAACTCTCCCAGTAAGGGCAGAGCTTGACTGGGAATCCTGCCTGGATGGGCTGGCTCTACAAAGAGCATCTTCTCCAAGTGCCAGTGGGTTTGGTACAAGGTGTGATGCAGAGGGCAGAGCAGGAGCTTCCCCAGCCCAGGAAGCTGAGGGGGACCAAGAGACACCAGTCCCTGGTGCTCAGCTGCAGTCATGGGGGTCATGGTATGGTGGCTCCTGGCACTGTTCTCGCCATGACACGATGGGTTCCCCAGGATGTGCCAAGGGAACACTTCCCCTTTTTCCACCTCTCTCTTCTTTGTGACAGGCCCCCCTTTTGCCACTGTCTGTGGTTCCTGTGGGTGTTTTCCAGCCCAGCTGCTGCTCATGAAGCACCATGAGCTGGTGTTTCCTCACTGATCCTCGGCTCCAGTGCTGTGACAGGGCTGCAGAGAAGGGCTGCTCTGCTGCCACTCTCCTTTCCCCCATTGGCCTCATGGGTCTGTGGGGCACTCAGAACCTCTCCAGTGTCCTCTCCACCACAATGTCCCCACGGGTGGGGACCAGGGCTGCAGGAGGGTCTCCAGAGTTGTGCCAGGGTGTGCCTCCCGCTGGGGTGGGCAGGAGCTCATGGTTTTTCAAAGTCATCCTCCCAGGAGCCGTATGGGTGGTGTCCTGAGGACCCTGAGGACTCTTCATAAGCAGGAGCTGGAGCTGAACCAAGTGCCTGACACCATGGTGTTGTCACAGACACGTGGTTGTGGCATTTTGGGGCAGCACAGCAATGTGCTGCAGGTATTCAGGCTTCACAAGGGATAAAACTTCAGCTGGAATTTGCCAAGGGACACTCCCTGTCAGAGATGGATTATTTATTGCTACTGCCATATTGCATTCCAGAATTGTGATTAGTCTATTGGTCTGGCTAATTGAAGTGTGCATTGCTGATGCCCCAGATCCATACAGGGTGCAAGGTCAGGCAGTGGGTCTCACCTTCATCTTCTGAGCACAACAACTGCATTTTGTGCTCAGCCTCATACCCACTGCCCCAAGGCTGATCCTGGGATTTCTGTAGAAATCCTGTACAAAAGGTCCATTTTTTATGTCCCCCACCTGCCTTGCCACATGGCCCTAGGAAGGGCTCCAAAAAGCAGCTCCCGTGCCAGGTCACCTTCCGCTTGCTTGTGCTGAGTGGCAGCCACTCACCTTCCACCAGAGATGGAGATTGTCCTGCCTTGGGACACGCAAATGAACCTGTGTGGTGTTCCCAAATCTGCTGGCAGATGAAGGAACTGTTACTGCCTGTGACATAACACGTGACAGGGCCAGATCAAGATCTAAGAAACCACAGAAAGATGCCGATGCTCCCCTAACCGCAGAGCTGACGCTCTGTCACGGCTGGTAAAGGCAACCGAAACCATGACATCCGATTATTCCTCTGACAGTGCAGGGTGACTTCTCCTCAGCCCTGCACAGCCTCCCCCTTCCCTGCTCCAGACATGCCCAAGGGCTGGCACAATCCTGTAGGATCATCACCCAGCCCAGCCTTGCTTTGTCTTGTGCAGGGTTTTTTGAAGGTGCAGCCCTGGCCCTCACAGCAGAGATGCCGGATGTTTGGAAAGATGCCAGGTCATTTGTCGTAGCTCCATCCTTTCTCCAGGCCTGCTCCACATTCCCCAAAGCTGCCTCCCTTTGCCTTCTCCTTCTCCTTGCAGGGCAGCTCCCCAAGGAAAGGTGTTGGCGAAGGTGGCAGCTGGAATGCCACCAGGCACTGCAGAGAAACCTGGGAAGCGATCATGGCACCACAGGGGCGAGGGGTGGGATGCCCAAAGTTCCACTGGGACGCCAGACCGGGTCATGGAAGCGCTGCAGTGGTGGGGGCACGGTGGGATTTGGCCTCAGACGGAGATGGGAGCTGCACTGACCGCTTTTTGGAAAACACATGGGACAAGGCAAAGCACAGGGAGGTTTCCGCAATCTGTGTCCATCGATCCCTGGAAACTGGAGAGGTTTTCTCTCCGCCCATCTACTTCCCCTCTCAACCACAAGCAAGCATCCAAGGAGCTCTGGGCCCTCTGCTGTCCTCCACGGGAAGCGTTCCTGGAGCCCTCTCACTCATCTCCACCTCAGCCACGGCTCATCCATCTGCTGAGGGGCCCCGGAGACACCGCTGTGCTCCCCTCCCTGCACAGCCCAGGAGCTCCATCCTCTGTGTGGGTGCTCCTTCCCCTTGGATCTGAGCCCTGCTGTGCTGGGAGCTGCAGGCACAGGTGACACTTGTACTGTCCCCTTGAGCCCTGGGCTCTCCCTTGTGCTTTTTGCTCAGGGTGGGGGTCCGGGACTCCTGTCTTGCTGCCCATGCTGGTAGCAAATCCCTGGGGAGAGGAGGGACCATTTCCAGCCCCTCTCCATCTCTCTGGTCATCAGAGAGACACTTTTTGTTCCCCTTCTGTGGAGCAAAGACAGAACTCTCTACTCCCTGTAAGGACTCTCTGTAAAGGAGGATCACCTGCTCTTCACACCTCCAGATCAGGTCCCAGAATGCTGGCCTCAACCAGCTGTTCTCTCATAGACAGACAAGATGACCAGGTTCCTGCAAAACGAGCAGGAATGGGGACTCCAGACACACTGCCTGCCCAGCACCAGACTCAGATCTGTTTCCCTTGCCCAGGAAAGGCTCTGCTGACCGTCAGCCTGTACCTGCACTTTTGTTCTGCTCCCCAGGTGACTCTGGAGAAGCTCGGGCTGTGCACTGGGGGTCAGTATTGTTGTGTCCATGACACCGTGTGTGACACACCGGTGTGTGTGTCACACGAGCCTGGCAGTGCACAGCAGCCCCAAGGGGGCCATGATCCAGCAACAGCAGGAAAACCTCCCTGGTGAACCCCCAGAGGACGCCAAAACATTTTCTGAACCATTTTCTGTCACTGCCTTCCCCAAACCTGCCTTCAGTGGTGGTCAGAGTCACGACACTACCACGTCCTGATTCCCTGGCCTGCAGAGGTGGGGTCCCCTTGCACAGAGGGGACAGGCAGCCCTGCCAATTCCCCCAGGAAGGCTGTGGCATCCATCCCCTCTGGTCCTCTCCTTGAACATGGGGAGCAAGCATCCCTGACCCTTCAGGGCTTGGTTGATGCCAGCAGCAGGTCATTCTGGTGGTGGCCACTCTACACTGGTGATCACCACTGCTCCTCCAGTGGTCAGGATTCGGCACTCTCACTGCCACAGCCTGGGCTCAGTTCCCAACCAGGGAAGGAGTTCCTGCAGCCATCACAAGTCCCAGTCTTTTCCTGGGTGGCTGTGCTGTCCTGGAGCAGCTCCTGGGGTTCAGTTCAGGGTTCAGAAGCTCTCGGTGTGTGGGGCTGGATCAGGGTGGGATGAAATTTGGAGGGTGGCAGCAGGCTCCTGTCCTCCCAGTGCCATCAGGCTGCAGCTGCCAGTGGTGCAATACCCCTGTGGGTGGGGTGTAGGGAGCAGGGTGTGACAGGGATGTAGGGGGCTCATGTACCAATGCCCCGATACGTCCCCTAGGGAGGGATTTTACACTGTCTGATACAACACAGGGGGTTGTGATGCTTTATGCTTTATGACCACGGTTTGGGCCCATTTCTCCCAAATGCTTTATTGTGCCAGTCGGGAGTCGTTGGAAGGGAGGGAATTGGCATGATAAAAAACATTAGCCCTCCTCCGCAGGATCTGCTTCTGATCAGTCTGTGCCCTCATCTCTTTAAAACATCCGAGGCATTAGCCTCTGGCTATCAGGGACACAATAAATCACAGGGCTCTACTGGTTTTTTTTAAACAAAATTCAGTCTGTGACAGCAGAGTGATGGCTGGGGGGAGCAGGGTGACACAGCTGTAGGGAGTTGGCTGATGGGGTTTTAGGAGCAGGGTGACTCAGCTGAAGGGCTACAGAAGGCAGGGTGACACATTTATAGAGAGCAGTGTGACACCTCTGTAGGGAGCAGGGTGACACATCTAGAGGAAACAGTGTCACATAGCTGTAGGGAACAGGGTGACATGGCTATAGGGCAGAGGGAGGCATGCTATTGCAGGATTTCTTCGTGTTATAAGAAGAGGTGCAGGGCTGCTCCCCTGAAAACCTTCCTGACCATCTCCTGAAGGTAAAGAGTACCTGGAGATCAGGGCCACGATAGGAACACAGGGTCTCTTGAGGGGGTGTGACTGTGCTGTGTCTGTCTGTCTGTCCCTCCCGGGGCCAGGGGGACGGGGAGTGACAGTAAAACTCCCACTGTGAGCAGGACTTGAACCTGTGTAGGCAGTGAGCCCATTGGGATTTCAAGTCCAACACCTTCCCCACTCGGCCATCACAGCAGTTTGTCCAGGCTGCGTCTGCAGAAGCCCCTGGCTGTAACCCTGCCTGGGAACACAGCAGAACCTGGTCCCATCCTGGACATGGATTCTGCCATCCCTGCTTCACATCCAGCTCGGGCACTGGTGTTCATGCAGCCACCTGCCCTGCACAGAGCATCCCAGCAGTGCTGGGAATGGGAACTGGGCACCAGCCACAACATCGGTGGTGGTGACATGGGGGATGAGAAGGGTGGGAGGTCTGTGTCCTGTCTCGTCTCCTTGAATTCAACAGGAAACTGGTCCCAGAACAACTGTCCCCAGTCTCCTTTTCTAGCCTGGAAATATCCCAGCCTTCTCCATCCCATCTTCCCACAGTATCACTATTTTTGCCTCTGTGACAGCATGTCCAGACACGGCTCTTGGAGGCAGCCTGAGCCATGGACCTGGCAGGTTCTGTTCCGAATTTGGGAGGAGATGTTCCAGGGTTGTGTGGTTGTTGTCAGACTGCTGCCTGCATTTGGGCTTTTGGAACAGGGGATTTGGAGAAAGGAGGAAAAGGTGGCTGTCAAGAGGAAATCCTTGCTGAGCAAAGTAGTGACTTGGCCTCTCCTTTGAAGAATAAATTCAATTTAGAGGGCAGTCCTAGCAGGACTATCCTTGGTTTGGGTGGGAGCTGGCTTTGAGGACTCATCTTGAGACATCCAAAGCCCTTCCTGGGTTCCTGGAATCGTGTCCAAGAGCTGTGCAAGAGCTTCCCTGTGTCACTGGCACTTCATGACCCTCCCATGGGGATTTATCAGCAGGGACTTGCACATTACCAGACCCCAGAATGGAATCTGGAGTGGTTGACCATGATACCAAAAGGATGGGAGGGTCCATTGGAAAGACCTGAAGAGAACCAGAGTGGGAGCAGAGGGACCTGGAGAGCAGTGGCACCTTAACAGAGGAGGTTGGAGGGGTCTAGACCTGAAAAAAAGAGGTCTGAGGGGGTTAAGGAGGTTGAAAGGTGTGTTCTGGAAAGCTCCAACAGAAATGTCTGGACCAGACTGGAGGACACCAGATCCCCCAACTGTTTTTGCAGCCTGGCTGGACTCGCACTTCCATTGCATTGGTCGGATTGCCCAGTATTCCTCTAAATCTTTCATCTTGTTGATTTTTTTCCTTCTCTAATCTTGCATTGTTGGCAGTGAACGTCTATTTTCACGTACAATTCCTGCCATATTTACAGACAAAACAATCTTGCCTGGTTAAAAGAACAGGATGTGTTTACAGGAAAGTCTGAGTTCAACAGAGAGCTGACAGCTCTTCTCTTGTAACAAATGGCATTTTTCAGTATTATGCAATAGAAAAAAACCACAAGGTGTGTCATGAGGCAGAGCTTCTAAATCAAGGAAACGTTTGGACACTCATTTTCACCTTTTAATTCTCCAAGTTTCAGGAAACACTTACAGCCCTGCCCGAGCACCAACTTTGCTGGACCCAGCACACAGCTGATGCCACTTCTGAGGAGAGGGAATGGCCTCAAGTTGTGCCAGGGAAGGTTTAGGTTGGATATTAGGAAAAATTCCTTCACTGAAAGGGTGGTCAGGCACTAGAACAAGTTGCCCAGGGCAGTGATGGAATCACAGTCCCTGGAATTTCTCGAATAACATGAAGATGTGGCACCTGGGGACATGCGTTAGTGGTGGCCTTGGCAGTGCTGGGGGAATGGTTGGATTCAACTGTCTTAAAGGGCTTTTCCAGTCTAAATGATTTTGTGACTCCTTGATTCGCTGTTCCCTCCCATCACTTGATGCAGTGTTAGACACTGCTCTCACCATAAATCAGCATGGCACTGGTTAAAATGTGAGGGCATAGGATGACCAGAAGAGCCTTGGAATACCAGGGAACCCCTGCAAGCTCTGTCCATACAGACATTCCTTCACAGGGTTAAGCATTGAATCAAGCCATAACATCTGTGATCCTTTTTTGCTTCTATTCACATATTCAGCCTCTTAAGAATTTAAGCAGCAGTCCAGGAAAAATTGTCCATGGCAGTGGATGACTCTGATATCTCCCAGCTGTGGGGCACAATGAAAACTGCAGTGAGACCTAAAGCTTCTTCTACTCTCTTTGCTTAAATAAATCTCTGGAGTGTTTGAAGCTGTGTATTCTCTTAGTGGCTTTCCAGGCTTTTGACAACTGCTTCTGCTGTGTCCCATATTTCCAGATAAGATGGGAACTGATTCCAGAGCAGGAAGATACATGGCAAATGGAAAGACCATCTTCCTGCATTCTGTCTTCTACTCCTGCCAGCCCCATCTCCAGAGGAGCCACCTCCACTTTCCTGCCTGGGCATGGGTGCACAGTCTGGAGGAGAAGTGGAAGGTTTGGAAGAAAGGTTTACTAAAGGATGGGGCAGGAAGAAGTTTGGTTCATGAGGGGGAACCAAAGGTTTTATTCAGGGAGTTTGGTCCATGGAAAGGGAAATAAAGCTGCAGCCCCTGGGAAAGGATTGTTCTTATGGCAGAAATGTTCTATCTGCTGCTCGGGACTGGTGTCCCATACAGGCCTTGCAAGATGAGTGTTTCCTGTGGGTGGATGTGCAGTGGCTTGTGCTGGTGTGTGTGGTGGGTCCCACCACTGTGCTGAAAAGCCACAGATGCCTCTCCACGGCTTTCCAGCCCTGGGCACGGTGCCTGCTGCCTGAGGGAGGTCTGGAAGGAGCCACCAAGCAGCCTGTCCTCAGCAGTGTCTCCCCAGCCTCTTGGGCTCATCTGGAGCTCCTGCCATGGCTATCAAGTATCTCCATGGCAGGTGGGGAGATGCACCAAGGAGGCTTCATAGCCTTGGGTGTTGAGTCTTTAAAGGAAAGCTTCCAAAAGAGGTGATAATGTCACTCCCGAGGATCACACAGCTGGAGACACCCCTGAACACCTCAGTGATGCTGTGGTGCCACCTCCTGAACATCCCTTGCTGTTGCTATCACTTATCCATAAAGGGTTAAAGTTCTCTTTTAGTGTTACAGACTTTCTATTTTTAAAGCTGGACAATCTGGTTTTGTTAAATGTCACCCTTTTGCTGGTGGGAAGTTTTCCTCCTCTACTTACCCTTACAATTTCTGTGCTGTGACCTATTACTTCTTACTTTTATCTATTTCATCCTGCTCACTGGCCCCCTCTATAAGCTCTGCCCTCCATCTCTTGGAGCAGAAGATGCACTGTATACAGTTCTGCAAACTTGTGCCCTGGACAAGGACAGATTGGCTTGTACAGGCTATTGGCTCTCAGTTTGTAAATAAACCCACAGTTCGAAATAGAGGAAAAATACACCATTGGCAGGTGAGGAAACTTTGTATGTTTGAAGTTGTACCCAAATTAAGTCCTTAATCATTATTAAATTTGCCATCATTGTTCACATCTGGGATTTAAATGTGTCTCTGCATCCAAGGCCAGGTTAAATGGGGCTTGGAGCAATCTGCTGTGGTGGAAAGTGTACCTGCCCGTGGGATGGGGTGGAATGAGATGACATTTAGGGTCCCTTCCAACCCAAACCCAAACAGTCTGGGATTCTGTGATTCTATGATTTCTATGAAAACAAAGCTGAAGGAGCTCGCAGGAATATCAGAGGTATCAAATGAGGAAGGGGAGGATGTTGCCTCTTACCATTAGGATGGGAAGTAAGAATATAATCATAAGCTCTTTCTTTTGTTTGTGTTGCTGGAATTTAATGACCTTGTTCCTACAGCTACTTTTTAGCAAACACCATCAGTGTTTTGCACTGGTTTATGCTCTGGGTTTATGCTGGGATTTAGGGGTGAAGATCTGCAGCCTGAACAGGACCAAGAAGTAGTGTTAGCAGTACCAAGAGCCTGAGAGAAAAGAAATCTGCATCTCCTCAAGACAGAGAAAATCTGCTGCCTGGTCAGATAACTAATGCATAATTATTGCCTTGGTTGCCTGGATGTCTTGTACACTGCTGAATGTACATTGGCCTTGGTTAGCAGGATACCCTGAGTTTTCTGGAGGCTCCAAAGATTGCACTGGAACACCACAGATCCCAGGTGCAGGTGACATGGGACTGCTTGCCTGACATGTGAAAGCCTTGAGAACTGCACTTAGACCCCAGTAATGGACACAACATGTAATGTGAAGGCAACCTTTGCCTACCAGGAGCCACGGGAGCAACATGGGGCTGCCTGCCCACAAGGACGTGTCCTCGAGGGTGGACAGTGTCCCTGTCCAAGGGCAGTGGGGGTCACCAGCCTGCCAGTGAGGTGTAAAGGAAAATTCCTTATCTGACCTGGCAATTCCTTGTGTCTAGCCTGGCAGTCCCACTGGCACCGCCTGAGCTGGGACTGAAGTCCCTTCCCAGCAGTGGCACCAGTGACCCCACCAGACTCCCCACACTCTGCACACCCACCTGATCAGACCAGCTTTCCTCACCAGATCAACCCCAGGCTTCCCACAGCAGAGTCACAGAGGTCTGGATGCTCAAAACAATTTAATCTTGGTGTAAGAACAGAATAATTCCTTGAGTTGGTGCCTCTGAGCAGGAATCCAAAGGAAGCCCTGGGCTTTTCTAGCCCTGCAGTCCAAGCACAGGAAAGCTCCTGCCATGTCTCAGTGTCCCTCACCTGGCTGTGCACTGCTCCCTGTTCCTCTCTGCTGGGAAGGGGCTTCAATCCCAGATCAGGCAGTGCCACTGGGACTGCCAGCGTGACTCCTGGATGGTCAGACAGGGAAGTTTCCTTAAGAATCCCTAATGGCAAAGATACTTGTCACAAATAGAAAAAAGTAGTGAAGCCACCCAGCAGGTACCTGGACTTCTGCCTCTGTATGTTTTGTGAGGAAAGCTGGATAGATAAGGTGGATAATTTGGCACGGGGATCAGAATCCCTCTGATGCTGGGGCCACCTCCTGCTTGTCTTCAAACTTCTGTTTAGGGGAGAAATACTGACTTTGCATTTTCAGTTTCTGAAAACCTGGCCATCACACTTTTTTTAAAATTTTTTTTTTATTTTTATTTTTATTTTTTCCCCACCACAGATTTAAAATGACATCTTTTGTATAGCAGTTTCCTTTACCATATATGCTTTTCTTTTATTTTGGTTTAATAAGAGCTGTGAAAATATTTGAACAGTAGGAAGGATTCGTTCCCTAATCCTGGGAGGTTTAAGAGGCTGATTGATGGCAAAAAAAATCAGCATTGTCTTTTGTTATCAGCGTCACTAATGTTCAAAGGATTAAATTATTTCTACTACCTTCCTGTTGGTCCACTGGAGTACTGTCCTTTTCCCTCCCACACATCATGGAGTCATGGAATGGTTTGTTTTGGAAGGGACCTTAAAGTTCATCCTGTTCTATCCTCTGCCACAGGCAGGGACACCTTCCACTGTCCCAGGGACACCTCCCACTGTCCCAGGCTGCTCCAAGCCCCAATGTCCAGCCTGGCCTTGGGCACTGCCAGGGATCCAGGGACAGCCACAGCTGCTCTGGGCACCCTGTGCCGGGGCCTCAGCACTCTCTAAGGGAAGAATTTCCTCCCAATCATCAGTTATAGTTCACATTGAAATGAATTACATCACTTGGCCCAAGACTTTGTTCCTTTCTAAGTATTGGCACAGCCATAACTTTGGGAGTGTCCATATTTCTGTCCATGTGATTTTGCTGGAGACAGCTTGACCCTGACCTGTGCTATTGCCTCATTCCTTACCCAGTCTGTGTCATCCCCCATAATCAGCAATTTTTTTAATAGGAATTCCCAAATCCCTGATGGGACATAACTTTGTTTTGCCTGGACACGAATAGTGGCAGGCCCACCATTCTTACGTGCCCTATGTGGACCTCAGGATGCTCCACAAATGCTCCACAAGCAAAACTATCTATTTCTGGCTTTCCAAACTTTCAGAGATGTCAAACAACAACAACAACAAAAGCCAAATTCCACCATGATCTTTTACCATCATAAAGTTAAGCTGATCTCTTTCACTTGCAGGAAAGAAATGTGTGTCTTCATTCCTTTTTAAACTGATTTTTCAAGAAGGAAGTCAGAAGGAATGGAGAAGTGTGCACTTTCTAGCTCATTCCAGGAAAGCAAACCAGCAGAACCAGCAGATATTTCCTCTTGGCTCAATCTGGTCCCAGTTTTTTGGCCACACCCATCTTAGACCCAGCTAATTTCTGCCCTGGTGCAAGTGTATAAAGAACTGACTTCTCTCCCAGCCCTGCCAGTGCTGCAGAGATGGCAGGTAAGATCAGTGCATTTTCATTCTGTATCTGCATTTGATATTTCTGATGTGGATATTGGTGCATTCCATGGGTGAACCCAAGGAGATGGGAGGCAGCGTGGAGCCTGCTTTATTCCTGGCTTTATTCCTCCTTCTCCCCTGACATGTATTTAATTTATTGTGATAAGTGAGCAAAGACAGCCTGATTTATTCCTTGTGCAGAAATATCCTGCAATATATGATTGCAGAGGATAAGCAGCTTTCAATTCCCAGGAAGATGGTCCAGGAGTTTTAATGGATTGTAAATATAAGATAACCTCTCCCACTGTGAGAAATCTGTTAGTTCTCCCAAATTTTGTCTCTATCCTGTTCTAAACAATTAAAAAGTTGACTAAATAACTTAAAATAAATCTAGTTGCAACCTTTGGGCTTAAAATCTCCATTTGGGGAAGGTGCTGTGCCACGGTGGGAGATGCTGGTGGAACAGATCATACACGTTTCTGCTGTTAATGTGAAACAGGGATAGAGACGAATTTCAAGGAGCAGCAGGAGGACTGGCAGGGGTGGTTGAAAGACTGTTGATAGATGTGGCAGCTTGTTTTGTTCAGCATCAGGATGGAGGGGGCAGAGAGGGATGTGTGGGGTTGGGCTCCTTTCCAGCAGCTGCTTGTGGACATTGCCAAAGACAGGACCCCGGGACACTGCCCCCTTCCAACTCACCTTCCCAATATTCTCCACTGCTGAGGCTGGACTGTCCCTGACTGCCGATTCCTTGGCAGCTGCTCAGCCCGGTTGGTTGAGGGTCCTCCTCCTCAGAGGTGTCCCTGTGTCCTGCCAACACCTACAGCCACAGCCTCAGCCTGAGTCCCACTGAGAGACCTGGACAGAGAACAGCTCAATTTTATTCCTGGATCCTGAAAGAGATATTGAAACCAAACATGTCAATCTGTTCTGAGCCCTCAGAGAAGCCCTGCCCATTGAGGATTTATGTTGCATTTCTCTCTAGGCACAAACCCAAGGATAACTCTCCTGGGATCCATCATCACTCTCTATGCAGTTGGAACACTGGGCTCCTCGGGGAATGGTAGGTTCCTGTTTATCCTCTGGCTGCTGCTGTACTGGAAAAGGTATGAATCGAAACTCAGCCTGAGTTTCCAGTTAGACACAGCTCCAATAAACAATTCAAATATCTTATAGATTGTTCCACTAAAAATGAAGTTGATACCTGAGAGATTTGCCTAAGAAAATTCAATTTGACCAACAGCTCATCTGTGCAAATCATCCTTTTATGACAGGGAACCTGGGGCAGAGATTGTACCTTTGGCTTCTTCTGTGCACTTTCCCTGGGGAAATGTCTGGAACCCCAGGAGAGGCTGAGGGAGCTGGGAAGGGGCTGGAGCCCCAGGAGCAGCTGAGGGAGCTGGGAAAGGGGCTCAGCCTGGAGAAAAGGAGGCTCAGGGGGACCTTGTGGCTCTGCACAACTCCCTGCCAGGAGGGGACAGCCGGGGGGGTCGGGCTGTGCTCCCCAGGAACAGGGACAGGAGAAGAAATGGCATCAAATTTTGCCAGAGGTTTTGATTGGCTGTTGGGGGAAATTTCTTCATGGAAAGGATTGGGAAGCATTGAAGCAGGCTTCCCGGGACAGTGGTGGAGTCACCATCCCTGAAAATGTTAAAAAACCCTCTGTGTGTGGCAGCTGGGGACATGGTTTAGTCAAGAACAAAGCTTCTGGTGTATGCTATTAATGGAGTAGCCTCAATTTCTGCATTTCCTTCTAATTTTTTGAGCAGAGGTGTCAGAGGCGCTGTCAGACTCGTCTCTCCTGAGCATCATTACTGAGGCCAGGCAGTTGGTAGACGCCATATATTTACAATCTCGAAAAAGGTGAGTTCTTCCTGCATGACAGCCCCAAATATTTTAAGGCAATAAGATCAAATATGGGTGTGTTTTCTCTGTGCTCCAATGCATATTTATCGTGGAGAAGCCTTAGTGCCGGGGCTGTCCTTGTCATAGCTGGAGGGATCCTTTTGCTCAGTTTGGCTGGGTTCTAGTCCCAGGACCACCAACCATTACCTCTAAGCTTTGTTTTCTCACCTACACTGCCGTGAGCCCCTCTCACTGGTCCATAATGGTTCAGACATGCTGGACATGTGTGAGTCCTCTCCTGGCAGCAGGAGTTGTGCCCCTCTCCAGAAGGACTGGAGTTGGCAGATGGACACCCTGTCCCAGGTGAGTGTCACTGGAAATCAAACCCCACTATCCTCTGTGATTGTCCCAAGAGGGTGGCTCCAGGCAGTGGGATGATTTGGGAAGGAGTCTTTCTCCACTCATCCTACAGAAGTAACAGGACAGAGCCTTGGGACCAGAAAGAGATTGGAACAGGAGCAGGGTTATCCCTCTGTTCACAGAATACACCTTGCAATATAATACATGTAAAATTGTATCCAGTCACAGCTCATTGATCTGGATTTCCACACGATAGAACAAAGTTTATTGTGACAAGGAATTGTGACTGCAAACTGGAAGTAGGGGATTATTGTGCTTTGTTTGCCAAAATCATCTGAGCTGACGTGCTGATGTGCAGACAGCTGGTCCTACTGGGCAGGGCCTGCGTGTGACCCCGCAGTGTTGTCACAGCTAATTACACCCAGTCCAGCCTGACAGAGCAGCTCTGATCTCAGAAAAGGTGCTTCATGGAACTCTTCTATGTTCAGCTTAAAGAGAAAACTGGAGGAAAAGATTGTCAACCCCATGGATTTCCTGAAGCACCTAAAGGACCCCGTAGGAAGAACCAGATCTGCAGTCCGTGCTGCTGATTACTTGGAAACTACTTTGAAACTCCTCAAAAGGAACCTGCATTTCTCTGGGGAACAGAGTTTCAATATCACAGGTAACGTGATTTAGACCAAAATATCTTACAAAGAGCTAAGAGCAGGAAATGTGCCACAGAAGGTGGCAGAGAGCAGCTCTGCCACGACCCAAATAACTGGGGGTAAAACCCTTCCCCAACAGGGGAAAAGATTTGAAGGTTGCTCAGAGACAGACCCAACCCCTGGGGTCTTTATCCATCATCTTTGAGAGTGCATCTCTCCTATCCTTGTAAAAACAGCCTAACAATACCTGTGACAAACCCGGGACAAAACCCACTGGCAGCTGTAGCCACTGAGAACCCTCCAGGTCCTGCTTCTGCTCCTCTGGGTTGCACCACTCTGCAAACTCACTGTTTTGTTCCCAGCTGGGGTAAAACCTTCCTGGTGATGATGCCTTCCACATGGCCCTGGGAAATTGCTTCATGCCCGCCCAGTTTCCCTAGCCCAGAGGGAAAGGCTGATCCACAAAAGGGTGTAGACACCAAATTAACAATTCCAATCCAGATGTTTTATATACACAGCTCCAATTCAGCTGGCTCAAATGTTGACTTAGAACACTGAGAAGCTGGAACAACAAAAGAAGAGTAGGATCAGATGTTGCTTTACAGGGTTTCTCTTGCAGACCTGCTGAGCAGGAGACAGAAGGAGATGATTTCCAAGGGCACTGGCTGTGACTACCAGACTCGTTCCATTAAATGCCCGGAGAGGGATTTTTACCGGACCATTACTGGGGAGTGCAACAACAGGTAGGATTTGTGTGTGGACAGGGAGAGTCTCAAGTCTGTATTCTGACCCTGGGTAGATGATTTGTGAGAGTGCTTTTTGAAAGGGCAAGAAGAGTGAAATGCTGAGTTTAATGAGCTGATAACAGAGGATTCATTTCTACCTTTGCCTGTCAGGAAAAAGATGTAATTTCTTGAAACTCTCAGATTTGCACCCACTGCCCTTTGTGTGCTGCTTTGGATGAAGGAAAGGACTTCTTGGGGTGGGGGCAGGTAAGAAGTTGAGGAACTTTCCAGGCTATGACTCAGCCTCTCATTTTGCTGGAGGCTACAGGAAATCATTTTTCCTTAGGATAATACTAATTTCCCCAGCTGATTCAGATTATGTCTATCAGCTGTTGATGTATCTCTGTGATGGGTAAGGATGAGAATTAAATAAGACTTTAATTCTTGGATCTTCCAACTTCATCTGAGAAAATTAGTTCTTCAGTTTTTTTCTGACATAATTTCCCTCCAGGTTCAAAGCTGGGATCAAACATTTATTTCCTTTTGTGCTTTTTTTTTTTTAACAGAAAATTACCAAATTTCTACTCTGACAATGGCAGTCAAGGCTCCTTGTCCTGCTGTGTCAGTGCTAGCCCCCAAATCTGAGTGAGACTTCCATCCAATGTGCATCTGGCATGGAACAGATGTGCCAGATGTGATGACATAGCACAGCTCTGCATCAGTGTGTGGGGATCTCACACTCATTGGGGTTTCCCAGTCTGTTCACATGGACTCCAGGGCTTCCAGCCCCACAAGGACAGCATTTTCTGTCTGCCCAGAAAGAGTGTGGTGTCTCTCTCACTGGGGATATTCCAGAACTATCTGGACACCGTCCTGTGCCGTGTAGTCTGAGATGACACTGCCTGAGCAGAGACATGGGACCAGAGGACCCCAGTGTGGTCTCTTCCAGCCTGACCAGTTGTGGGATTTTGTCCATGCTGATTTGAGGCTCAGGGTAGGGTTGTCCTTGGCCTTGTTGGGCTGTCAGAGAGATGAGGAGGGCTTGAGGGATCCCTGTGGTGTTAATATTTTCCTAAGGATCTTGCTCAGCTTGAGGTGCACACTATGAGAATAGTTTGCCTGCTAGGACAGTAATAACAATCAGAACAAGACCCTAGTGGTTCTGAGTCCTTGATATTTGATGGAATTGCTTTGGCTCTGGCATGGTCATTTTCCTAGGACATGCTCTTATTTCACAGCACACTGCTGTAAACACTGGGTACTCATCTCCTTTTCTAGTGCAGAATCACAGAATCATTTAAGTTGGAAAAGACCTCCAAGACCATCAAATCCAACCTTTGACTCATCCCCACCTTGTCAACCAGATCAGAACCTTCAGTGCCACATCATATAGAGAGGCATTGCCTGAGTTTTGTGCCTGCAGGGCCACAGATCATTGGCTCAATCAGAATTATTGTTCTTCTGAACACAAAATGCTGACTTAAGCAATTTAAACTTTTTGGAGCAGTGTAAGGCAACACCATAATGGCCACAGCTGCAGGCTGAGAGAGTCTGAGTAAAACCTTCCCCAGGAGGCAGCCTTGGCACAGATCCCCACAGAGGTGGAGAATCTTCATCCTTGGAGGCTTCCAGCCTGCAGCTGGACAAGACATGGCCACCCTCACCATGCTGTGAGTGTGATTTTGAGACAGCAGTGAAGATAGAGGTGGTACAGAGATTTAAATGCCAGATAAAATTAATGTAGGTTTAAATGACAGATAAAACTATTAGAGTGACACAAGGCACCTTTTTTTAAAAAGTTGATTTTTCTTCACAGTAATAACCTTGGCATAGTTTGCTTCTTGGTGTTTTCCCAGTCTCATCCCTGTTACCAGAGTGCTCAGACATGGAATAAAGGGCTGTGAAATGTTGGTCCGTACAAGGCTGCTGATGTTTGAAAAAAATAACAGAAGCTGTTTTTCTCGTGATGCTGCAGAAATCACTCCCACCTGGGGTCCTCTAACCGCGCCTTTGCACGCTGGCTCCCAGCCATATACGAAGATGGAGTGTCTGTTCCCAGAGGAGCCAGTGAAGGAAAGCGCTACAATGGATTCCCACTGCCGCTGGTGAGAGCTGTTATCCTAATCCAGTCATGAGTATGGACACTGCCCTCAATGCAGGAAGGAAGCAGTGGCAGCATCTAGAGTGTAAATTGCTTGTTCTTTGATCTCGGGCTGCTTTTCCACAACTGAGTTATGGCTCAGGTTAATGTTTTTTGTTGGAGACAGACATGAGCAAAAAGGTTGTGGATGCTTCCCTAAGCAGTTTCCAAAGTGTGCGTCCCAAGGGTTGCAGCAGTCAGTGCTCGAGGACACCAGGAGGTTTGTACAAACCCCAAGGCTTGGAATTCCTCAGCTGTGTTCTTGACTTTGTGGTGGTTCATGAACAAGTTTTCAGCTGGAATGAAGCCGGATTGGGCTGAAGGACTGCGTAGTCTTCTTTTACACCTGATTGGATGGAGCTGGGGAATGCCATGGAGCTGGGGAATGCCATAATTAACTCTTAGTAATTTATCTAAAATCACCTTGTGCATGATCTACAACTACCTGAAAGGAGTAGGGAGGGTTGGCCTCTTCTCCAAGGGAACAAGTGACAGAACAAGAGGAAATAGCTTCAAATTGTGGTATAGGAGGTTTAGGATATTAGGAAAAATGTCTCCACTGGTACAGTGGTTAAGCATTGGAGCAGGATCTCCTGGGCAGTAGAGGAGTCAGTCCCTGGAGGTATTCACAAAAAAGGTAGATGTGGCACTTTTCAGTATGGCTTAGAGGGAATGAGGATACTCAGTCGAAGGCTGGTGATCTTGGAAGTCTTTTCTGGCCTTCATGATTCTGTGATTCCAAGATCTCACAGTGGGAGTTCAAGTGAGAGGCAAATCCACTGTGGCAGAGACAGTCACATTTTCATTTCGGTTTTCTGCAGGTTCGAAAAGTATCCAATGAAATTGCTCACACGGCCAATGAGAACGTCACTGCAGACCGGCAGCTCTCGCTGCTCTTCATGCACTGGGGACAGTGGGTCAACCACGACATTGACTTGGCCCCTGCCAATGGGGAAGGAGCCAGCCTGGAGCTCCAGTGCCACACCAGCTGTGTCTTCCAGCCCCCCTGCTTCCCCATTAAGGTACCCTGACTCTCACGCGTGCCACACTCTCTTACAGCAGCGAAAAGACAACCCCAGAACTTTGAGACGCATTACTTGGCTCATATTTGCTTTAGTTTCCCCCCGACGACCCGCGGATGCTGAGCTCCGACACCTGCATGCCGTTTGTGCAGTCAGCCTCCGCGTGCGACCCCGGGACCTTCCGCCGCGAGCAGCTCAACGCCGCCACGTCCTTCATCGACGCCAGCACGGTGTACGGCAGCGACGACTCCCTGGCAAGGAGCCTGAGAAATCTCACCAACCAGCTGGGTTTGATGGCTGTGAACCAGGATTTTATGGATGCAGGGCTACAATTACTGCCCTTCGAGAACACGACGCACAGTGTTTGTGTTCTCACCAACAAGAGCGCCAACATCCCCTGTTTTAAAGCAGGTTAGGTGTAGCTGGCAGGTTGTTTTCAGTGAGTCACATCGTTAAAACGGACAAAGCCCCTTCTGTTCTGTGATTCTATGATTCAGTTTTCAATCAAGACTAACCATTAAACACTCTTAAGCAATCAAGTCAATTGAGTAATTAACTAACCCAGCCTATATCAGAGGAAAAATCTCGAAGTTTGTCTGAAATTTAAACAAACTGAGGACAAACACAGGACTTACTCAAATTTGAAGTGATCCATCATAGGCATAAAATAAAAAAACCCCTCCATTATAAGTTGTGAAGCTTGCAAAATCAATCATAAGAATACAGAGTGTTATAATTTCCTCATTCTCTGCCCGTGAGAAGGGGTCCCTGCTGGATGAGGAGATGCTCAGTGCTTCTTCCATCACCTCACAGAGGGTCTTCACTGAGTCCAGTTCTCATAGAATCACAGAAGGGTTTGGGTTGAAGGGGAACTTAAAGACCATCCTGTTCCACCTCCTGTCATGGGTAGAGACATTTTCCACTTGTTGCTCCAAGCCCCATCAAAGCCGGCCTTGGACACTTCTAGGGACGGGGCACCCACAGCATTATTGCCAGGAATATCACCGCTTGTTACTTGTCTGTCCTAACACAAAAACCTGCTTCTGAAATTGAAAGCAATGTACAAAATTCCTAAAATATTTTCATTTTAGGAGACAAACGGGTGACAGAAAACCTGGGACTCTCTGCAATGCACACTCTCTTTGTCCGAGAGCACAATCGTCTGGCTACGGAGCTGAGGAAATTAAATCCCCACTGGGATGGGGAAAAGCTTTACCAGGAGAGTCGAAAGATTGTGATTGCCATAAACCAGGTACTGATTACTGTTTGTTGTTTATCATCCACACACTTAGAAATGGTTTTTCCTCCAGGCAAAAGGAGGAAAATGTTGTGCCGAATCAGTGGAGTTATTTGTAGGAGTTGGAAATGGTGAATGAGGATGATCCACCTGAGACAGCATGGATATCTAGAGCTTTTTTATGCATCATGTTACTAATTCATCAATCATTTATTATATTAATGCATAAATTAATTATTAGATAAAATAATTTCACATTTTAAAATATTTTAAATCCATAATGCCAAACTTATTCATTGCTACAACTCTTTTTTCTGAAGATTTTAATGAATTCTGCTGCAGAGTCCACGTTCATTCTCTGTAATTGACTTTTGATGCCATTTCTGCTGCAACTGCTGGTAACTTGCTGTGCTCTTGTGCTTTCCCAGATCATAACATACAGAGATTACCTCCCACTCCTGCTGGCTGAGGAGACCAGCAAATGGATCCCTTCCTACAGTGGTTACAATGAGAAGGTGGATCCAAGAGCCTCAAATGTTTTCTCCCTGGCTTTCCGATTTGGCCACACGTTGGTGCAGCCTTTTGTGTCCCGTTTGAATGAGAGCTTTCAGCCTTTGGGTTCCTCCTCCCATGTCCCTCTGCATTTGACGTTTTGTGCTCCGTGGAGAATTGTAACAGAAGGTAAGAACATGAAGCAGTGGTCCTGCTCTGGTGTTGAGGCAGAGATCAGCTGGTCAGGCACATGGAATTACAGAATCCCAGAATCATTTAGGTTGCAAAAGATTCCCAAGATCATCAAGTCCAACCTGTGACTCTCACCTTGTCAACCAGCCCAGAGCACTGCGCACCGTGTCCATTTCTTGGACACCTCCCAGCTCAGCAAGACCTGACAGTGAGGTGTTCCACATCCACTCAGATGATGCAGCTGCTCCTGCTGCTCCAGGAGGCAGGAGGCTCCCTGTGCCAAATGTCAATCCACTAAAGTCTATGGCAATCAAAGCTCTTATATCCCCCTATAATCAGGAGACAGGGACAGAGGGTGATGCATCCAGTTTAACTGAGCTAAGGCAGCATTACTCCTTCCTAGAGGTGCCCATCCCTCTTCCTGGCTCTAGCTGGAGTTATGGGGTCCTGCTATTACACAGATGAGATCTTCAGATGAGTCTTTCTGAGGAAGACAAATGGCTCTTCCAAAATGGAATTACGAGAAATATAATCACACATGTGCAGCCAATTTTCCTGTGTTTTGATCATACTGTCTCCTTAATTGCTATGAAAAAGACGTGGATAGTCAGACGTGAATTAATTCTATCATGACATTTAATATTTTAATAAATGTCTGTCAATTAATAGTGAATTATAAACAAAATCCATTGCAAAACCTAAAACCTTGGACAGACCCCCAAGCACCAGGACATAATGGAGCCTTGCAGGCTGAGAAGCAAACTTGGAAAGAGACTGGTGGACAGCAAGTGGATTTAGGGGTGTGGAAGGAAAAGCTGAGGGATAGGGAGGGATAAGGAATTTAGTTACTTTACTATGTGAGGCTTTATTTACTGGCACCTGCAGACATGCACAGATTCATACAGGTACCACTGTTAGGGTGGAGAGGCTCTGGCACAGGGTGCCCAGAGCAGCTGTGGCTGCCCCATCCCTGGAAGTGTCCAGGGCCAGGTTGGAGCACCCTGGGACAGTGGAAGGTGTCCATGCCATGGCAGGGAGTGGAATAAGATGGGCCTTAAGGTCCTTTCCAAACCAAACCACTCTGTGATTCTACGATCCTGTGATTCCATATACACATGGTGAAATGAAAATATGGAGATGAAAACCCCACCCAGCCCATAGTTGACTGTTTCAGCTGCGTGAAAGGGACCATCAAAGCTTCACCTTGGCACAAAAAAATCTTTCCTTGATTTACAATGGCTGCAGGAGGCATCGACCCCCTGATCCGGGGCATGGTTGTGGATCATGCAAAACTCATGAAACAGAACCAGCTGCTCGTCGAGGAGCTCCAGAACCACCTCTTTGAACAGACAGAGGTGATGGGTCTGGATCTGGGGGCCATGAACATGCAACGGGGAAGAGACCATGGCCTTCCAGGTAAGGAGACACAAATCCACACCTCCTGTGAATCACGCCTTTTTTTCTTCTGCTGCTTATTCCATGAATGAACTAAGCTTTTTCTGTACTAATGGGAAGAACCAGTACCTTGATTTGAGAGTGAAGGATGAACACACAGCCAAGCTCAGGGACTAAAAGGTTTCTCTATTATAAAAATATTTTTGTGAGACATTTACAACAAGGACAAAATGCTTAGAAATCAAAGATGATATTTGGGATAATGTAAGAAAGTGGGTGAAAGACAGTGGTGTATTGCTAAGAGGGAACATGTGTGGTACAGGAGATATAGGCACAAGTGACCAAATCCAGCTTTAACGTGGGCTTGGACAGGTCCCCTGGGCTTTATTCTTTGCCCATCAATCTTCTCGTGTGTCCCAGACAAGGCAGAGCTCTGAGCAGAAGTGACTTGCACCCACAGGTGGGACTGCCCCAGGTGCTAGAGGAGAACAAGTGCTCTTGGGTTGAACACAACCAAATTTCCTCTTTTCTAAGAATTTGATCCTAGAAATTTTGCCTCCCAAAGCAGCAAGGGCTGATTTATTCACCCTCACCAGCAGAAAGATATAACCAACAGGATGAGATGTAGTCACAAAAACAACCCAAACTGTTGGTTTAGTGTACATATGAGAAGGATCTTCGAAAATGTGACATTTGTTGAGACTGCCTGGACAACAGTGCCTTCCAGATCCTTTGCCATGAGAAGAAGCAGGCAGTGTTCATGGGCCAAGAAAGGTGCTGTGGAGATGTGGTGGTGGGTTCTGGTCATCTGCTGCTCCTGCTCTTGCAGGTTACAATGCCTGGAGGGGCTTCTGTGGGCTCTCCCAACCCCAAACTGTAGAAGAATTATCTGAGGTGCTGGGCAATCCTAAACTGGCCAAGAAGTTCATGAATGTGTATGGGACACCGCACAATATCGACCTCTGGATTGGGGCAGTTGCAGAGCCTGTGGTTCCCCAGGGCAGAGTTGGGCCCCTCCTGTCCTGCATTATTGGCACCCAGTTCAGGAACCTGCGTGATGGGGACAGGTGAGAGATACATTCCCTGTGGATTTTTTAGAGGGAAAATGCTGACATTTCCTGTGACACACTAATCCAACCCATCTGCAGCACTCCAGTGAGTGCTCCCAGCAAGGCTCACCCCTTGGTTTTAGCCCAGTTGCAAAAGGACTGTTTTTGCAGCCTGTTTCTCTAGAATCACATGGCTGAGGATCACCAGCTCCAGATCATGAGGGATCTGCTATGGCCTCTGCCTGAGATGACTTTTGCTCTCAGGGCTTAAATCCCTGCATCCCAGCAGCCTGCTAATGCTGTGTAGAAGAGGCAGGCTCTCTGCACTGGCAGAATCCAGATCTGGCCACACTGGAGACACCTCTTTGTAAAGGGGTGTCCCTAGAGAAGGTGGATCTAGACACCATTCAGACTCACCTTGGGCAGGTTCCCGTCTCAGCAAGTAACCAGAGATTATAAACTACTTCTGAAAATTTCATTGCAGATTCTGGTGGGAAAACCCAGGAGTTTTCACTCCACAACAGTTGCAAGCATTGAGAAAAATCTCAGTGTCAAGAGTGATCTGTGAAAATACTCATATCAAAAAGATACCCAGGGATGTGTTCATGATCAACACTTATCCTGAGGACTTCACTGATTGCCAAGAGATTGATGTGCTTGACCTCTCATCCTGGAAAGATGAGCCAGAGAGCGCCACAAAAGGTACCTGTGGTCTGAGATCTGTCAAAAATAATAAATGTGCTATGAGGCCTTTTCCATGCCTAAAAAAATGAAAGAATTAAGGTTTCCACCTGGGGGGGAGGTGACTCTTCCCCCTAAAAGGAGATGACTGTTCATTTAGCTACATTCAGACACCACTGGAGGCAGAGTTAACTGGGTTTCCAGGCAATCCATCACTTTCATCATCCCTTATTCCCTGCCTTTTCCTTTCAAGCAGATGGGAAATCCCTCAAAATCCAGCCTGTTCTGGACCTTGGGAATGTGTCCTCTAAAGACCTTATTCCAGAACAACCATAGTCTTTCCTGACAGGAAAGCTGTTGACAAAAAATCAACTAGAATTAGCCAACCTGCTCCTGGGTTTTACTCTGCTCTCCCCTCATCTTCCCCAAAGCTTTAAATCAGTTTAAGGTATATTTGGAGTAGTTTTGACACTGTATGGCCTCACACACCAGTAGCTGAACACACATGATCAAAGGTTGTGATGTGCCACAGTAAAACAGAGCCTTTGTCTGAGAGATGTGGACACTCGGTGTCCTACTGAAAGACTTTGACCAGGGCTCTCCCAAGTGAAATGGTGTGGGAGAACAGAGACTTGAAGAATGGGCTAGACTGGATTCTTTTTCCTTCCGACAACCCATTTATAGATGATCACAATACCTGGGGATCACCTACGCTCTCCTTCTGCAAGGCACAGACTGCAAAGCGCCTCAGTGCAGTTCCTGTGCTGAGTTTGAGTAACAATTTGAGGGAAACACTGTTGTTTAAGACAGATACTTGCACTCAGAGGGTAAATGATGGTGCCTTCATCCCACTCCTTAGGACCTGAGTCCAGCTCACCTTCTCTCTAAACAGCAGAGGGGTTTTTTTTCATTTATTTTTCTACCATATTCTTATGGTCGCAAAAACTGTATTGAGCTTCTTCCTATGGCTCCTTTCTCACCAGGCTTGGGGGAAGTCAAAGTGTTTGTGTAACCCAGAGAGAGTAAAATTCCAGGGCTAAAAGCAGCTGCTAAAAGTTTAACCTTTTGAAATGGCAAGAAGTTGCCCCCAAACCACTCATTCTAAGGCTGGAGGTAGCACGGTGTCTCAGAGGTGCGAGAATACAGGGATGACAAAAATGCTGTGTCCAGAAAAGATTTTCTGCCTCTCAGCAGCTTTTTCTGCTTTATTGACAGTTTCTAATCCTGCTCATCAGACCGGTGTTGGAAACCACTAAAGGTGGCACCGAGCTGCTGCTGGGAAACTCCTGCCTGGACATCAGGGTCCGCTGGCTGCTGTTGACTGAACACCAGCACATGATTTCCCAGAGGGGAACTCACAACTGTGTCATCTGTTTTATTTCCTGTAATGTAGTTTTTAAAAATATAATTTCTTTCTAAAAACTTCCAGAAATTTAAGTCTTCAGATGGAAGAGCAATGATATTTTATTTTCTGTTGCCCTAAAAAAATTGATCAGAGGCTTTCTGACTCTCTAAAAGTGTAATTATGACAAGTTTTTTTACTTCCCATCCTGAATGGGTGTCAAACCTGCAGGTTGGCATGCTTGCATTGCAAAATCAAATTCCTTATCCTTTGTACCTGCTCAGAAATTAGCACATTCATGTAATCTTCACCAAAACATTCCCAATCTCCTGGTTTTGCACGAGAGAAGAAGCTGTTTATGCTGCTTCTAAACAGCAGTGAGATTTCAGCCTTTGAAGACACTGAAATATGGTAGCTGCATTTTGAAGCCGTGAAACAAGTTTTATTTAAATCCTCCAGTGAACCTGTGTGGTTTGGGTGTTCTGGGCAGCAATAAAACACATCCTTGTGCACTCACCTACAGCTGGCATCAATGACAGCCTGGGGACAGAGGGGTTGGAAATCTTTCCATCAGAAAAGGGCCTGGGAGAGTTGGTTGACCGTGGCTGAGCAAGAGCCAAAGCGTGCCCAGGTGGGCGAGAGTCCAATGGTACCTGGGCTGTGCCAGTCGCAATGTGACCAGCAGGACCAGGGCAGTGACTGTCCTGCTGTGCTGGCACTGCTGAGGCCCTGCCTCAAATCCTGTGCTCAGTTTTGGGCCCCTCCCTGCAAGAAAGTGAAAGGCTGGAGCGTGTCCAGAGAAGGGAACGGAGCTGGAAGGGGCTGAAGCAGCAGAAGCAGACATGTCCCCAGACATGTCCCTCTCACCCAACCCTGAAAGCAAAATCTTCCGCAGCTTAAAAGGAAGGCTAAACATGCCAAAGATACCAGCAAGCCCCGTAGACACACGTAGGATCTTTAATTCCCCTCTCCCAAAGCTGCCTTGGTTTCTGTGTGTCATGGCAGAGGTACCTCCCAAATCCTCCCCACGGAAGAGGAAGGAAACAGCACCTTCTCCTGAGTGTGTTCCAGGGGAATGTGGCAGCCCTGAAGCCCCAAGGCAGCCACTTCCCAGGCAGCATGGTCACAGGCTTGGGATCAATGCTTCCGCCTTATAGGATCTGAACAGGGAGCAGTGGCCATAACCAGGCAGCGATGGTCACAGGAAGGGTCCAGCTCTGCCTGGGGTCTGGCTGCTGGGACATTCTCAGCAATATGATGGCACAGAAATGTCCAACAGTCCATTGTGTGTCTCTCCCCATGGCGAGCACGGTCATCTGGGAGGTGCACAGCAACATTCCCCTGGGAAGCTTCTCTCCTTGGTGGATGTTTTGCCTGTCTCTGGTATGCCAGCATTGCAATCCACAGTTTTCTCTGCTCCCAGATCTTCCTGTGGTTGCCATGGCCTCCCCTCATCTGTGGCACACACAGCTGGAGCTGGAAGGTGGGATTGCTAATGGGAAGCTCCGTTTGTCATTCCTGATATCCCCTGGTAGGAGGAGAGCATGGAATCACGGACCTGCTCTGTCAGCTTGGGAACATCATCTGGGCCCAGGCCCAGCGTCTCCACTTCTGGCAGGATCTGGATGATCATATTTCCTGGAAAAAGGTGAGATGGGGGTGGAAAAAATACATGAGTGGTATAGAAGAGCCAGAGGCAGTACAGCAGGAGAGTTGGTGCCAAACAAGGAAACGCCCTCATTCCCACAGCAGTGGTGTGGGAGCCCAGCCACATCCCAAATGCACACAGCAAAAACCCAACCTGGGCTTTTCCCATCCACAGAGAGCACAAGAATCATAAATATGGAAACAGGTGAATGTCTCCTCCAACACAATGCAGTGTTTCATACAGGATGAGTTTTCACAGTGGAAAGATCTCAGGATCTGTCTAGATCACGGGAAAAGAGATGTTTAATACAATGCATCCACACTGGCTGTTCTCTGTTTATGTACACCAAATTTAGTACAGTCCCTCCTTCCAGAAACACACTTTGGGATGAGAGAAATTGTGGCCAGGGTTCCCTGGTATGTCAGATTTCTGCAGGGGAGCATCTAAGCAATGGACCAGTGTAAACTGGAAGAACACACTGGGGAGCTGCCATCGTGCTCTTCTGTTCTGGCACCAAGAGTCCCCTGTTATGGCCCAGTGGAGACAAGACAGTGCCTGCACAGACAGAAACCTGGGGATCTGGGGAGAGTCTGTGATATGTTGCAATGGTCTTACGTGACTTTACATGTGTGTCTGGAATGAGATCCAGCAGTGCTGGCAGCAGAGCTGTGGGAAAGAGGCAAAACAAGCATAGAGAAGAACTCCACAAAAGAAAAGGGTTTCTAATGTTGGATGGGGCTTGGAGCAATCTGGTCCAGTGGAAGGTGCCCTTGCCCATGGTCGGGGTGGAATGAAATGAGCTTCAAGTTCCTTCCAACCCAAACCTTTCTGTAATTCCATGATTCTCTGTTACCTGCCTGCACATCTTACACCCCAAGCCAGGCTGGTACCTCACTTCACTTGCTCCTACTGAAAGAGCAGAGTGATGACAAGGCTGTGCCAAAATTTCAGGTCTTTTGGGAACAGACTTCCAGAAAGCACCAGGCATGTTCCACGAATGACACCAGGCAAGGAGCCAGGCTTTCAAGAGGCTCCCCAGCACACCCAGAGCCACTGTGGACACACAGAGCTGTCCTGACCTGCTCAATGTGCAGGAATATTGACCACCATCTTCAGAATCAGCTCTGGCAAAACTTCCAGGTGGGAAAGTACAAGAAAAGCTAACCAAGGTTCTTTCTTCAGCAGTGCAGGTCCTGCCTGCTTAACAGCCATTTGGAAAAGGGCTCAGAGATCAGCTCAGCATGGAATTAGCTAACCATGAATTCCCAGGGTGACTGAAGTTGTATATAGGCAAATGTACATGTAACTGCAAAAAGTCTTTCCTAAAAAGCTCAGAGAATTCTTGGAATCTCCATTCTTGGAGTTAATACAACCTTTTCTGGACCGGTCACAAAGTTAACTCATCTGTCTTTAGAATTGGCCTTGCTTAAAGCAAAATGTTCAGCTGCTTCAAAGATCCCTCCCTAGGGGATTATTCTCTGGTTTCCCAGATCAGGGATGTGAAGGGAAGGGAACAGGCTGACCAAACCCCTGCTCATGGTCCTATTGAGCTCAGGTGGTGGAACATTTCCAGATCCAAAGGAGTTTTGTGTGTGAACACGGAGAATATAAACCCAGCAGGTGATAGATTCCATATTTATCATTTGCACCACTCTCTCTTTCCAGGTGTCTGTCTGCAAGGGAATGACTACACCCAGGCCCAACAATGGGAGGAATGAGATTTTCAGATGCAATTCCTCTCCTCAAGGAGCACCAGGTCTAGCCTGGGAAAGAGTGGGAAGTGGCAGAAGTCCATTTTAAGGTGGGTGGCAGCTGAGGGAGCAAAGGAACAGGATGAGTTACTTTTCTCTGTTGGGATTAGTATCATTTTTTTCTTCATTTTCCTTCTGAAGCCCAAGACTTGTGTTATTTTTTCCCCTAAAATTTTATCAGTGGCCAGTAGAAATTTTTGTTACCATAAATGTTTCCTAGCTCTCCATGCACCTGCATATCCAAGGGCAGCACTGGGGAGTCAGGGGCAGGACCTGCCCAGGACTCTGCTGCTCCTCCAAGTTCTCTTGGACAGGTATTGGACAAGCAATGAGAAATCCAAGGGGAGAGGAAAAGGTGATGCCTGAAATGTCCCATTTCTTCCCAAGAAGACAGAAACTGCTGGTTTTTGGGAACCATCTCCACATTACACGTGATCCTCTGCCCATCCTGGTCACGTCTCCAAGGACTGAGCTTGCACCACCACCCAGACCATTCTTTGCCCCAGGTCATCCTCACCTGGTGTAAATTTCTTCTCCTTCTGGTTGTAGAAGCTGTTGTAGGAAGACAACACTACAGGAATAATGGGCACCTGGAGGGGAGGCAGTCTAGAGTGAATATACACATCTCCTTACCCTTCCTCCAAAGTTCAACTCATGTTTTCAGGTGAATCCTGTGCCTTGTTGATAATTATCACCATCAGTGTTACAGAAGACACTCGGAGGATTATTTGAATATTTAGATAATTTAACTGTATCACCCCATGTCCTTGCTACTGGGCTTTGTATTTTCATCTCTGTATTTAGACCAACAACTGTGGATTGTCAAATTACTATCTACAGAGGCCAACTCAGCAGAAACTTCCCTGTGCAGGACCTTGTCAAGGGTCCCCACTTTTATCCCAAGCTGTAACAAAAGTTTTCCACTTGTCACAGGGACAGACGCCTCTTTTGCCACCTGCAAACACCTGAGGGCTCCTGGATCTGTATTTATTGTATAATAATTGTATATATATATGTATATGTGTATATATATATAACATATATATGTATATATGTATTACATATATTACATATATTACACACACACACACACATATATATATATATATATATGTAATATACAATTACACAATCCACACAGAAGCCAGGGAGCAGGACCCTGGTTTGCTGGTGGACCACAGCAGGCAGATTGCACTCCAGGGGCATAAGGAAGGTGGGTCTCACCTGGGCTTTCACAGCCAGCTGGAAGGCCCCACGTTTGAAGGGCAACATGGAGCCACCGTGGTTGCGAGTTCCTTCAGGGAAGATCAAGACACGCAGCTGCAGGAGGGAGAGGACATTAGGGCAGAAGGACCTCCAGGTACAATTCTAAGCCACTGCAGAGGGACGGTGCCCTGGGGCTCATCTCTGTACCCCTGACCTCCATTCATGGGCACAGAACACACTCTCTGTTCTCACTCTGTTCTGCTCAGTGCCCAGCCCAGAGACAAAGATCTCCTTCCACCCACATCCAGGCTCCTGTTTTCCAAGGGCTCCTCCTTGGACTCCTCCCCACTCACGTTGTCCTTGTGCAGGGAGTGTGCCACCTCTGTCAGGGTGGCAATGGACTTTTCACTCCTCTTGCGGTCGATGAAGATGACCCCTGCGAGCCAGCAGGCCAGGCCGAATGTGCCCATGTACAGGATCTCCTTCTTGGCAATGGGCACACAGCGCTTTGGCAAGATCTCCATCATCACTGCAAGAGGACAGCAAGGACAGAACAAGTCGTCATCTGCATTCAGGGTCCCACTAGATTCTGGCAGCAGCCCTCTGCTCTAGGAGATGCCATGCCTGAAGCTTCATAGAATCCCTGGGGATTTTGGGGGTCTCCAGGCCATATGCTCAGGACTGGCATTGAAGAAGAGCAGCTATGAGAGGGCTGTGATCAGCTGAGAGCCTTGTCCCATTCCCCTGGAGAGGGTGAAGCTGATGGAGCTTGAAAATTCCTCTGATACCCTGGAGATCAGCCCTGGCTTGGGGCTGGCTAGTGAAGGGCTCCGTAGCAGCCACTCCTGCCCTTCTGCCTGTGGCACCTGGGATTCCATAGAGCCCATCCCTACAAACACCTGGGGCCAGGAGCAGGAGGCAGGACCATCACATACCCATGATGTCAAGGGAGGTCTGGTGATTCAACACCAGGACAAAAGGTTTCTTAGTCCTGAGGTTCTCCTTGCCCTTCACCACTATCTGAATGCCAAAGATGTGTTTGAGTGGCCGGGTCAATGTGCGCAAAAACCTGGAAAAGAGGAGTGGAAATCAGCCAAGGAGATGCTGAAATTTGGGACCACACTCTGCATCCAAACCAGCCCACCCTGTTCTTCTACCAGTTTCCTACAGACAGTGTTGACCACGGCTTGGAGAAGAACAATTAGTGCCCCTCTGCAGTTAATTATTTAATTACAGAAGACAAATACACCTTGCAGGTTTCCCTCAAGCCATACATGACCAATGACCCAGCAACTACAGCTCCAGAAGTTCCATGGATCAATCAAATGTTAGAAAATATCCAGATTCACAGCACATCTTTGTACTCTGCTTTCCTCCCCACCTTGCTGGGTTGGGAATACAGGCTGCAGTAAACCTGTGCCTAACCATGCTGGCTGTGGAAAGAGAGGAGTTTGCCTCTAGGTGACATCAGGCTGCAATGCTGGGAGCCCTATTAGAAGAGCTATTGGTAAAATAACATCAAAAAAAAAAGGTCAGGCACCAAAGTCAAGAGATGAAGAAAATTTCTCAAAGCAAAAGGTTGATGCTTGGTTAGGAGATATGAATTCCCACTGAAGCATAAAATGGAATAGTAAATCCTGCTTCTGCAGCACTGCAGGAGGGTTTAAGGACTGTGGTGCAGTCACTTTCTTGTCCCCACTCAGCCCAGGCTCCTGAATGCCACAATCACTGATCACTCCTGGACACCCCATGCAGCCTCCAGGTGAGTCCACAGCCTGGAGAGACTATATGGAATCTGGAGAGACAGCATGGACAGCGATGGGCTGGGCTGGGGGACTGCCCTGGGACACCAGGCTGTTACTGAACTGGTTGGGTACCCCCATGCAGGGGCCAGCACTGCACCGTGGTGATGTCTCAGGTGTGCACTGGCTCAGAGTAGAGAATGGGAAGAGCTCCTGGAGTGGCTTTCTCAACACAACTTAGTAACAGAGTGCTCAGCCATGGAGAGGAGGGAAATACATCACCAAAGACCAGATGAAAGAGCTCTAGTAAAAATAGCAATATGCATTACATCCAGATTGTTGGCATTACCTGCTTTGGCAAATCTGTGTCACCTTTTACTTCCTTTCTTTCCATGATTTGTTATTCTTTTTATCAACCCCAAACCAGTATTAAAACTCATACCCTTTCTCTGAATTACAGAGTCTGTCATCTCCCCACACCAATATACAACTGATCCCACCACACCCCCAGGACCCTCCAAATCAAAGCACTGGATAGAGTGGACTCTATCAATGCTCAGGGCAGAAAGGAGCCACAGACAACTTACATCATGTTGTCCACGTTACGTCCACGAGGAATGCTGAGGATGGCAACCCCAATGCTTATGGTGAAGAGCCACAACTTATAGAAAGTCATCTTGCAGAAGAATCTGAATGCAGGTTTCACCTGGTAGAGGACTAGAAAGGCAATGAGCAGACAGGTGAAGGGGTAGTGAAAGAGGAAAAGCTCCATCCTTCCAGCCCGGAGCGTGTTGAGCAGAGCAGTGAACAAGTCACAAGCAGCTGGTGATGTAGAGCAAAGGTGAGACTCTCTCCATCAGCTGTGTGTGGGTGGTGAAAGCTGGAACGAGGTTTGGGAGCTTCAGCTCTCTGCTGGGAGCTGCACTCACTGTGGGAAGCAGGTTTAGCAACGGCACTGGGAGAGGTCCAGGAGAGGTCCGTTGCCTGGATGGCAACGGGGCAAACACAGCAGCAAAGCTGTCTGTGTGCAGGGGCTGCAGGGCTGGCAGTGCTTGGAGAGCCCCTCCAGGGAGCCCTGGGAATAGGAACCCTGCAGAATTTAAAAAAATCTTTAGTGAGGAGAAGCAGGATACATTGGACAGCACAAACCCTGCCCAGAGAAGAGGTGGCTGCCTCATCTCTGGAAGTGTCCAAGATCAGGATGGGGCTTGGAGCAACCTGGGATAGTGGAAGGTGTCCTGGATCATGGCAGGGCTGGAACTGGATGATATTCAAGTCCATTCCAGCCTAAACCCTTCCATGATCCCATGATTCCATGATTCTATGACCCCAAGCTGTCTCACTTTGTGCAAATATTGATTTTCACCAAGTGAGCAAGATATCCAAGAAATCAGAGATCAGTATTTTGGAGGGGAGAAAAACAGTGATCTGAGCAGCTAGACCCTGTCCTACACATCCAGGCACTGGAGAGACCAAGCTGAGCAGCTGGACACTCTGCATGCACAGTGAGTAAAATGGGAAAAGTGCCAAAATTTAGACAAAAAGATAAAGCAAGAGCAGCGACTCCCAATGTTTTCCTGGCCAGGGACAGGCACATGTTCAGACAGTATCTGCATAAGCAAGGAGTAAATCAGGAAAATGCAGGTGTAACCTGGGACTGCTCCAACTGCATTTCATCTCCTAAAATGATTGCGTGAAAATGAACTTTGCAATAGCCAGAACATCTGGGCTGAAAAACAAATGTTTCGTGAAGGAGTAATGACTCTCAATTCGAGCCAGGACTGAGAGCTGCAGATTCTCAAAAGGGAATAGCCCAAGGACCCATGAAACCACAATGCCCATCACCCACAACCTAAACAACAAAGTCAAATCCTTGAGGACAGTAAAATGGGCAAGACTCAGCGATATTTCCTGAAGAAGCTGAGGAAAGACATAATAATGTAGAAAAGCATTGCCTGTGCTCCCTGCTCCTCTGGCTTAGCCAGGGACCCTTCTTCTCCTGATTTTCATTGGAAAACTGGAGAGAGGTGACTGCAGCCTCTTTTCTCAGCTCTCCCAAGGCTTCCCTGCAACCACAGGAGAGGCAGCCAAAGCAAAGAGCTTCTCCACAGCCTCTGAACTGTCCCTGCACCAGCACATGGACACTACAAGAGCCCCATGTGTGCACACTGGCACTCTCTAAACTGGTGCTTGCAGAGACATGGTCCCTGTGGGATCCAGCGCTTACAGAAGAACCACGGCTTCTTTCTGCTTCTCCAAGGTTTGATCCAGCAAACAGTTCCCTGTCAGGCTTTCCTGTATCTCATCTGTACAAAATTATGGCCTTTTGCAACTGGAGGAAGGTTGATTTGATGGTTCATCCTGACCTACCAGAGAGAGATTCCTAAAATGTAACACCAGTGAAAGGAGTAGAATAACTGCCCTGCAATGATGGCTGTGGTTTCCAAACCAGAGCGCTGTTGTCAGGCTCCTGCTGTAGAAAAAACTTTTGACACAACTCTGCACATAGAAATCCACCCAGAATGTCGGGGACAAGGAAGTCTGCAAGTTCACAGCAGTTCACAAACCACTGAAAATGTTTATTTTAAGTTACTGTCAGCAATTTTCAGAGACTTCACAGAAATCTTGAGGTTGGAAAAGATCTCCAGGATCATTGAGTCCAACTCGTGACTGATTCCCCCACCTTGTCACCAGCCCAGAGCACTGAGCCATGTCCAGTCCTTCCTTGGACACCTTCAGGGATGGGGACTCCACCACTGCCCTGGGCAGCCCCTTCCAGCATCTGACAACCCTTTTCAAGAAGAAATTCCTCCTGATGTTCCACCTGAAACTCCCCTGGTGCAGCTTGAGGCCATTCCCTCTCCTGTCCCTATTCCCTGGGAGTAGAGCCCAAATTCCCCTTGGCTGCACCCTCCTGTCAGGGAGTTGTGCAGAATAAGGAGGTCTTTGATTCCAGCAGCTGGTAAATATCCCTGATGAGTATGGAGAAAGCCAAGGACTTTCCCAATTCACCATGGACAGACAGTCAGCTCAGATCCAACACAACATTCAGGCTCCAAACCCACAGATACCAAAATCTGCAGCAATAATTTTCTCCTGTTGCAAGGATCCCCAGCGCCTGGATCCATCCTGCTCCCATTTCAGCAGCAGTCAGCTCTTGCCTAACTTGAAAGGTGTTTTCAGAAAGTGCAGCTCTGATGAAGATCCCATTCTCCAGACCAAGTGTGTCCATGCCCTGCTGACTCCCTTCTGCCCCTGGGTCTTTGCACCTTTTCCAGAACCTGGCTCAGTTTAAGTGAATCTGAGATAGGGAGAGGAGGGCCTTGCTCACACTGTGAGCTTTTGTCACAAGGTTTTAATGACTCTTCCACTCCCCAAATCTGCTCAGCCACACATTGGCCAGAAGAGAGAGGGGAGCCAGGGAAAGTGATCCAGTGTGGTGGGAAAAGGCCAAGAACATTGTCTTGTTCACCATCTGAAGGCTCAGAAGAGGAGAGACTGCTGTCAGCACAGCAATGTGTGAGAGGGAGGAGCTGGTGAAACTGAAGATCACAGGTGACTTCCAAAGGCAAAGCAATGATTCCAGCACAAAATATGAGGACTGGATTCTGAAATGGGAGTGATTCCCACTGAAAATTGCTGGGATAAATATCTACTCTGAAATAGATTGGAAGAAGCAGAGGGGGAAACACCAATCTCTTCTCTCTGGTGACCAGGGACAGGACCTGAGGGAACAGCTGGAGCTGTGTTTAGCTGGATATCAGGAAAGATTCTTCCCCCAGAGAGTGCTGGGCACTGAACAGACTCCCCAGGGAATGGGCACAGCCCCAAGGCTGCCAGAGCTCCAGGAGCATTTGTGCAATGCTCTCAGGCACAGGGTGGGATTGTTGGGGTGTCTGTGCTGGGCCAGGAGTTGGACTTTGCAATTCAGGGTATTCCATGTTTCTTTAAGTTATCAAAGGGCAGTGTTGGGTCTGGCTGAAGACAGCATCAGTCACCAGCCTCCAAAGTGTGAACAGGTCAAAAGGGAATTAATCTCTTATTCCTCACTTGGAGGCATTAACATTGACACTAAAACCTTCAGAGGGATTCCAGGGTAAATATATTAGAGAAAGGTCATCAGGACTGAGGAAACCATGCTGCAGCTCCATGATGAATATACATAACCCTCAGGTTTACATGGCACAGCTTCACTTTGGAGACCAATTTATGAGAAAAGGCATGGCTGGAAGTGCTTATAATGACAAGAGAAGAGGTTTTACAAGAAAAGGTGTTCTGGCTCATGAAGATTTCTGTATCAAGACAGGTCTGGCAGAAAAGAATGCAACACCATGGAACAGCCTGGGCTGCAGGACTTGCATACATGGGACAGCTTAGAGCCCAGACAGGTGAACTCTGGCTAGGAAGTAAAACAGTTTATCCTTGTAAATCACAGGAAAATTGAAGTGGGAAAGGACACCAGGAGGTTTGCAGACCAACCAGCTACTCAGAGCAGGGTTAACTGAAAATCCAGAGAACTTGCTCAAGGCCTAGAACAGTTATGAGAGAATACCCAGGATTGGAGATCCCAAGATTTCTCTCATCCCTGTGCCTGCATCACACCACTATCACAGGGAATGATGTTTGTCTTTGTCTAAAGGTTACTTCCTTTGTTGTAACTGGCATCTGTTACCTTGTCCTTTCCCTGTGAGCCTGTGGGAAGTGTCCACCTTCACAGTCACTCCTCAGAGAGACTGAAATCACTCCCCCCCTCATTCTCCAGACTGAGCAGATCCAGCTTTCTCAGCCTGTCTTTGCAGCCCGTGTGCTGCAGCCCACTGAGCACCTTGGTGGGCATCCACTGAGGAAAAATGTAGTTCACACTGGGAGAAGGACCTGACAGGGTGAACTCAGGATGGACATCCAGGTCTGGGCTGAAACATTTGGGGGGAGGCTGCTGGTGGGAAAGAACGTGAATGAGAGCCCTCAACAGCTGGGAGGAAGAGCTGCCCTCCTGAAACCAGCAGCAGAAGCTGATCAGGGCAAACCATCCCATCCCACCCCACCTCCTGCAGGCGATGTCCCCCACCTCAGGAGCTCCACTGGCCAGGGCAGGCACATGCCAGGCACTCAAACAGTCCCCATGTTGCTGTACCAGCATTACATAGGTTTGATCCAGTTGATAAAGTAAATCAGATTGTCCAAATTTCAGCTTGGCTAAACACAAAAATCAGCTGTTTGTGCTCAGTGCACAGAGAGGGGTTGTGGGTGAGTTTGAGCCAGTCTCATCCTCCCCCAGAGGGAACTACTGAAGTCAGCAGATAATACCCTGTCCCCAAGGGGCTGAACAGACACCAGGCTATGTCACCATCAGGTAACCAGGAGTGGCAAACCAGAGCTGGAGAGACTGGGACACCCCAGTCACCACCTCCCACCCATCAGTGCTGACTTTCATAGTTCTGCATCACACAGGAGCTGAGTTCAGAGGCTTCAGCAAGAAATACCTTCTTTCATTAGCAACACACAGCTTCTGGAACCGCCTTTCCCCAATATTCCCACTGAAAACCTACCACCATCCTCCATCCCTGTGGTTGCTACACCTTTTATGAAATGCAAAGAACATCTTGGCCTCAGCCCAAAATTGCAATTTATTAAGCAATAACGGGAATATAGCAGGCTACAGAGGGTGGAGAGTGGGTTTGATCCCTTTCAAGAAAAGGGAAAAAGCTGGATTGAAACCAGAATAGCTTTTACTTTCTTGTGTGTTCATATTGTTCTTATCTTTGCCAGGCCACATCCCACCAGCTCAACTGGCCAGTGCTGACTCACTCTCACTCGTGCTAGGCTTCAGGAATAACTTATTACAGGTTTCTGTCACATCAGAGGACGTTTTGGGCATTCTGGACTACGGGAAATAATAGTGAGAAAACTCTCATCCATTTCTTCCAAATTTCTTCCTTCTGTATTGGAGCAAAACCTGACACAGGGCATTTTAGGACAGTATGACAGGGGTGCAGCACAACCATTTCTTCTTCTCTTAGAGGCATCCTTCCATTAGTACATTTTCTCTGGAAATCAAAGGATTTATTTCTTTCAAACAAAAAAATTGGAGGACAAAAATCGACTATCATTCCAATGCCCTGGATCATTCTGTGGGGGTTGAAAATCTTGAAAGGAAGGTCCAAAACCTGTGTTTGACAGTAAACCTTGATGAAGCAGGGTGTAGTTTCACGGTCTAAGCCAGCAGTTGGTATGATTTGAGATCAGCCTCTGGACAACTCATTTCACTTGGCTTTGTGGTTTGAGCCATTTCACAGATCTGGGATATCTCTTCATGAAGTTCTTTTATTCCTGGGCTCCATCCCACTGTAAAGGCTTTGTGCAAATCAAGCTGAACAAATGACAGAACCATGCCCAAACATTGCAGGCAGTAAAAGCATAAACACAGTAAAAATTAATAATTCACCTCAGCAGTTTTCCAAGTCTGGACATCTGGGAAATCCTCAACGTTCAGCATTTAAAGTCACCAAAATCTTTTTCTAGAGGAGATGAAAAGCATTGTGTTAATGGAAAAGAGCCTGCCATAGCTCCCTGATAACTTGTGGGATTTGTTTTCACAGGTTAGGCTGGAAAGGAGAGATCAAAAACTGATATTATGAGAGTGCAGCAGGACCTGACTGTCAGGGGAAAGGAACGATGCTTTGTTTGGAAAAGGCACTGGAACAGCCTGCCCTTCTCCAGGGAGAGCCACTCTGCATCTGCTTCCCAGGGATTTCAGGCAGAACTTTGGAAGGAATTAGACCTCAAGAATTTTACAAATCCTGAAGGCAGGTGAGATAAATAGTATAAAAACAGGCAACAACTGTACAAGCAGAGATCAAAACAAGAAAGCCTTCCATAGACTGGGAATTCATTTTCAAATGTTGAGGTGGTCTTGGCCTTACAAGGATTTACTGACAAACAGCATCTGGACAGACAAACAGACAGAGCAGCCTTCCCAGTCTGGGCATTGCTTCCCATGGAGGAAACCCTGGCATCAACACTGAAGAGCTGAATGGGAAGTCTATTAATTAGAAAAACATCCCAGAATCCCAGAATGGTTCAGGCCTGAAGGGAGCCCAGAGGGTCCCAGTGCCACCCCCCTGCTCAGGCAGGGCCATCCCAGAGCACAGGGCACAGGATTGTGTCCATGGGGCTCTGCAATATCCCCACTGAGGAGACTCCAGCCCCTCCCTGGGCAGCCTGTTGAGGGCTGGGCACTGCCCAGGGCAGAAGTTGTGCCTCCTGTGCAGGGGGAATTGCTGGGCTCAGTCCCTGCCCGTGGCTCTGGTGCCACTGCTGGGCCCCCGGAGCAGAGCCTGGGCCCTGCTCTGCCCCTCCCTGCACACAGGGACACCCAGGGCTGAGGGCCCCTCTCAGCTGGGGCTCCTCTCCAGCCTGAACAGCCCCAGCTCCCTCAGCCTTTCCTCGTTAGAAAAAAAATTCCCAGCATAGGGCACTTTCCCAGAACAGTGCGCCAGAAAATTCCCAGAATAGTGTGCCAGAAAATCTGCATTTTGTAGGAGCCATTCTAGGTACAGCTGGTGAACTGGAGCACCTAAAGATGTACCTGCACACAGGTCCAGCCCCGTGTGAGAGCTCAGTTTTATAGCCCAGGGTCTGCAGGCAGGACCTGCTGCTCTTTGCAAAGCATACCTTGCTCCTCGGTGCTCTTTGACTTCCAGGGTCTGAGGTCCAGCTTTGGGATCTGACTGCAGCTCACAAAGCCACGGGGGTATCTGTTAGCTTGGAAGATATTCCTTGATACTTTAGTGATGTCAGTATTGTCACATATTATCCGTGACAAGGAGATTTTGGCCAGTGAGCAGCGCTGGCGAGGAGTGAAAACCCCAGGGTTCTGCCACCAAAACCTGCAGGAGAAAGAAGACACAATGGATTTTTGCCCTCTGCCTTCTTCACATTGATGACTCCCACAATATTAATTCCCATTAACACTGGTTTCTTCTGCCAAGAACAAATTTAAATTTCTGTTATTTAAATCAAGAGCCCTGACTCACCAGTTGGATAATTATCTTGCTTTTCTTTTGGCCATGAACAGGTAACAAAGCTGCAATTGAATTAATTGTCCTCAGATGAGGCACAGGTACCCTCTTTCAAATAGGAAAGGCTGCACAGGCTGTGCACAGGCTGTGCTTACAGCCAAATGATTGCCATGTTGGAGCAAGCCCTGTAATTACTCAAATTTTTAGAAAAGGTTCATTTCCTGCCATAAAAACAGGATTTCTAGATGTGTGACAGACTATTTGACTCTAAGCTGCTCATCCTGGGGTTTGAGCTCATCCTAAGTCTTTCTCAGCAGAACTGTTTCCCAGAAACATGGATTGTGATCCCATTTTCAGGCAATATTGCTGGCAGGTACAGGGATCTTGCTTCAGAAAGCTTAAAATGGAGAACATAACTCATTGTTGCACCTGAAGCCCCTGAGCAACCTCAAGGAGAAGTAGGAATTCAGGTGTGCTGGAACCTCAGGACTGCTGAAGTGATTTTGGCTGACGAGAAAACCCCAACCCACCACATCCATGGCAAGCAAAGACCAAACCCTGCCACATGTCAGAGCAGAGGATTCCAGTTCAGAGCAGGGGGAGGGAAGAAGATATAGCGAGATATCGCTTTGATGGGAAGGGATCTCAGCCCAGGATCTCAACCATCAGACAGGGGGTAAGGACATCACTACAAAGAGAATTAAACTTTCAAAGGAGTACTGAAAAAAAAAGTAACAAACAACTGGAGTAGTTTTCAGATCTATGCGAAGGAATCTGCATAAACTCCAGCCTCTCTGTAGTTTAGGGTTGCGATATCCAGCTCCTCTCTTACCTGTCCCCATCACGAATGTTCCTGAACTGGGTGCCAATGAGACAAGCCATGAGAGGCCCAACTCGGCCTCCTTTCACAAAGGGCTCTGCAAGGGCCCCAATCCAGATGTCAATGTTCCTCGGTGTCCCATAGAGCTGCAGGAACTTCCTTGCCAGGTTCCGGTTCCTCAGCACTTGACCAAGTGCCTTCTCTCCAGAGGGCTGTGAGAGCCCACAGAATCTTCTCCAGGAGTTGTAACCTGCAAGTTGGATGTCAGAGCAGATAGAGCAGTAATGTGCTACCCCCTCCCGGAAAGACTTTCCACTCTCTTTCCCAAAGCTCGGACACCGCTAGGGTACCAAAATGCTTTAAACATTTTTCTCTATTTCTGTTAATGCCACTGCCTTCCTGCTCCTCAAGAGCCAGTTCCTACTGCCTGGCCTTTCACTGCTGCTTTGGGAGAGCCATGTCTTTGCAGGTGGGAGTTGTTCCACCACCTTCCAGAAATGTTCTGCTCCGCTCAGCAGGAGTGCAGCTGATGTTACCTTCACTGAAAGTGAACCTGGACAAGATGCTGAAGGCTCCTCTCTCTGTACAACAGCAGAATGACCAAGTGCTTCCCCACAGCTGATCCCCGTCCAGCCATGGGGACAAGCCACCAGCTTCACACAGCCCAAGTTACTCCAGCCACCAGACTTTGCCGGCTGGACCAATCTTCTGGACTGCAAACAGCCAAAAATCCACTGGGCCACAACTGGTGCAAAATTCTGCATCTTGGTGGAGAAGATGAGATGATACAGCAGCAAACACCTCAGCTGTAAGCAGGATGTCATGGAATGATGGAGTTGTTTGGATTGGAAGGGATGATAAAGCTCATATCATTCTACCCACTGCCATGGGCAGGGACACCTTCCACTGTCCCAGGCTGCTCCAAGCCCTGTCCAGCCTGGCCCTGAGCACTTGCAGGGATCCAGGGACAGCCACAGCTGCTCTGGGCACCCTGTGCCAGGGCCTGCCCACCCTCACAGGGAAGATTTTTTTCCTGATATGCAATCCAAACCTACTGTCTTAAAAACCAGGAAGCATTGGGAGCAAAAGACATAGCATATGGTGCCTGGATGACACCACTATTAAACAGTTTCAGGAGAGTGAGAATTTGCTTAATCAGAAAATTAATTAGGGAGGGTTTTTGACCTACTGTGCCATCACCACCTTCATGGATGTCTAATATAAGGGATTACAGCACTCATAGGTGGGCTGAGACCTAAAGCTCCACCCAAATTCACTAGAAATACATGTCACTCCCACCATGTCAAGTCTGGGAACCCAGGATTTGTGGTTCTGATCAGGTTCTGCATGATGGTGTTCCTTAATAAAGCACAGAAAAATCACAACCTTCTGCTGTGGCCAAGGTGGAGCAATCCTGCGAGCTGATGATGTACCCGGACGCTCTGCAAAGCCTCTCACCGGGCTTAAAACCCGTGGATCCAGCTTAGCTTTCATCCCAGTTTCAAACAGGAGCCCTGTTGCATCTCTCAGGATGTTGCTGACACAGCAGCTCTGGGCTCTTACCTCAGCCTGGTGACACTGTTGGGCAGGGACCCACCCAGGTGCCAACTCTGCAATCAACAATCTATTTCTCAAGACCATCTTGCAATGCCGTTACACTGGTTTTGCACCTTGCAGAGCCCTGAGAGTGGTTCTGACATGCTTGGTTGTTGTTTTTCTCTGGGACACAGATTTAATAGAGAATATATGATGAGATTATCTTTACATATTGGAATCTGCTCTTCCAGTCATGTGTGGCTGGGCTGAACCACTACAGACAGAGAAGTCACTGGTGCTTACAGCCCTAATTCCACTCCTGTGAACTTGTTGCTGAACTATTTTACTAGCTTTTTTCCACCTGGGCAATAGAAATGAGTCAGTCATTGAACACCAAACTCTGTTCTGTGCAATGCCCTACATCCTTCTGCCTCCACATCTCTCATGCAGCTTCAGCCAGACTTTGCCTTCAGTGCTCAATCTCCACCCACTTACCTGTAGTTGTTCAGAAACAAGGAAAAGCTTTGGGAAAGAGCATCAGAGAATCACTGAATATCCTGCTCTGGGAGAGATGCATCAGGATCACTGAATCCACCTCCTGAGTAATTTCAGCCAAGCATGGGCTGGAGAAGCTTCTCAATGTTTAATCACAAAAAACGCCTGACTTCCACTCGTTCTTTGTAAGCTCTGCTCCCACAGCTGACTTACCTGGAAGGCCGTGGTCTCTGCTGCGCTGCATGTTGAGTGCAGCTAAATCAAACCCAATCCTTTCCACCTGCTCAAAGAGACGGTCCCGGAGCTCGCCCACCACCATCTGCTGCTGAGTCATCAGCTTGGCCTGGCTGGCCATGAGGCTCCGGAGATAGGGATCGATCCCACCTGCACAGGGAAAACATTACACCTGCAGCAGGGACAGGTGAGCCGTGCAGGGAAGCCAGTGTGTGGCTTAGAGACCCCAGAGAGGTGAGCTTATGTTTAATTGTAAGCTTCTGCTACACGAGAATCAATTTCCCTGCACTTAAAGAGTTAAGAAGAAAATACTTTGAATAATGTTCTTGGAGACCAGAGCAATGAAGTGATCAGACCATTCTGGAACAGGATGAGCTGCCCTTGTCTACAGGGGACAGCTCTGTTGGGACAACTCTGGCTGGTAGTAAAGGCCATTTAATACATTGAACATAAAATGCTTTTAAATTTGGCTGAAGCAGGAGGTCAGCAAGAGAGGGCAGTGAGACACTAATTTTAAAGAATCAAAGATTTTAGAAAAGTTAAGATTGTAGCTAAAGATAGACTTTGCTGGAATTAATTAAGGTAGATAGATGGGCCTTGTTAAAAATGATCGAGTTAATGGTTAGTTGAAAGAAAGTGGATCATAGATGGCTATCCCGGATCTAAATAAATAATTGCTTGTCATTTTTATGTTTGTTTAGCTGTGTTTATAATGAGAAACGGTGTAACAGATAAGTAGATGTAAGGAACATAAGACAATTGCAAATCTTTCCCATTCAGAAACCCATTCACCTGTCACGGAGAGAGGAAGTTGGAGTTCCACCTGTGCCCATTTGTATTGTCATCAGTTGAGGAGGTCGAAAGTTTAGAATGAGGAAGACTCATTTTCCTTCCTCCTTTTATGACCCCTCCCCATAAAAAGGACAACTGACCCATTTTAAAAAGCAAACTACACATGCTTAATAGCTTTTAAGCTAATTACCATACAAAGCAGAGAATGGAAGGTGTTAGTGTTATGCATATGTATTAGTATTTTGGGTATTCAACACTTTTGTAAATAAACAGACTCTGTAATCACCTGTAAATTTGCAGTGTGTGTTAGGGAACAATCCCACACAGCCTGGTGTCACATTAAACATACACTTCCTAACTCTAAACTGTTAGAGAATCTTTTGTCTGTTACAGTTGGGTATTGATATCAGATCAATATCCATATTTTAGTGAATCAGCAGGAAAGCATGAATGAAATAAACCCACACTGCAGAGCTGCAGAAAAGGATTTACCTTCCTGAATGATCCTCCAGACTGCAAAGAAGGAGGTTCCGAGCTGAATTTCAGGTGTTATGGGTCTGTAATATTCATCTAAGCGGCCAACAGTGGGAGGGACCGCGGCATGAGCAAAGCGGAAAGCCAAGGTGAAGACATTGGATATCCGAGGATCCACGGACTCGTTGTAGCCCCAATAGCGAGGAATAAACCTGCGGAACCTGCACCCCAGGAGGAGAGGCAGGTAGTCCCTGTAGGTTATGATCTAGGGGGAAACAAGGAAAGAGTGAACTGCCAATGTCTTGGCCATTGGTTCTGTGGAAGCAAAGTTGTTTTTCATGTTCTCTCTGCCACAACACTCTGGCAGCTCAGAGCAACATAATAATAGATTGGACTCAATAATCTCAGAGGTCTTTTCCAATCGAATTGGTGCTGTGATTCTGTGAAGATAAAAGCCTGTCAAATCCTCCCAAATATTGGCTCCTTGTCACCATTCCCATCAGGCAGGCAGAATTGCACCCTGCGTGCTTCAGATGGCAAAGATAACATCGGCAGATAACAGATAGCGGGGAGTAGCACCACCCACAGGAGGGTCCCTGTGTCCTCCCACAGCAGGCATTTCCAACCCTGTTCTCACGTCTCTCCGGGATATTGAGGAGGCAGCACAGTATAATTAAAAAAAAAAAAAAAAAAATCTTTGTCAATAGGAGAAAGTGGATTAACTGTCTGAATACTGCCTGAAGATGAAACCATTGATGTAAACACAAAGATGGAGATGATGCACCTTTGGGTGTTTGCCTTGCCCAACATGTTTTTTTCAACAATATAATATAATATAATTATTATTATATTAATACAATATAATAATATTTACATTGACATCATAAAAACAAACATTTTGACATTCCCGCTTTTTGGATTTTTTTTTGTTAAACCAACTCAGAAGACAGGCTTCAAAGGAGGTGCACTACCTTAGGAAACCCCATGTCCCTTTCCCTCATAGGATCCAGCCTTTCTCTCCAGATGTAAAACCTCATCTGTCTTTGAGGCCACTCCTGCTCCAGACTGGAGGCTGGACAAGAGACTTCAGGAGCTCCCTCCCTAGCACAGAGGTGTTTGTGTGACCCCAGGAGCCCATTCAAGGTCAAGTCTGGGGTGCAGCCCAGTCCCAAAGAGACACCATCAATGGCTGCACCCACCAGCACATGGGGCTTCTTCATGGAATCCCAGAAGTGTTTGTGTTGGAAAAGGCCTTTAGGATCATCTCATTCCAACCCCCTGCTATGGGCAGGGAATCACTGAGAGGAGGGGGTTCACAACCTGAGGAATTTTAATCCAAATTTCCAGTACCATTTTTATGTGGTACAAAACACAGCTAGAAAAGCTTTTCCTCTGACTTTTCTGCCTGTTGCTCAAACAAAAATCTGCCATTAAAAATCTCAAGCACTTTATAAATTTAACAGTAGAAGGACACCAAAGATTATGGGGGACCCCTCTGTGCTTGTCATTACGTGTATCTCTGTGTGATTTTGCTTTGGTCAAGAGGAGCTGGTGGAAAGAATTTGGTCCTTTAACCCCAAAATCCTGCACCCTTTGCCACCCCACACTAGCACAGCCTGACACGTGAACGCTGTGAGACTGCAGGCAGAGCCAGGACAGGTGGGATGGTGGCTGGTACCTGGATCATGGCTCCCAGGATCTTTCGTGCCTCCTGGTAGAGCCTCTCATCATTCCAGTGGGGATTGAGGCTCCTCAGCTTTCCAGCTAGGCGGTTGTGCTCCCGCAGGAAGAGTGTGTGCATGCAGGCCAGCCCCAGCATCTCACTGGCACGGGTGTCACCTGAGAGGGACACACACAGCACTGAAGTGGGAATGTCACATCGAGAAGCACACAGAGAAGAATTTTTAGATGTCTCAATATTGTGTTGTGAAAAAAATGGGCAAGGAATACAGAGGAGGAGAGAGAAAGCAAGGACTAGACAGCACCAGGCAAAAGCTGAATTTCTGCTGAGGCAACAAAAGCCAGGTGCTGTCCTGGCTGTGCTGAGAATCACAGAGAGGGGGGGAAAGTTTCAGCAAATGGCTGGGAGCATTAACTTTAAAAGTTAAATACAACTAGGTGCTCTCCAGGCTCTCATATCAGAGGCATTTGGTCTCATAGCTCAAGAGAGAAATGCAAACGGGCAGAGGGAAGTCAAGACGGCCAAGGAAGCTCTGAAAGTCAGAAGATCTTCTTCAGACCAGCTGAAACTGTGGCCAAAGCAAGGTGACAGTCACAAACAGGCTCTCTATGGACTAAAAGGAAAAGCAACACGAGTGAACTTGGAGGAATAAATTACAAACAGCATCACAATGAAATATAAAATCCTTCTTCAAACATCTGGGGCAGGAAACGCAAGAGCAAGCAGGTGATGAGACAAGCACTCAGAGAAAAGTAAATATGTCGTATTTAGTGCCCTTGTCCCACAGTAAATAGAGGGATTTGCTCCTGCACTTGGCACAGAGCCCTTTTCATCCACTCTCAAAGGCTGCCTTGTGAGGAACTGCGGAAGGAAGAACAAAAGCAGCACTGTGAGGTTTCCAAGAGCAGAATGCATCCAGCAAGAGCTTCCAACAGAGCTCTGGGAGGAAACGCTGAGCCCTGGGAGGCAACTGCACACGTAAAACTCCTCCAGTTCTCAGGGACCGGAAAAGTCACAAATAAGACACTGAATTTTCAAAGGCGCTTCTGAAGCAGCCTGAACTGATGATTATAAAAGAATTGATGGGTCTTTTCCAGCCGTGGAACAGGAACTGCTCCTTGCTGAGAGTCCACTGGGGGCCAGAAGCCCCTTCTGGGGAGTATCTGATACTCCTGCCCACTCTGCTTCTCCCTGGGCACCTGCCTTTGGCCACAGGTCCCGTGCAGTCCTCACCAAGGAGAGACCTGCACGGAACTGGGGGAGCAGGAGAACACGTGGAACAACCAGTGAGACAGGTGGAATGCTGTGGGAGCCTGGAGGGAGCATGAAACACCATGAGCTTTAAAGGAGGGAGCTGGTGGGTTCCAAGGACCATGGGGATGTTCAGAGGAACTTCAGCCAGATATGAAAGGGGCCAAGGGAGGAGAAAGCAGCTCCACAGCTGATGAGACCTGTCATGCCCTGAAGCTTTCTCCAGCAGTGCCACAAGCCTGGCCTGTGGCCCGAACCAGCAGGAGCCAGCTGGAAAATCCTGCTCTCCAAAAGAAATAGGCCAGGGAGTGAGACACTAATTCATGAGATGTATCAGAAGCATCCCTCTCTGGGGTCCCACAGGCTTGTGGAAACCTCCCAGTCCTCAGCAGCAGCACCAGGAGAAGAGAGCAGTGCTAAGGATCTGCAAGGTCAGTTCTGTCTCTGTGAGCTGGGGTCAGAACATGGCAAAGGGAAGCAGGGGGGGAGAGGGGGGTGGCTGTGCAGGGATTTGGCTGGAGAGAAGGCTTGGCTTTGGGAGCCTGTCTGCCTTTGGGAGATCATGCCCAGGACCAAAGGGGTTATTTTGGATTGAAGAAGGGGTCAAGGGGATACCAAAAGCTTGACAAAGGATAAATGTAGCAGGAGGGTGTCCTGATGCACTGGTCTGGCTGGAGTGCTCCCAGTGCTCCCTCAACCTTCACAGTGGTGGAAACACACCTTAAAAGGCCACCTTGGTCTGGTATTGGCCTTGTTCCCTTTCCAGCTGGGATCCGAGCTGCTCTCACAGTACAGCAGGGACATGAAAATTTTCCCGCTGTGACCCAGCACAGTAGTTACACACTTGTTCCCATCCTGCTGGGACAGAGACAGCCATGGAAGGACAAGTGCAGACCAGCCATTGCCTGCAGGCCAGGCTGCCACTGCTGTGCCTGCTTGGCTCTGTCGTGGCACTGGTTCCTGGGTCACTCTGGGCCCTACACCAGAGCTGCTGACCGTGGATGGGGCACTTTCACTCCAGGCTCATCCTCACAAGGAAGGCTTGGAGACAGTGAAAGACCTTCCTCCTACCTATCAGAGCCTGTATCAGTCTCTCACAATTTACTCCATTCCATTTCCTACTTAAATAAGAAAAACCAACAACTAAAGAAGGGAACTGGAGCCGGCGCAGTTGTCTGCTCCAGATTCCAGGTTTGGGGTGCCAGCACCCCACTCACCCGCGAGAAAACAGGGGATTCGAGCTGCCCCGCTGGCCTTGAGGCAGGGCTCCTTCCTGATGGCACCGAAAGGCATGTAGTGCCTGCCCCTGTCCGTGAAGTTGTGGTTGACAGCCAGGAGGCCCCTCTGGCTGCTGCGGTCCCGCAGGCGCAGGGCCACGGCCGCCTCGCTGCCGTACACCACGCTGCCGTCCAGGAAGGAGGTCAGCGCGTTGATCTGCTCCCGGACCACCCTGCCCCGCGTGCAGGCGGCAGCAGAGCGGAAGAAAGGGAGGCAATCCCTCCTGTTCCTGATTCGGGGGTCATTGGGTGGGATCTGCAGGGAGAGAAAAGGAAAATTCATCCGTGGCTCGGGAGATGGAGCCAGGCAGGAGTCCTCTCACAGAGCACAAGTCTTCAGCGTGAATCTGGAGATGAAGGGTCAGACTGACAGCAGAGATGCTGCTTTTGGAGCCCAAGTCCTAAACAGCCTGGAGACACCTAGATTTCCCTAAAGTCCTATGGATTCCCAAAGTTTTTCTCCTGAAAGTAAATATATTGGATGGCACCTTTAAGGCTCAGCTTTCTTCTTTCCATATCTACACCATAGACAGTTGTCATCCAGAACTTGTGACCCTTCCAGCATTCTCGAATGCATGTCAGGGAAATACTCACTGAAGTTCTATCCCATCATAGTTTTCCTTGAGAGGAATTAGGAGGACACGTGGGAGCCAGAGCTGCAGCAGAACTTCAAAGGCAGGAGAGCAGGGCTGCAGGAGGCACATGGACGTGATTTGGAGAAAAGGAGGCTCAGGGGGGACCTTGTGGCTCTGCACAACTCCCTGCCAGGAGGGGACAGCCGCGGGGGTCGGGCTGTGCTCCCAGGGAACAGAGACAGGAGGAGAGGGAACGGCCTCAGGCTGGGCCAGGGGAGGCTCAGGGTGGACAGCAGCAGGAATTTCCCCATGGAAAGGGTGCTCAGGCCTTGGCAGGTTTGGAGTGCCCATCCCTGGAGGAGTCCAAGGAAGGCCTGGGTGTGGCACTCAGAGCTCTGAGCTGGGGACAAAGTGGGGATCAGGCACAGTTGGGACTGGATGATCCTGGAGGGCTTTTCCAACCCCAGTGATTCTGTGATCTATTGGAGCAGAGACCATGATGTGACTCCTGCTAATGTCACAGGCACTGCTGGGAGATCTCCTTGTCCCATGCAGAGAGCACTTAAGTCCTGTGGATTTTCTGGGGTTTTGACATTCCCCAGTGCCTGTCTGTGACATTTCCTGTTTTCCAGGTATCACCTGTGCTACCTTTGCACTACAGCTCCAAAGAAAAACCACATTGCTGAGGGAGATGGGCAAACGCCTGGAAATCTGGCAAAGTCTGTGCCTGTGCCTGAACCCAGAGAGAGCCCCTAAAACACAGCACTGCCACCACACAGAGTGCTCTGACCTCCTTGGCCTGCTCTGGAAGGATGTTCCTCCATGGCCAAGGACCAGGAGAGCCACTAACATCTCCTGGTTGGAAGGCAAAGGCCCTCTCCCTTCCTCCCCTGGAAGAAGAAGAAGTACCTGGATGGGAAAGCAGGGCGGCTCCTTGGCACAGCTGGTGTCACAGTCTGTCTCACCACCGAAGGGGACTCTGGCTGGGGTTTCTGGGCTGAAATCCAGGTCGTGGTCAATAAACTGGCCCCACTGCATGAATATGAGGGATCTCTGCTGGTCCATCTGCAGCTGCTCCGGGGGGAAGCGGACAATCTCATTGGACACTTGTCGGACCTGGCAGGGGGGAAGGCAGAACACGTCTGAATTGACCCGTGTGAATGGGCACACCCAGCTGTGGGGTCAGCAGCAAAAATTCCCAGGGCACTTCTTGTGCTTTACAGACAAAAACCCCAAATCTGTGCAGGGCAGGAAGGTGTCACGATCATCCAGTGCCCTTTGCTGAGCACTGTGCTGCTCTGGCTCTAGGCAGGGTTCTGAGCCTCCAGGCCAAGACTGGCCCTTGATGGACTTAGAGAAACAGCTAAGCAAGCCTGGGAAAGGGAGACAAAACAAATTTTAAAAGACCTTTTTTTGAATAGAAATGTCAGAAAAATAGCTCCAGGGGATTTCTGAAAGTTATCTCAAAGTCCTCCTCCCTTCTCATCCCTTCCCCAGCCATCACAGTTCCCCCACCTTCACGTGTTACTGCAACAAAAGTGGACACCATGCTGTGGAGGAGAGTTAGGAAGTACAACAAATCCATGAAAACAACGCCAGCTCCTCATTAGAGCTGTTGTTGCACCAAGTTCAAGGGACCAGCAGCCACCTCACAGTGTCCCTGCTCACATCCAGGTGCCAGGAGAGCCACAACCTGCACTTTATCCACCCAGGGACCCCCACACAGCGTTTCTGGTCATACATTTTTTGTTCTGGGGATTCCCTGCCTCTGGCATAACTGCTTTTCAGGAAACAACAACTGCCACAAATCAAATCAAAAAAGGTCAATAAAATAATTTGGTTTAAATGCACTCAGCTTAAAAGAACATATTGTGTAATTCTGTATTCCTCCTGTGATTCTTCAGCAATCAGATTAATTTTCCTTTGTTTTTCCTGAAGGCATGGGACTTAGAAAGCGTTCCTAATAGATCCCCCTGGGTATCCTCAGACCATCACCCTGCAGCTGGTGAATTTGAGCTACTCCAGCTTGATCCACAATTCCAGCTGGTGGATGAGCCCTTTGATGCCGGTGGCCTGTGCTAGAACTGACAATCCCTAGGCCTGGCACTGTATTCGGAGACTGTTACAAACTTTACCAGTGGAAGAGGGAATCCAGAGAAACGCTTTCCTTCCGTCCACCCGCGGGGCACGGACACGCCATCCTCGTATTCTGCTGGCAGCCACCTGGCCAGGGCTCTGTTGGAGGCTCCTAGGGATGGATTCCTCCTGTCAGAGGCAATGGAAAAACAGCAAACAGTTGGAGCCAAGAGCTTGTGGATATGGAGAGACATGGATCTTGGAATGGAAGCACACTGTGTTTGGGGAACTGCTGCAGCTCTATAGGTTTGGTGCTATCAGTAAACCTCAGGATTGATACCAATAACAACAGTAATCATGGAATTGTTTAGCTTGGAAAAGACCTTTAATAATCCACCCCAAGCCTCAGCTTCTCCCAGGCAAGAACTCAAGTGCCCCTGATGTCATCCAGCCTGAAGAAAGGCTCTCAACCTGAGATTGTGGCTGGAAAACAAAGTTGGAAGCTGAACACCAGGGAAAAGGAGAAGAGCCTTGTAATGGAATTACCTATGGTCTCAAACAGAAACTGTGGGATTTGGACTGTGAGGTTACTGTGCTGGGTGATTTTTTGCAGGTCATTACTGAAGATGTCCCTGCCCATGGCAGGGGGTTGGACTGGATGACCTTTAAACCTTTTCAAAATTGCTTTCAACACAAACCATTGTGTGACTCTATGATTGTAGTTTGATTAGACCATTAACACCTTAATTAGAGTACTAACACACTTTCTTTGGAGTGCATGTCCAAAGGGTGTTCTGTGGTGACCTCTCACCCACAGGGTGTGCAGCATTGCCCCAGGCAGCAGAGAGACAGAGCAGAGCTGAGCACACCTTCCCCAGGGCCTCAGGTCTGGATCAAGTGTCATGGACCTGTCCTTATCCCAGAGCCCACATCTCCCCCTGAAGTGGGAGGAGGCAGGAAGGTCTCTCCTTTAGTTCTTGTACAACCCCCTGAAGCCTACAGCACCCTGGGGCAGGAAGGGCTGGCTGAGCTCCTTCCTCTGCTTCAGCTGCTCCCAGGAGCATCCCAGCTCTGTTTTTACAGGGAATGTTTCTGAACTGGCCCTAAAAAACACTCCGTGCTCAGCAGATTCCTGTGTCTGTCCCACATTCCCATTCCAGCCGTGGGAGGTGCAGGAGGTGCCCTCCCAGCCCACATGCCCAGATTCCCTCCCACACACGCTGTGGGGCAAGGGGATGGCTAGATTATGTCCGGTATGGATTTAGGTCAGGAAACCCTTGGAGACCCTGTCCAAGAGTCTGTCCTCAACATGGAGCTCCTCCTGTTTTGGCAAAGAGCTGGTTCAGGTACAACACCAGGAACCTTCCAAACAGGACTGGAATTAACAGATCCACACATTACTAGGAAATACCATGGAGAGTGAAACCCTATAAACGAGGTGCCTGTGTGGATCATCCCTGGGGGAGTGGGTCTAGCTCTGCTTATGGAGGATGCATCCATCCATAGAATAATTTAGGTTAACAACCAGCCCAGATCACTGAGTGCCACATCCAGTCCTTCCCTGGACACCTCAAAGAATGGGGACTCTACCAGCACCCTGGGCAGCTCCAATGCCTGACCACCCTTTCCAGGAAGAAATTCCTCTTAATGTCCAACCTGAGCCTCTCCTGCAACTTGAGGCCATTTCCTCTCCTCCTGTCCCATCCATCCATCCATCCATCCATCCATCCATCCATCCATCCATCCATCCATCCATCCATCCATCCTCCTGCTGACACAGCCACTCACCTGTTGTTGCACTCGCCAGTGATGGTTCTGTAGCCAGAAGAGTTACAATTTATTTTCTTATCCTGCTGGTCACATCCAGTGGCCTTGAAAATCACCCCCACCTGAGCTGGAGTCAGCAAGTCTTGCAGGGAACAAAAGAGAAAAAACATACTGGAAAACACCGGCCCTGCTGGGTTTGCTCAGGAAAAGGTTTTCCTGTACCCTTGTACCTCTACCCAGCATCTTCGGCACAACCACAATGTGCTGTCACTTAAATCTTCCAGCTCAAAAATGTGCCAAGGATCATCTTTGACTGGCAGATGCTTTTTCTGGTTTGGAAAGCATCAAACTGAGCAAAGCTGTGGTCAGATCTCATTTATAATCATGTTGGGCTCATGCAGCGGCAGAATGGTTTTCTAGTACTGACACTTCCTCTCTCTCTTTTTATCTCCACCATAGAATGCAGGCACAGCCATCCTAGGGGCTGTTACAAGTTTTTTCCCCTGGAAGCAGCTTCCAGCATGTGTTGCCCGTGCTTGGAGCTGCCTGGAAAAGAACCACCCTGTGGCTGGGCTCACTGAGGGCATTGTGCTTTGCTGTGCACATTTCTCTTTGCACGGGAGCTAAAGTGGCAGACTTCAACAAGAAAAGTTACAGAATCACAGAATCATGGAATGATTTGGGTTGGAGAGACCTTAAAAATCATCTTGCTCCAACCCCCTGCCAAGGGCAGGGACACCTTCTCAAGTTTCTCCAGCCTGGCCTTGGACACTTCCAAGGATGGGGCAGCCACAACTTCCCTGGACAACCTGTGCCAGGGCCTCAGCACACTCCCAGCCAGCAATTTCTTCCTAACATATAATCCAAATCTCTCCTCTTTTATTTTAAAGCCATTCCCTCTTTTCCTGTCACTATCTATCCATGTAAAAAGTCTCTCCCTCTTTCTTATAAGCCCTCTCAGGCACTGGAAGGGGCTCTAATGTCCCTCCAGAGCTTTCTCTTCTCCAGGCTGACCCCCCCTCTCCCAGTCTGTCTCCCTAGGGAAGATGCTCCTTCTTAACTCTTGCTGCTCGCTTCACATCCCGTCCCTCGGAGGTTTCCTGGTCACTGCTGCCACCAACAGTCTGGGTCACAGCATGGTTTAAAAAGCCACTGGGCAGGTGGGTGAGAGGTGGCCCTGACAGGGCTCTGTAGTGTTGCTGGAGCATCAGTGCTGGATGGAGAGGCTGGAGCTCTGCACTGCCAGTCCTGCCATTGCCTTCCAGCTCCTCCTGTCCTGGAGCAAAGCCAAGGCACCTCATGATGTGTCTTATCCTGCTAGTGCTTTACTGTAATGTTAGGAAAGTGTTTGAAGCCAGGCTAGATGAGACTTGGAGCACCTTGGGACAGTGGAAGTTGTCCCTGCCTATGGCACTGGATGGGCTTGAAGGTCCCTTCACACCCAAACCATTCCATGAGTTCATATTGATATGGCAGGAATCCTCCCTGTGTGTCCCTGAGCTGTTCCTCTCACTGGCCCTGCTTTGCCTCCTTCTCTCAGCAGCCTAGCCTGGCCTGACTCCATCCCACAGAGGATGCTGCTCCTCCAGACACACACTGAAATGTCCTCTTGCATCTCCCCATTCCCTGTTTGGGCAGTGCTGTGCCTGTGCTGTGACTCCAAGTGCTGTCTGAGGTCTGGCTGAAGGGCTGCTTTCCTTGGGGTGGAGTTGCTGGGAGTCATCCCTGGGTTTGCTCATTCCCTACTCAAGGAGTGAAATATCCACCAAAGCCTTCCAAGCTTTGACCCGTTGGAACATGAACTTCAGTACAGCAGAAGGAACCAGGGAAGTGCACAAAACAGTTTCATTGACTGAAAAATCCCCAAATAATATTAAAGATGGGAAAAAAGAGCACAGAAAAATAACTCAGCTTTCCTTCACTGCAGCCACATGGGAGAGATTGGTCACGGCCCGTCACAACTCCCTTTCCCTCCCTCCTCCCAAGACCCAGTGACCAAGCCCTGTGTGTCCCTCCTCTGCCTTGCTCCTGGCCAAGGGGGATCCCACCTGTGACGTTGAAGTCGCCCCTCACAGCCCATTGCAGCCTCTCTTTGAGCAGGCTCAGGGTGCTGTGCAGATAATCCGCTGCCCGCACGGCCGCTCGTGTCCCCTCCACGGGCTGCTTGAAATATCTCAGGAGCTCTGCTGGGGTCAAGGCATTGCTCTGCAGGTTCTTCTTTATGCTGCAAGGGACAAGAACCCAAAATCTGAATTGGGAAGGGGCAGGGATGCTGCAGTTGCACACCTGAGCATCAGGCACGGCACATCCCAAACCTGAACTGCTGGAGTCACTGGGAGAGGCCAGGACTGCTCCTACACCCTCCACAGAGCAGCAGAGACGACTGCAGGAAGGGAGCCTCTGAAACTGCCCAGCTCTACCTGCCAGAAGGCAAATCACATCCATGGGGCACCCGCTCAGCTTTATCCAGATCATCAACAGCTGTCACTGCCTAAAGGCCTCCAATGTCTGCAGGCCACCCTGTCTTAAGGCAGCTGGATCCTGCTCTCAGCTGGAGGATGCCCCAAGCCAGGGAGGGGATTCAGAGTGTGGCTGCTGGCAGAGGACAGGTATAGGCTGGTAGGAAGCTGGACACTTCCAAAGCATGGCTGGGAGTCCCACAAAATGTCCTCACTGCAGTGTTCAGCTGATTGCTGCATCCGTGGGAGGGAACCACTGGAAATAAAGAGAAGCCCATGCTGGTTTCAACTCAGGGCTCCTGCTCAGAGCATCCTGAGGGGTGCAACAGAGTCCAGCAATAGCATCAGGTGCAGCTGTGAAGGTGGGCAGCCCTGGCACAGGTTGCCCAGAAGAGCTGTGGCTGTGCCATCCCTGCAAGTGCTCAAGGCCAGGCTGGACAGGGCTTGGATCACCCTGAGATGGTGGAAGGGATCCCTGCCCATGGCTCAGAGATGAGCTTTAAGATCCTTTCCAACCCAAACCACTCTGTGATTCTGTAATTCTCTGAAAACCAAGCTGGAAGGAGCAGCACGTAGGAGGTCACAGCTCTCGGTGACCCAACAGACTGGTGTAAAATCAGGGTGAGCGGACAAAAGCTGGATGACAGCGTTGCGCTCCCGGATTTCCCCACCCCGTCATCCCTGTGCTGTGGGGAGGAGGAGAGGTGGGGGAGCTGTGGTGCAGGAGGGGACAGGGACAGGGGACAGGGACAGGGGACAGAGGACAGGGGACAGAGGACAGGGGACAGAGGACAGGGACAGGGGACAGAGGACAGGGACGCGCCACACCCAGCCAGGCTCTCACCGGTCCCGTGTGCGCTTGTAGGCAGCATCCACCATCTGCCGAGCCTCGGCCACGCTGCTCAGCAGGGCCGTGTCCGACAGCTCCAGAGGCACATCTGGAAAGGGAGGAGCAGAGGTGAGGGTACCCGCAGGCGGCATCTCTGCACCTCCAGCACCGGCGACTGGACACAGCAGCGCCGGAGGCAAGTGCTGCTCCCTCTCCAGAGACCTGCAGATAAATGTATTTCCCAAGAGAGGCTGAGAGTCTCTCCGGGGCATGAAGAGAGTCCCTCCATCAGTGGAGGCTTCAAACAGCCCAGGACAGTGAGAGGTGCAGGCACCATCTGTGCTGCCCTTTCACAGCAGAGCATTTGAACAGCTGTGGCTGCCCCTGGATCCCTGGCAGTGCCCAAGGCCAGGCTGGACATTGGGGCTTGGAGCAGCCTGGGATAGCGGGAGGTGTTCCTGCCCATGGCAAGGGGTGGAATGGGATGAACTCTAAGCTTCCTTCCAACCCAAACCATTCTGGGATTCTCTGATTCTACAAGAAGCCCAACTTCTCCACGGCTTTCCCCAGTCTCTCCTGCAACCTACTGCCATTTTCACTGCTCCCCTTCCTGCCCTGAGGGGAGCTCCCAAAATGAATTTCCTCTCCATCATCTGCTGACTGTGGGTCACAGAAAGGGAGGGGACAGGCCCTGAGGGCTTCTCTGAGTGACAGCACTTTCCTACAGTTTCTGGGAAAGAGGAAAACTTCAGAAAATAGCACAAAGGGATGAATATCTCCCAAATGTCCCCAGTTTCTTTTAAATATCTTCCCAGATCAGCCCGGAGCTCAGCACTTGGACTGTCCTGATGAGACAAATGATGCCTGGACCTGATGAGAAAAATTATTGCCTGGACCACCATTTGAGATGAATGAACAGCCAGGCATGTGCTTTTCATAAGGATTTGACATTAACAGATGGAAGTCTCTATATGTTTTGGAGCAGTGGTTCGGTGGGCTGGAAGAGGGGGAGTGACTTCCCCATCCCCACACTCCACAGGCTCTGGTAGCTCTCTCAGGTGAGTGTTCCATGGGCATGGACCAGTGCTGGGAACTGATCTGCTTTTACCTGATTTTGAGGAATCAGGTAGGATGTGAACCAGTAAAAACCTGAAAGAACCAAGATTGGTGCCACAAGACATACAAACTGCGCTCCTTCTGGCACCTTTTCAGGGCTGTGCTGCTGCATGACAGGCTCTTTCAGACACAGCTTCATCTTTCCCACTCAGAAAATCCCCTGATCTGCAAAGCCTGAGGCAAGGACAATACCGTAGGAAGAGGACACAGATGCCTGGAACAGGCTGAGGATCACCAGCAACCCCAGGACGTTTTCTGCCTTCATCCCTGCAAAGAAATGTGAGTGAAGAAGACCAATAACACGTGGATGCACCAGGAAGGTTCGTGCCGAGGTGGAGGATGGCATGTGACAAGGGAGCTCATGAAGCATCCCCTGTCCAGTGCAATGCTCCCAGGAGGGAGTGCACTGCCTGAGATCCTCTCAATGCCACGTGGAAAAGGAACAGCCTCCTGTCCCAGGGACTGCCAGCACTGGGACTTTGGGGGCAACACAAAGGGACCAGAATCTGCCGCCAGGGCAGCACACAGTGTGCAACGGAGAGCTAGTGGGGAAGAGGGAAGAGCAGCTTCTCTACACCTCTGTTTCTGTGTCTTTAAATTCCAAGGGTCCTCCTTGCAAGTACAAGATGTCACATATGAGGACTGTATTCTGTTTATTCCTGATTAGCCTGGGACTGAGGATCTTCAGATTAAAAGTTACACCAAAAGTTTGGAGGAAATAATATTTAGAATGTTGCTACAAAAAAATCACCATGAGTGAACTGTTCAGGTTCCTCAATAGAGCCAGAATGAAGCCAACCATGAGCTGGGTATCACTCTATCCCCATAATTATAAAATATGGCATTTATATTTGTGTTTTAATGGGAATTTATTAAATTATGACCTAGCTGTTCCTTTAACATCGACTGCAGAAGGAGTTGGAAATATTTAATAGCCGTTTAATAGATGTTTGGGGTGTTTTTCCCAAAGCTGACCCACTCACCTCCCAAGGCTGTTCCAAGCAATCAGCTCCCAGAATGACCCCAGAGCTGTGGGCTGAGCACCCGCCGTGAAGCTGCCTCAAAGGCACCCCAAAAAGCCCGGCTGAGCCCCGTCCCTTCGGAGCAGCCCCTGGCGACAGCAGCACGGCGCTCCAGGCGCTCCCTTTGCAGCGCTGCAGGGCTGGCCCAGGGTGGAAGCAGCGGGAACCGCAGAGCTCAGCTCCAAACTCAGCCCCAGCTCCCCAGTCCCACCCCCGGCAGAGAAACAAACACCCCACGAGAGAAAACAGGCTGTGCCCGGGCCAGGCTCTCACCTGCGATCCGCCGGCTCCTCCCTGCCCGCGGCCCCTCCGCTCCCGCTTTTATCTGCCCGGCGTTATCAGCAGCGGCTGCCCCGGGGCCGAGGAGCTCCCCTGGCAGCCGGGCCAGGGCTGCACTCACCCCCCACGCCAGCCCCCGCTGCGGAGGCTCCTTTGCTGCAGCTGGGTGCACAGCCTGATGCTCCACCGGAGCTCTCTGGGGATTTCTGAAGGTGGAGATGTGACCACTTTGTGGTGGTTTGAGAGTCTTGAGCCCTTCTGGGGGTGTCTTCCAGGGACAAGGTTCCTTCCCCCATGGTGCTCTTCATCCTCTACCACTTTTAAAGTCCGAGGTAACGTCTTTACATCTCCCCCCGGAGACACCTGCAGTGCCCAGCACTCCCCATCCCACCTCCTCTCCCCCACATCCCCTGGGGGTCCATGAGAGCTGCTCCTTTTTCCTGTGCAGGAGCGGGCACTGGGATGATGGTTTGAACAGGCATCACCCTCCAGCTGCTGGCCTGGAGCATGGGGCAGCCCAGGTGGGTCTGGCCTCTGCCCAAAGTGCTGTTGCACCAGGAGCTGAGCTGGCAAAGCATCTCCTCTGTCACGAGCCAAAGCCCCTCTCCCTTTCCCAGAGCAAAAGCTCCGATGGACAAAATCCTTGCCATGCTGACAGGGCAGAGGGATACTGCTGGATCACTGGGGATGTGTTTGAGCATGGAAGCCTACAGGGAGGCAGAGGAGCTGCTGTTCAGCTCCTCCTCACTGCACGTTGCAATTGTGTTTGCCTTCATGGATCAAAATTCCTTGGATCAGCAGCACAGACTGGGAGAAACCAAGTTCCTGCCAGGGCTCCCCAAGGCTGCTTGGATGAGGGCCTTCACCTGGACTCTGCCCTGCATGGACACCCCAGGACCCACAGTGGCTGTAGAATGGTACAGGTGGTACAGCGCCTCTGGCAGTGACTCTGCAGGTATGATCAACCCCAAAGCTGGGATCCACCATCCCCATCCCCAAAGTTGCCTCCTTGCAAGTGGAGCTGTGAGCTGACACTGGTTCTGGTCACTTAATGTTTTAAAGAAAATCAGCAAAGCAAACAACAAATCTTGCAGTGAGGCCCAGGTGAGGATGATCCTGTTTGCAGACTTGTTTTTAAAACCTGGAGAGAATTCACCTGGAGCCCAGGAGAAAGCTGGGTTTGGTCAGCCTGGAGGGAAGGTGGCTCTGGAAGCCTTACTCTTGACCTTGACTGTCTCATGGAAGGGCTGCAGAGTAGTCAGAACAGACAGAATTATTCAGAGTGCCCAAGGATGGAACAAAAGGCAATGGCACGTGCTACTTCCAAGAAAATTCCCAACAGATGTAAGAAAACACCCAGGACAGTGGTGAAGTGCTGGTACAGGGCTGAGAACAGAGGTGGGGCCTGCATCCCTGGTGATAATGTTCCCTTGAATGAGACCCTGAGCAACCTCCCCTGGCCTTCAAGGTGATCCTGACCCAAGAGACTCAGGAGGTGCCTCCAGCCCCCCCTTTCAGTGTGTGAGACAGAAGCAGAGCATCTGCCTGAGGTCCCAGCTTCAGGACCAACCCCAGCTTTAGCTCCAGCTCCAGCATCAGAAGCAGCTCCAGAGCCAGACACAGATCCAGCAGCAGCTCCAGAACCAGCAGTTTGCACAACAGAGACCACAGCATGGGTCTTGTGCAAAGGGGCAGAGCTGGTGGGTTTGCAAAGCCACGCTCTGAGTCCCTCCTCTGCTGCATCAGCACCAGATGGAGGAGGAGGAGGAGGAGGATTTTTCAAAGGCTATGGACAGTTAGTGCATGTCAGTGCTGATAAATGTGTTTCACAATGAGGAACTTAATTCAGAGAATCAGAGAATGGTTTGGGACAGACGTTACAGACCATCTCGTTCCACCCCCCGCCTTTGGTCCGGACACCTCCCACTGTCCCAGGCTGCTCCAAGCCCTGTCCAA
>VZSR01003083.1:2257080-2325600 GCA_013398615.1 Brachypodius melanocephalos | reverse complement strand
AAAAAAAAAAAAGGTTCTCCCTCCAACTGCTTCAGAAACCATGGAAGCAGGGGGTTGTGAGATGCTTTGTTTCTTGAATGTTTACTTTCCCTGGAGACTGTGACCCTGCCCCCAGATCAGGGTGAACAGGAAAGGCCATGGGCTTGGCTGAGCCTTCTGGTGAGCACCAACACAACCTTGCACTCAGAGACCACAAGCTCCTCATTTGGAGAATGGAAACAAGAATATATTTATGCCACCAGCAGCTTCCCCAAGCAGAGGTGTGCCATCCACACCTGGGCTGTGGCACAGCAATTAGAAGCAGAGGATGCAAAGCAGAACATCTGGATTATGTCTTTATTTCATCCCTTTTTTTTTGTTTCTTGTAGCCTTTCATGTTTAGCTATAACAACTTGAAGATGTTAATCTTAAATCTTTCTCATGGAGACCTCTCTGAGCTTTGCTGAACAGCCTGTCTGGTGTTGGGGAACCAGCTGAACTAGGGAGACTGCAGAATGATGGGTCTGGGTCTATCACAGCAAAATTTACAGGAGGTAGAGACACAACACACACCCTGTGTTCCCTGGGGCTCAGAGCTGGGCAGGGAGGATGGAAGCACCAGGAGCGAGGGAACCAGGCAGGGACTGGCTTCACGGGTCCTCTAGCTCTGGGCACACCCTAGAATGTTCCAGTGGCTGCTTTTCTTCCTAAAGGGCTTTTTTTTTTCAATTCATCCCCTGACGAACTGATAAAAGCAGTTTCTTTCAAAAGACCTCCAACGACTCACTTAAGAAACTCCAGTTGGTAAATTCAGTTAGAAGAGCAACGACTTCCTCCATGGGAGGTCAGGCTGCAGATAAAGCTGTGGGTTGCTGATGAGTTTCATCACTGAGGCTGCTCCAGAAGCCATGGAAACTCCAGCAGAACTGCAGCACCTCACCCTTTCAAAGCCTTTGGTCTGTCCTTGCCCTGACTCCCATCCATCACAGGACACCGTGCCTTAACTGCGGTATCAAAATCCTCATGGAGTGTTTCTCTCTAGGGAGCAGCAGCTTCCCAAACAAGTCCTTCCTGTCAGGTGAATCCCGCAGAATCCCCCCAAAATCCCAGAGTGACTTCTGGCACCTTGGCTGGATTCCCAGAGGCTCCAGGTGCAGGATCACACCCCTGACCCAACACTCACACAGGAGTCCAGCCCAGGCACTCCGGGCAGCCTCGTGTCCACAGCCCTCCCTGGTGTCCTGCATCGCCAGGGCTGCCACCTCAGCCCCTGCCCTCACCCCACGCCCAGGGCATCCACAGCCAATCTGTCCCTCTGAGAAGTGGATGCAGAAGGGGCAGAACATCCCCAAGGTACAGGTGGTTGGTTAATTTCCCCACCCCTCTGAAGAAGCATCACTGAATCTTTGGCTTTTTTAAGGAAAATGTATATTTGTGAAAATAGACTTTATTATAATAAAATTTGATATTAAATAAAAACATACCATACCACCACCACTTATGGCCGCTGTGCTGGCACCACTCACGGAGCTCACAGAACTGCCCTGCTCAGAACAAGGACGCACTGGAACATGCAGAGAAAGAAACACAGGGAGGGACAGAAACCACGGCATATAAACCCCTCCGTGCTTGGCCAGGGCTGTGTCTCAACTGCAGGAACACATCGTCTCCTACAAAAACAGTGCCAGCTGCTCAGCCCCAGCCCTGCTCTCCCAACACTCTGGCTCGGGAGCAGCTCACGGACACAGCTGAACGGAACCACGGAGAGAGGCAGACGGACAAATAAATAAATAAATAAATAAATACGTAGATCAATCAATCAATCGATCAATAAATAAATTGATAAATAAATAATAAGGCGGAGTCCCCAGCCAGTGCATGGTCAAGGTGAACCAGGCAAGAGCAGCTGACAGCAGCCCACCCCCACGCTGAAGAACTGACCCCCACCATGGCATCACTCCTGCCTCCCTGGGGATCCTTGTGCTGGAAGCTGACTGAGGCAGTGTGGGATGCTCCTAGGCACAGCTGCATATTTACAGGGTTACAGTACAAATAAGAACTCACTCATCAGCCCAGAGACAGCGAAGGGGAGTCACAGGAACAGAAAAGTGCAAATTTTCTTTGCAGGAAGTGAAGGAATTGACATGACCTTCTTTGGAGCAGAGAAATACCAGGATGTGGAGTACAAAGGGTCTCTCCTAAGGGGCTGGGGCTTTGCTTGGAAAAGCCAGTTAGCTAACTTACAGCCAGAATATAATCCTTAAATTAAAATATTTACAGGGAAACAATGCACCGACGGCTGCATGAAGCAGGACATGCTGGATCCCGGAGCTGAGCCCTCACACCCCAGAGCCACTTTCTCCCCAAGGGCTCTCAGCTCCCACACCCTCCGGAGTTTTCTCAATTCAACACATACTTCTTCCCCATGAAAATAACCAGCTCACTGCTGAGGGCTTCTCCTGAACTCTCAGTCTCTGGAGCTGTGTGGGCAGCCCCAATGGAATAAACCCCTTGTTAGTTTTTCTTATTGGACCCAAGTTTTTTGAAGAGGTTTTTCCCTTTGAAGAAGAAGCCTCTCTTCTTTTTTCTCTGCCCAGGTGCATCACTGCAGGTGAGGAGGGCCAGCGATGCCGGCTCCGGACACTGCTCGCCCGGGACAAGGCAGGAAGGTGCAGGTGGAGGAGGAGATGGAGAGGAGTCGCTCTGCTCAACAGATCCATCGGGATTTATCTGGGTGGGAAGAGAGGAAAGAACAAGTTAGAGCTGCTGAAGGAGATCACGCCAACATAAACCTCAGGCAGAAAATCCGGCCTTCTCTCCTCTCTGCAGGTGCAGTTCCACTTAGGAAGTTTCCTGTGGACTTATATTTTGTACCTACAACCCAGACCCTTCCTTAGCTAAGAATTCCTGAAATTTCTGAACTTTGAGCTAAGAACAGGGCAGCACAAAAGACCCACTAAGGACATGGTAAAACATGCTGCTCCACAGCTAATTAAGTGAATCAGCTCCTGAGAGCATGGATGGAGACAGGTACTGATGAATCCATGGATGCCTCAGCCATGGTGCCTGCTGGGCTCCCAGCATGCTCTGGGACAAAAGCCAGGATATAAACAAAACCAAATTTCATAAGAACAAGTGCTCTGCAAGACCTCCAGAAGATCAAGGAGACTGGCTAAGCCCTGAGGCTTCTCAACAGTGGCCATGGTAGGAAGAAGAATTGGGGGTTCTGCAAGGCTGCTCAGCATCCAGCAGATCCAGAGGCAGGAGGGGCAGAAAGCCAAGGCTGGTGCTCTGCAGTGGCACCAGTGGAGGAGGACGTGGAGAAGTCTTAGATCAAGCGGCACACAGGAACATTCCTGAGCCTGTCAGTGTTTGAAATGGTTAATTGGGACCCACCAGTCTCAAATAGTGCTGCTCCCTTTGGAAAAGGTTTTTGGAAATCAGAATGTGCCCTAGTCCTGAGCTCAGTTTCCCCTTCACAAAGCACCGAGAGGTCGGTTCCTAGCAGCAGCCTTCCTTTGACAATCTCCTCTCACCAGGCTTAGGTGTCCAGACAGTGACAATTACCAATCCGGCAGGTCAAGCTTTCCCAACAGGCAGCAAAGTTCCTCAGAGAAGAGGCTCTGGGTTTCTGAGGCTTAGGAGAGCCTTAGTTACTGCCTTCTCTTCCACACAGTTTTCACAAACCAGCAGCTTCCAAGCTTCAGCTGTACATCCTGTCTTGGCATTACCCAAAACACAAGGTGAGAGTGGCTGCAGCTGTGCCAGCAGAGTTCTCTGGACACTGGAACATCACAGCCTCAGCATCCCTCTATCTGGGCCCCACTGAGCTCCTCACAGGTCTGCAGCAGCCACAGCCCCTAGAGAGAATGTGAGATGGTGACAGTGGCAGCAGGACCCTCTGCTGAGGTAGAAGCACTCCTGAAGATCAGACTCCAGCCAGGAACTGTGTAAGGATGCCCAGTAGCTGCCCCTGGGCAGGACTGGATGTGCCTGTTCCTGGTCCTGCTCTGTGTCCAGGGCAAGCAGCTGAATAAAGCAGAAGCAGAGCCTGGAGCACTGCTGCCTCACTCATGCCCTGTGGGGACTTTATTTAAGGTCTCCTGGGGTGCCAAGTCAAAGCAGCCCTGCTCTGTCACCCTACTGCTGGTTCAGCACCCTCTCCTTTGGGACCAGGAGCACTCAGTGGCTGTGACCTCTCCTCCCCTCACAGGTGAAAGCTGTGCTGGTCCAGGCTGCTGCAGGAGTGAAGAACTTCTGGCCCAGGATGAGCACAAACCTCTGCTCTGGGTGGGACTCAGCACCTACAATACTTATGGAGTCAGTGCTGAATGGGCAGGAGCACAGGGAGCTCTGTCTTAGGAGTGAATTTGTGATTCCTCCCAACTCCACAAAGCTGAGAGTCAAATTCTGCCTCACAGCAATCACTGAGCTGTGCCAGTGCCATTGGACTCTTCCTTACCTGAACTACAGGACAGAGCTGGAACTGCTCTCTGCCTCTCTCCCCAGCAGTAACCAATCCCACAGCTGACTTCTCCTCAACTCACACTCTCTGCTCACCTGAAAATGTTGCTTTCCAAGGCACTCCTGCAACACTCCAGGTGTGCAGCACTGTGCCCTAAGGCCAGCTGCTGCCCAGGACATGCTGCAGGAGGTCACATATGCTGACAATTGGCCCAGGATGGCCCTTGGGAAAGGTGCACTCTGCCTGCAAGGTCCACTCCAACCAACGCTGCAGCAGCAGCTGCAACCTCTATAAATCCTGGCAGCTCCCTTGTGCAAGGAACAGCACTTGGTGCTGGATAAACCCAGTGTTAGGTCTGAGGAGTCTGGGAGTAAACCCGAATAAATCCAGATGACCATGTGCAGCCAGAAATGCAAGATTTATGGGGGCAAAGAGAAAAAGAAAGCCAGGTGAGGGCTAACTTGGAGCCCACTCTCTTGCAGGGAGCAAAGAAAGAATCCCCAAGTTCTGCTCCAGAAACTGTTTATGATTTGTGCAATGAAGAATCCTTGGATAAAACACCCAAAAGCACTGTGCTAGCACCAGAAAGGGCTCACCAACACTCAGTGAGTGGTGTGGGAGGGATGTAAAGGCCTCTGTGCAGCCAGAGCAGTGGATGCTCTGTCCATGCACCATTGGAAAACACTTTTTGGGTAAAGGTGGAACAGTTTCAGGACAGACCTGAAGTGGCCCCACAAACAACTTCTCCTCTTCTCAGAGGTCTCTATGTGGCAGGAAAGCAACAGAAGCAGCTCACAGATTCATGTGGTAAGAGAAAAATCATACTAAAATTGGGGGTTGTTCTCTAAGAGAAACAAAGGAAAAACTGCTCTGTAAAAATCCCCATACAAGTTACTAGAGTGATAAACACAAGAGTGATGTCAGATTTCAGGGGTGGTTTTAGTGCTCTCTCAGGTGTTACTGATTAACACAGTTTCTAGAAAACAAACATTTGAAACTAAGGAAAACAAAGACTGCTCCTGCTGGTCCCCAAAACCAGAAGTCTCACCCCCCCCAGCCCCAGAACAATTATCCACACAAGGTTGGTTTTAGGTACTAAGTGTTACTATTTTCTTAAATGGATGGTGGGTAGGGGTTTTTCAGGACTATTCTCAGGAAGGAGTAAAATCCAGAAGGAAAAAATCCCAGGCTGAACATGAAGTGTGCTCAGACTGAGGAGGATCTTGCAAAGGCCAAACAACACTTTGGCTGTTGATGTGAACAGAAGTGCCAAGCTGAATTACAAAGCAGATCCTTCCCAAACCTGAATATCCAGCACAGTCCCATCCTGATCCCCAAAACCACCAGATAATTGCTCCAACCAGCTGCACTTCATGTGCTGAATGGTTTGTCTTCACCACAGAACCCGGGTGGCAGTGAATGGTCTGACATCAGACCCGAAGGTGGATTTGCCACCACAGCCCCAAACCAGCCTGTCAAACTGCAAGCAAGAACAGGAGCCAACTCCAGGGGCAGGAGCCTTTGAGGTGCTGGGCTGGGTGGGAGGTTGAAGGTCTCACACACTTACATGGTTGCTCTATGTATCATTCATATCTATCACCGGACTCTTCTCTTCCTCATTCTCTGAAGAAAAGAACCATTCCAGGTGCGTGACACAGGCAGAAATAAATACATGAAATCAATTAGAATCAAACACTTTCTGAAGGTACTTTACAATCAGTCTTTGACAGAAACTGCGTGTTACTGATGGAAAAATATTCCATCAATAGGAACAGCATTAAAACAGCTGCTAAGCATGAGTGTTTTGGGCCCTGGCTGTGACCAGAACTTCTTGGATCCTTCTCTTTGCCGTGTTTTTCTTTATTCTAATCTACAAAAGCTGTCAGTTTGTAAGTTCAAGTGCTTCACCTTTTCAGTTGCCAGCATTTTAAGATTTACTCAGAAATAATTAAAAAATTATCCACCTTCCCCAGTTCAATTTGGAAATAAATTGTCCTTATTCTCAGGCCTTTGGTAGGGCAGCAGGGAGAAGGGAAGTGTGAAGAACAGACAGGGTAAGGAGTTCACATCCAAGAAGTTACAAGTGATTTAAAAATCACTCATGGAGAAGCTTCTGTTGCAACTGGAACAAGCTGTAACTGAGTCCAAAGCTCTGCCATGGTGGACACAAATTCCCCCTGAGGTGCCAGGGCTCAAGCTGAGACTGGGAATTTGCAAGGGAGCCTGCTCTGCTAATAGCAAATTGAACAATAAGTTTTCCTTAACTCCGTGGGGTGGAAGTGCTACAGGAATTTGGAAAGCTTCAGGCATGGCTGTATCACTGGGAAAGTCCATTCCAGCTCAGGGATGGATATGGAATACGTGTTTTACAGGAGGCATTTCTTTCTCCTGCCTTACCCATGAGGTTTTCTGCCCACAGGTTGGGATTCTGCGATTGCTGTGACAGCCAGAACCACTGTGGGGTCAGGTTCTGTCTCCTCAGGAATCACTAAACACACTTAAATGCAGTTAATTAATACCAGTTTGGCTCTGAGCAGTGTAAATATACCACTTTTAACAGGGGGAAAATGTGCCTTTCCTGTTTGGAAGCTGTTTAGACAGGTCTGGATTGCAAAGCAGAAGTGGGAGGAGTGCTGGGGGGACTGAGCCAGGATCCCCTGGGACAGTATCCAGGAGAAGCAGAGAGGCAGCAGGACAGGAGCCAGGCTGGCATGACACAGAAGCAGCCAAAGCACAGTCATGCCTAGGGAGTTCAAGCTGATTCCCACTGAAAGAAAATTGGTTTAATTATCATTATCTGAATTTTCCAGTCCCCCAATTACAGACACAGAGAAGCAGTTCATGGATCAGGAGATAAGAAGATAAGTACCAAATCCAACAGGTTCCTGCTCAGTGCACCCAAAAATCAGAGCCAGTGTAAGGGGAGGCTTCCTTGGATCTCAGGCACAGAGGACTTGAGACAAATGGAAAGGTTTGAAGGGCAGGCAAGCCTGAAACGTGTCTTATTTTATATGGGTTGTTTTTAACACACCTGAAAGGTGCTTCTGTTTAAAAAAATGTCATGAAACCTAGGAAAAGAGCTTTCCAACATTCAGCATGCAGGGATATGTTGGCCAAAGTGCTGTCCAGGGAATCAGTCACCCACTGAACTCAGCAGCACAGAGCAGAGATGAAAGCGGGTCTGGCTTTGCAAACCCTTCACACCTGCAAGTGGCAGGCAAGGTCACCTGAACTCCCCCTGGTTCCTGGGGGGATCCGGGCTGGGGCTGGAATAACAACCCCTGGAATCTGAAACAGGCTCTGTGGCTTCTAGTTGATGCCAGAGGGAAGGGGAAGGTCTGAACTAAACCACACCTAGAATTCCACCTTTGTTTTACTGGTTGAGGTGTCCTTTTGCACCCTCTATTTCAGATGAGTAATTTGGTATGAGAAAATAATTTCGAGAGAGAAAGTGAAGAATGAATCCCTGTGTGCATCCTTGTTAACCTCCAGGGAGGTTAGACCTGGGTGACCAGGGCGCTTAAACCCTGGCAGTAACAGCTGATTAACCTGTGATTCCCCAGCAAGGATTAGTATCCTCAACAGGGAAGTACAAGGACCCCAGAAAGCTGCTGAGGTCAGCAGAAGATCCAACAAACTGCCCACAAACCTCATTATCTGAGCCAGGCTGCTCTGCCCAAAGCGGCATCAAGGCTGGAGTGCAAATCCTGTACCCACAAAGCCTGGAATGTGGGAAGCAAGGGACAGGGCTAAGGTGAAGGGAGACCAGGCAGCATTCGAAGATAGAGAGATGGATACAGAGAACAGGAAGAGGTGAGCATTAAAAAAAAGGCTAAGAAAATCTGCAGAGAGCAGGAAAGCTGGGAAGAAACCAGTGAGGAGTTCAAGGGAGCAGGATTTGGGGATTCAGGGCCACCTACTCCCTAAGGACGGCTCAAAGCCAAACTGCTCTGACTCATGTGGGTCTGGCACCACATGACAGTGCCAATAACCTCCCAAAAAGGACTGAAGGTCGAGCTCACGTGAGCTGGGACCAAGCTGGGTCCCTCCTGCTCCTGTGAGACAGCACAGGGTGTCCAGGAAGGACAAAGGAGCTGCTACACTTTTAGCCTCAGCCCCTGACATGGCCCCAGTCCCTCCACTTCAGCCTTTATTCCAAGAGTCTCAGCAACACAACGAGTTAATTTAACCTCTGAATTCCTTGACTCTGGGGGATGCTTCTGAAACCGTAGAACCCATTCCCCAGATCTGTATGGGAAACTCCTCAGTGTGTTTTGAATTTATCCAGAAGCACCTCAGCCTGGATTAAGGTATATCTAACTTGGAGTGGATGGAAGAACATTGGTGTCTGGGCATGGATATATAATCATATTTATGATTGGATCCATATTCATGGATTCCAGAACCCTTTGGCATGGATATAATCATATTTAAGGAATTTTGTCTGCCTGGGGAGCTGGTTGAACTTTCCTTCCAGTAGGATTTTCCCACGGACCTTTCAGTGAATCTAAACAATTTGCAGGTGGGATTTGAATGCTCCTTGCCCACCAACCACAGCGAGGTCCCAGCAGGTGTTGTTTTGTGCCACTTTCTGCACTACAAGTAAGCCTTTGGGAAGAGCTCCCAGCACTCCCTCGGGATGAACAGGCTGCATGCAGTAAGTACAGTGATCCCATGGGTGCTGCATGCCATGCAACGTCCAGGCTCCAGACACATCCCAGCCTAGAGGGCAGTGCCATGCAGTCGCACATCTCACCTGGCTCTCAGCACTCAGCGGAGAAGCTTCTGTATCTTTTGAGTGGAATTCCTCGGCCGTGTCTCCATCCAAAGGGACAGCTTCCAGGAAGTTGGATGGGACAAGCCCTCTCTGTTGGTTCAGCTCTCCCTGCAAGATCAACATTCAATTCTCACATCAGCTGTCCTAGAGAAATAAGTAACAACTTGAGGTGCAGCGCCCTGCAGAGAAGGTTGGGCTGTGGGCTGAGACAAGTCCAGAACGCACCTACATAGGGAGGAAAGATCCACAGAAAATTCCATAACTCATATCCTTGCTTAGTTGTGGAACAATTCAGAGCACAGAAACACAGAAGAGAATAAAGGAAGAAGAGATAACAGCAAGTTGTGACCAAGGTGGTTTCTACAAACTCATAATCTCCACCACCATATGGAATAAGATGTGCCACAGGTGCCCTAGAGGCCTTGGATTTGCCCTGGTATTTACTGGTGTCTTTAGGAATGAGGTAGTACTGGCACAATGATCTGTTGGCATTGCATCCATGATCACAGAGGCCCAGAGCTGCACTATTGTATTCCTACAAATATGTATCCAGTTCAACAGGAGGCAGTTGGGTGAGACCCACCCCAGCAATGCTGTTTGTCCAACACTATAAAAGGATCAAGCAAAACATTCCCAGTGATGTCCCTAGACTTAACCTGAAGCTCAACCTCAAGTCTGATGTGTGAAGGCACACTGTTTCCCATGCAGGAAGAGGTGGATGATCCAAGGGCCAAGGCTCAACTTTGGCACAGAGCTGAAGGGCAGGAACAGCACCAGGAACGTGTCTGCTTACTTGGATCACCATCCCAGCCTCTGGCCCAAGTGTCTGAGTGCCTGGTGAAATGCTAGCTCTGAGCAGGTGCTGGTTTAGCTGGTGTGTGCATGGAAAAATACAGGCAAGACTTTGGGAAACCTGCAGGGAATTGATGCCAAAAAATAAACCCAGAATCACTGGGACATTTAAAGGCCATGGGGATCTCCCAGGGCTGGAGCCCCTCAGCTCTGGAGCCAGGCTGGGATACCTCAGGGTGTTCACCTGGAAAAGAAAAGGTTCCAGAGGAGAACTCAGAGCCCCTTCCAGGGCCTAAGTGAGCTCCAGGAGAGCTGGAGAGGGACTTTCCATAAGGGACAGAGAGACAGGACAAGGGACAATGGCTTCCCACTGCCAGAGGGCAGGGATGGATGGGATATTGGGAAGGAATTCCTGGCTGTGAGTGTGCTGAGGTCCTGACACAGGGCGCCCAGAGCAGCTGTGGCTGCCCCATGAACCTGGAAGTGTCCAAGGCCACATTGGATAGGGTTTGGAGCACCCTGGGATAGTGGAAGGTGTCCCTGCCCATGGCAGGGGGTGGAACTGGATGAGCTTTAAGGTCCCTTCCCCAAACCATTCCAAGATTCTGTAACATTGGTTTTACAGCAGGAGAAATGAGCACCGGAAACAGGCTGCCCTGCACTAAGTAGAGAGGGGTTTACTTTTTTCCCAAAAGCAGAATACTTTGTTCCCTGATTTCTGCTTCTCTGCCACTCCATGAACTCCAACAATTTCCAGTGAAACCACAGGACCTTGCCAAGCCCTGCACTTACATAGTAGAATCCATCATCGTCCATGGACCCAAAGACAGTGATAACATCCCCGGCACTGAAGGTCAGTTCAGCCTGCAAAGAGCCAGAGAATAGAGGTCACACGAGAAGCACTGCCTGGAATTTCTCACCACGAGCACAGGCTCCCCTCAGCTTCTTGCCCAATCTCACTCCAAGGGAGGGAGCCCACTATTTTAGCCTTGCAGGACCAGGATGCAGGAGGGAAACTGAAGTGGATAACTCTGGAATTCACTGTGAGGGAAGCATTTAATAAATTAAGACAAGAGCAAGGCCCACTTTAAACCCAATTTTAATAAGGTTTCAAAATAGTATCTACCACCTGCTCTGAAAAGGTGCATTGAGAACAAGCTCAGCAAGCACCAGAAGTATCTTCAATTTCTTTAAATACAATTAGAAATCCTGCTCCCTTGGATGAGCCTGTTCTGTATGCAGTACTCAGGGATTAGTCACTAGCAGGAATGCATACAAACAGAGAGGTTTAACCTGGACACAGAACAGGAGCACTGCACACAGTGACCCTTTGCTGTCACACCCTCTGTCCTGTCAAGACACCCCAGCACATGCTCCATGGGGTACAAGGCTAAAGACAAAGGTGTCACCAGTGTCTTTTAATGGAAAAAGCTGCCCAGTGGAGGCTCCAAACAGGTTGAGTCCCACTCAAGACACACTGTCACTTTACAAGTGTCAGCTGGAAGGGATCCACTTCCAATATATTTCCATATTATATCCCCAATTCTCAATTTAATCTCTTGAGGCTACAGATCACTTCCGTGGAGCACCTCCCACAGAACTTTCAGTAATTTCAGCTCTTGTCCAAAAAAGTTCTACAACAGCAAATCGCTGCAAGAAGTACAGTCATCTCCTCAGTGACAAGGGTTCAAAAGCGTTCGGTGGCTGGATACATGCTCACATTGTGTCTCCCCCAAGATATTCCACCGTCCCTAAAACACAGTCCTTGGCTGTCTCTCTCTGGGCAGGAAACACAGCTTGGGAAGCAAGCATTCCCTGAACTGTGCCCTCTGTTGACCAGACACTCCTTTGTGGATGAAGGGAAAGGACGTGAATCCCAACCCCAGGTTTACGTTTGCTCAGAGTGCTAACATAGCTAACAGAGCTTGGAGGAACAGAGAACAGAGCATGTGCTCCTCTTTTTGCAGAAAGGATTCTGCATTGCCCCCTTTCTACCTGGAACAGACTTACTACAAAAATACTGTTTGGATTGTATCCTTCCCTGTTTAGATTATATCCCTTCCTATTCCTGGAAGTGTTCAAGGCCAGGTTGGAAGGGGTTTGGAGCAACCCTGTCTAGTGGAAGGTGTCCCTGCTCATGGCAGGGCGTGGGATGAGATGAGTTTTAAGATGTTTTCCAACCCAACCCATTACATGATCCTGTGATTCTATATATAGGAATTGCTTGAAAACAAGAACTTTTCAAACTAGTCCATTAAACTGGAGCTAAATCTTTTTGCTTGAACAAAGACCTACAAAGATACTTAACTCAAAACTCATATCAAATTAAGTGTCAAAAGTGCTTTCAAACTCTTAAGCAGGCTTTTCCTTTTCCCAGAGCATTTCCTGGATGAGTTGCTACCAGTAGGAGCTGCCTCCTCCCACCCTAGATCTACTCAGTCCTGTCTAATGACTAAAGTATGCCATGAATACTCACGAAGTTTCACTGAGACTCTGGTTGGACCAAAGTTCTGAGCATCTTGGGAGAGAAGGAGAAAGGAGACAGGAGGAAGAAATCTCTAAAAGGAGGGAGCAGATGGTGGTTACCTCCACATCTGTGTTCGGAGAGCTCTCCTTAGGATTGTAGTCAAAGGCAGCCACCATCCTGCGAGGAGTCAGCAGCTCTGCTTCAACGTCTTTATGTTTCTGCCCTGCAGGAGAAAAATAAAATATTCTTAGATGGAAATACTAGGACAAAATCCCAAATCACAGCAACTTCTTCACCATTCTTGTAGTGGTTTGAGCAAAAAGAATACTGGGGGAAATTGAGTGGAGCGAGACTTTAGAGGCATTTGGTACAGCAGTTTTCCATCTTCTTCATCGCCTCATAAGCACAAAAGTGGGGACAGCCCCCCATCTTGGTGCTCTGTCTATATGTACAGGAATGTTTTATTTCACATTTCCTACTTACACACACAAACATATATATACGTACATATACACACAGAGGACAGCTTTACAGTCTCTGGAAAAGGCATTTCTTCTCCCACTACACCATGTTCTGCTGCTAAGCTACAAAATTTATCCTCCAAGGGCCAGGGACCAGCACAAAGGGAAGTGCAGGCCTCACCATCCACAATCTCCTGTCAGCTCAGACCCATTACCTACATACCTGCCCTGAGCCTACAGAAGTCAGGTCTGGTGCTACAGAAACACGCATTCATGGATTTAAACCCTGCTTTGGGTCAGCATCGAAAGGGCTGGCAAAGGGTTTGCAGACTTGGCCTCTCTGGATATCAACAGACTGTGCACCTCAGCAGACCCTCTCATGTCCTTTGGCTCGCAGGGACTACAGCATGTGATGAGTGAGAGATTGCCCTGCTCCTCCCACAGCACAACAGGTGCACTCCCCCTGCAAGCACCCGCACCCCCTGCTCAACCAAAGCATTCTGTACCCACCACTAAACAAAAAGAACTAAAACCTTTTGTTACAGTGCTCTGAAGCAGCACCACAGGATGTCACCACTGGCCCTTGAACACAAAACACATCTTTAATTTGATCATGCATTACCTACTCTCCAGTAAAAGCAATTCTCACCTGGCTGAGACTTGTTTTCCTGTTTGTCCAGCCCTGCTGGGGGAAGAAAATGCCTCATCAGTAAGAGCTCATCTCCAACAGCGACCACATGACACAGCTGACAAACAGTAAAAAGAACACCAAGACAGAAAACAACAGAAGCAAACTCTTCATGCAACTCAAAGTCTACACCAGTAACCAGGACTCAGGAACGTAACAAGAAGCAGAGGTCAAGCTCCAAACTATAAAAGACATCACTGTTCTTAAAAACTTAACACCAGCACAGGGATGGGCTCTCTTCCCACTTCCTAGCAGTCGTACAAACATCTGAGGGTCCTGAAAGTAAGTAGTAAAAATTCAATGCAGTCTGTAATCCCATAGCAAAAACCAAAGAGGAAGCAGTGGGTGACACAGACCTTTCTTGGAGCGTCTGGGTTTTGGAGGAGGGACGCTTTGGCGGCGTAGAGGTGGAGAAAATGTGCCAATTCCTTAATAAAAACACCAAAAAAGCAAATAAATAGACAAGAGAAACAGACAGTGAATGGAAAGTGAGAAGCATCTTGAATGGTGAACAGGGGACAGAGGAGATGACAAGCCTCCCCTGGGAGGCTGACACCAAGATTTCTGTCCTCTGGGCCTCATATGTGGACTCAGATGAGGCATGATCCACATCTCAAATACACAGAGAAATCCACGCTGTATTTATGTCTTTTAGCCAATCCACAGCTCACAGCAGAGAGCCTTTGCTGCTCCTTAGCTTTCAGAAGCAGGACCATAAGAACAAAATAAAACCTTGTACCATTAACACCTGAAAAATCCCAGGCCTCTAGCTGAAGCTTCTGCACTGAGAAAGGGCAGGACTGGATGAAATCCCAAATGAACCTGTGGAGTACCCAGACAAACCCCTCCAAGGCATTTCCTTTGTTAGAAGGCTGTGATGGGGTTTATGGCAGCAGGAAAACAGCAGAGGTACAGCCAACCCGACTGCCAAGGAATCAGAAAATCACTACTGTTGGAAAAAGACCTTTAAGACCATCGGGTCCAACCTGCACCCGGCTGCCCTCTCCTGTCAGGGAGTTGTGCAGAGCCACAAGGTTCCCCCTGAGCCTCCTTTTCTCCAGGCTGAGCCCCTTTCCCAGCTCCCTCCGCTGTTCCTGGGGCTCCAGATCCTTCCCCAGCCCCATTCCCTTCCCTGGACACACTCCAGCCTCTGAGTGTCCTTGCCAAGAGGGGCCCAGAACTGCCCCAAGGATCTGAGGTGTTTCCTACACTCCCTCCCCACACACACATCCTATTGACTACCACCACCTTCCTCAAAACTTTCAAACCCGTCACGTTTAATGAAGTCTCAGAGCTATTAAAGCCCTTTACTCTTCCAAGACTATGCAGTGGGGCAGGGCAGAGAGTGCCTTGTGTATCCACCGAGGGACACAGGCCACCACAGGCATCCAGCCATCCCTGGCATACACACAGGAGAAAGAGTATGGATGTGATAAACACCTTACTCAAATCTCCTCTCCTTAGACATGGGAGAGGCCAAAGGACAAATATATTCAAGAAATGACATAGCAAAAGCATCAGGCTCCTTCAAGCCCTGTGCTCCTCAGGATCAACTTTCCAGGGACCAACACTTAGGAGCTGAGCACTGTCAGTCCCTCAGAATCATAGAATGGTTTGGGTGGGAAGGGACCTTAAAGGTCTGTTAGAGCTGGATACTGGGTCTCCCTCCTTGGAAGTAAGAAGAAAATGGATAGCTTTTTTTTTTCTTGACTTTTCTTATTTTTAGGTTGATCTGGATTTTGTCCCCAGCTCAGGCAATGTCAGGGCTTGCTTACTTTTACCATGACCAACACTTGTGCTTTCACTGCTGAACTGGCAGCAAAACAGAGACCAGCAAAACCAGGAATATCCTGGTGTTTTAACAAGTGGAGCAGATCCAGCAATCAGCACTGGCAGCAGAGAGTGCACAGAGAAGTGCAGGACGAGAGGTGGGAGGCATGAGGGACAGGCACTAGGACACCAGTATGCACAGCAGGGGCAGCTCACAGCCCCTGAGCCAGATCCAGCCTGAGCTGTGCTGGCTGCACGGCCCAGGGCTGCTCCCTCTCCTCTCTGAGTACATGAGTGGGAAGAAAGAGGAAAGCCTCCACAGTGCCCAAAGCACTGACCACATACTTCAGGGAGTAAGTGAGGAGCCCAACCCCCAGGTCTGCTCCTTGTATGCTCCTGTCTGGCCTACCTTGTTGTCTCACACCTTTCCTCCTGCTTCCCCATCTCCATTCCCAAGTCACAGATTCTCTCACCCAAGAGCAGAGTCATCCCAAGAGTTCAGTCACAGGTTTTCAAAGGAGTTTTGAAAACTTCAAAACAAAGGAGTTTTTTTCACAGAGTAAAAACTCTTGTTCACATACTTCAGCTGCTCTTCAAATGCTTCTGTTACCCTGTTCCTAGTGAGGCTCAGCCTTACTTTGTGCTGAATTTGCACCCCTCAAGCCCAGGAGCAGCTGCAGCAGCTGCAGTGGAGTCAGGGATGAACTGAGAGCCTGGAACACCCACATCTAGCCAGATCCTCCTGCTGTAGAGCAGCCACTAAACCAGGCTGCAGATCCAGGGACAGCCCTCCAGACGAGTTTGGTGGCTGCACTGGCCACATATGACAGACTGAGCTTCCAACATTCCAGCCAAGAGCCACAGGAGCATGGCACACACACACACACACACACACACACACACACACACACACACACACACACACACAGAGTACCTGGGCTCCCCGTGTCTGCAGGCAGGAACTCCTGCTTTAGGAGCTGCTGCTTGAGCTCACTGCTCTCCACAGGGACTTCTGACACCATGTTGCATGGAATGTATCCCTCTCTTCCAGCACATTCCCCCCTATAAAAACCATCAGCATCCTTGTCTCCACAAACCTGCAAAGAGAAATAGATTGTTTATGCTGCAGTGACTGAGCTGCACAGAGAAAGAATTATGGAATATCCTGAGTTGGCAGAGATGCCCAAGGATCATCCAGTCTAGCCCCTGGCCCTGCACAGACACCCCAATAATCCCACCCTGTGCATCTCTGGGAGTGGCATCCAAACGCTCCAGGAGCTCTGGCAGCCTTGGGGCTGGGCCCATTTCCTTTCCCAAAATCCAACCCAACCCTCCGTGACACAGCTCCAGCCATTCCGTAAGGTCACCAGAGACAAGATATTAGCATCTGCCCATCTACTTCACTTGTGAGGAAGCTGCAGACCTCCCAAGGTTTGTGCTGCCCCTGGAACACCAGACAGATCTATAGAGTAGGAGATGTTCACTAAGTTCTTACTTTCAGGATCTGTCCCTCCTTAAATGGGAGCTCCTCTTCTGCTGCATCAGGATTGGGGGACATGGAGACAGGATCATAGTCAAAGAGAGCCACAAAGATTCGAATGCCATCATCTTTGCCAGGGCTCTTGGGAGCAGTGCTCCTTGGAGGGCCTGTGCAGAGAGGGGACATAGCAGAGAGAATGTCAGCCCTGCCCCAGCCCCTGCCCCAGCCCTGCATGGCCCAGGCACTGCCTGCCAGCCTCTCTCCAGCCATTTCCAGGAGCTTCCATCTCTCCTTCCATCTCTCCCTGTTCCCGCTCACCTGGACTAGAGAGTAAAAGCTTCTGCATTTGGCTTCTTCTTACGCTCTTGCTCCGTCTCACGCTAGGAGCCTGCCAGGCGGCTGTGCCAGGCAACTCTGGGCCCCTGGAATCTTTATGACTGGACACCTGCAATTGGAACCACCAGAGAATTAGCAGCAGCCTCTGCCTTCCAACTCCCTGAACAGCGCTCAGCCCAAACACACTCCACAAAGAGCAGTGCATCCAAATGCAACATTCCTCTTCAGGGACACTCCAGAGCTGGAAAGACCAAGGGAGTTGGAAAACAGAACTGAGGACAGGCAGGCACCCTGCCAGGCACCAGTGACAATCCCCTTGGTGAGGGTGAAGATGCAGGAAAGGGCATTTCGAGGGGAGGCAATGACATTACAGTCAGCAACTACACAAAGCTTTCACCAATCTGCTTATTGCAACAGGGATTTTCGTTTGGGTCCCACAGCCTCCTGCCATGGGGAGAAAGACCCAGTGTGAAAAGGAATACTGCATCGGTCACACTTGGTCAGGGAGCAGGAAAAGCAGAAGCAGCTACTACAAGAAAAGCCACGGAGCAGCACAGAACTACAGAATCTCTTAGATATTCTTCCAGACGATCCTAGAGGAGGGTCCTTTCTCTGGACAACACTGAACAAAGCAAGATACAGGCAGGCCAAGGAAGCAGAGGGAAGCCAGCGCCACTGCAAGCTGCTTCAAAGCCAGAATAGGAAAAGTCACCCAACCCTTTTGTGCAAGGAGGTGCTACGTATCCCCTTCGAAGAATGTTCGAGCCTCCTTCTCCAGCCAGGTGACTTACAGTCCAGCTCCCAGCCCTGCTCCTCAGAATTGCTCTCACACCTCGGGGCTTCCTTCTCCTGGCAGAAGAATTGTAGGTGCTGGCTTGGAGACCTGGCCCACTCCACACCCTGCTCTTCCATCATCTCCAGCCTGGTCAGGTCCCTTCTGCCACTCGGGTGGGCAACCTCAGACTGACTGGGACAACCACTCCAGACCCCCTGGCAGCTCTGGGACCTCTCTGGCCACAGCTTGCTCTCCGGGGAGGATGCACAGGTTGAATCCTGATCATCTTCAGAGTCATATTCGATGTCTATTTCAAGGCTCCTGGGACTGGGGCAGCGTGCTGCCCTCACAGCAGGTTCTGTCCCCCCTGATCCCCCTGCTCTTGCAGCTTTTTTCCGTAAGGTGCCTTGTCTGGCTCGGCAGAACAAATCCAACCCCTCCTTCCCACCAGCACTGCTGACAACATTCAGCTCCTCCCTGAGACTGGGAGCTCTGTATAACCCGCTCCCCATCTGGCTGCAGCTGCCCAGCAGACGACTGCAGTGCTCTGTTAGATCACTCTGTCTCTTCCTACTTATCTCAGGCCGACTCCGGATCTTCTCTCGATAATTATTTCCCTTCTTCTTGCTCCCAGAGGGGCTTGTCCCACTCCCAGACTTTGGATCGTTCTCCTGATAGCCCCAGTTCCAGTGTGCCTTCTTTTGACTACAAGCCAGCAGGCCAAAGGCAGGACTGGCATGGTCAGCATCCGCTCTGCTCTCCTTAGCACCGTGCTCCCCCTGCAGCGTCTGAGCAGACATATCCACGGAGGTGTTATTCCCATCTTCCTTTAGAAACGGCTCCTTGCTGTTGGGTGGTTTCTCTGCTCTTCCTGAATGGTAGGTTTGCGTTTCCAAGGCCTCTTGAGGTTTTGCCTTTTCTTCTGTAATACCCTTCTCATCCTCGTCTTCATCCTCATCCTCAGTCACTTCAGGGATGCTGAACAACTTCTTGCTGTGACTCTTCTGAAGTGGGAGCTCCAGGATCCTCTCCAGAATCTCCTCATCGCTGTCAGTATCACAAAGATCCATCTGTACCCAGACCCCGAGAAAAGCCACAGCCAGGACAAGCAAAGGAAAAAAGAGAGGAAATAAACATTAAAACAAGAGGCAAAGTGACCCTGATTCCCTCCCAGCAGAGCAGGATGGAGCTGTGGCTGCAGCAAAGCAAGGGGAAGGGGCAGAGGGAGCAATGGATCTTCTGGCAAAAGCAATCAGATGAACCAGCAATGCGGCGGGAAGCGAGGAAGGCAAATGCATGAAGAGCTCCCTCCCAGCCTCTCCTGTGTACACAGTAACCTGCAGCACCTCTCATCCTGCCACAGGAATGATTCCCCACGGCTTGGCACCCTCGGGGTGGAATGGGGGCAGGAGAGGTGCTGTCCCTCCACAGCAGAGCTGAGTGGGCTCTTCTGTCCACAGAGCTGAGCCTCAGCCTCTGCTCACCCACAGCGCCACGGGTAACCCTTAGCTGTGTCCTCTCCCTGGAGCACAGGGAATAGCCTTGTGCTGTAGGACATCCCTTGGAGATGTTGCTGCCTGGGCCCTTCTGATCTCCTACGGCAGGTTCCTGTCTGCAAATCCAGGAGCAGAGTTCCCACAAAGAAACCTCCTTTACCTCAAAGGCCCACACAGACATGAGTTTCACTTACAGATGGGTGAAAGCCTACCAGGTTACAGAAAATTTTGGGGACAACACTGCTGAATTTTAAAATTTGTTGTGGACCAACTGTAGAATTTATGGGTTTATTTCTTATTACATTAGCACCAACATAAAGGGTAAAATCCCAGGTGCATAGTGTCATCTTGGTAGGAAGATACCTCTGGAGGTCTCTTGTTCAACTTCCCTAACAAGTTATATCATTATGTGTTCTACGGGCACTTACAAATAGCTTGCAAAGCATGTGTAGACACTGATGTTCTACTCTACAGCCATGAGCAGGTCTGTTCAGAGATAATTAAAAACTGAACCACAGTGTGGGAGAAACAAAGGAGTTGCAAGCGCTCTACTGATAGCTCCAACCTCTATAGCTTTTTCAAAGCAAAGGTTGGTCTTGAATTATATTTAGAACTGGCTGAAGGGGCCTCTGGAGGTCTCCAGTTCAGTCTCCTAATTGCACCAGGACTGTTGCCAACAATAAATCCGTGTCTTTGCTTAGATGAGGATCGAAAACACCAAATCATGGAGATCCTCTACCCTTTGAGGACAAGTCCAAGGTTGCACTGCCCTCCTGGGAAAGAGGTCTGAACTCATCTCCAACATGAACATCCCAAAAAACAGCTCATGATTTCTGCCTCTTTTAATGTATCATCTCCCAGAAACAAGAAGACTTTGGTTCTCATCCTTTTAACCACCATGTAAATAGTTATAGGCAGTTACAAAATCTCCCACTCAACTCCTCTAGACCAAAAACCCCTCAATTTTCTCAAACTCTCCTTACAGAACACATGCTCAAGGCTCCTGCTTTGTCAGCACCAATTAGGAATATGGAGAATTCATATATACAACCATAAAATAAGTTTGGTAAGATTTCTTTTAGCTGTTTGCAAAGTTCTGGTTTCTGCTTTGGAGTTTTAATATAATAAATAGTTTCAGCAATTAAACAAATTATTTGAGGATAAACATTTTAAAAGCAGCACCTGTCCATGTTTTCATCCTCTGGATCCTGAAAGAGTTGGCTGAAGAGTCTTGAGGTAACAGAAAATTTAACTAAATATGCAGAATCCTAGAAAACAGCCCTATTTCAGTCATATCCCTTTCATTACATAAGGCAGTAATGGGAGCTCTGTGCCCTAAAGCTTCCTGCCCCTCATGTCCTCCCTTGATTCAGCATCTTGTCATCCTCACACTGTCACTGCCAGCACAGAAAACAATCACTTTACCCAGTCAAGAAGCACCAGTTTCTTCAGCTCAACAGGACATGAGCAGGGTTTTGGTGTTTCTTTTCAGAAAAAACCCCAACCAAAGAAAGATGTTAAGGCAAATAAAACACAAAAAAAAAAAAAAAAGAAAGAAAAAAAAGAGGACAAAGAATAATGTTCTTGATTGCTCTTATTTCCATCTTTCTCCTTCCAGGAAACTTGTTTTTCTTCCATTTTTTCCCAGTCCAATCCCAACAACTGAAAATCCTTCCAAAACCTTCAGAGGCAGCCCCAGCCCCTCCAGCCACCAGGCTCTCCTGGGGCTTCTGACATGCTCTTGGCAGAGCAGGTCCAATTCCTCACCCGGGAAGCAAAAGCCCCTTCAGAAGGAGAAAAGGAAATTTACTCCAGTCACTACATTGTCTGCTACCACGTAGTGCTCACCAGCCCCATCCCTGCAGACCAGCAGCCACACAGAGAACATCAACTACAGATGTTCTTTGGTCACATGAAAAATTAGAGAGGGTGCTTTCTTGCCATCCAAGCATACACATTTCCTGCAAAGCTTTTTCATTTCCCAGTCTGTCGCCCTCAGTGCTTTCCCTCACATTCACCCCAGCTGCTGTAATCTGTATGGTTACACACCAGTTCCAGACCATGCAGTTGGAACCACATTCCCACAGGTGCATTCAGACCAGATTAAACTCTGAGCATGAATTAAGCTGGTCACTTACAGTTCAGCTCAGGCAGGATTTCATCCCTTGCAGCATTGTAAAGCCACAACTCTGCTCCTACATGCCGTCCCTGGCTACAGAAAGCATCAAGGCCTAAGCCAAACAATCACAGAATCAGGGAATATCCTGAACTGGAAGGGACCCACAAGGATTGAGGTGAACTCCTGGCCCTGCACAGGACACCCCAAGCCCAACTGTGCCTGAGAGCGCTGACTGTTCTTTGTTTACTATCTGTGTAAAGAACTCAATCAATACCATTAATTTTAACCCTGGATTTTAAACAACACATCACATTGTGTGGTTTTCCAACTAATTGAACCCTGGCTCTATTAATTGCAAACACCCTTCCCTCTCCCAAAGAGCTTGTGTTTTTACTACCTTGAGCCAACACTGGGAGTAAAAGCAGAGTAGCAGGACCTTGTGAAAGGCTCAGCCCAGCCCCTCCTCCTGTGAGTTGATGGCATGGGATGGCTGCACTGGCACTCCCCGCAAGCAGCACTCAAGACAAGTTACCTTTTCCCCATTCTCCTGGGAACACGGCTCTCTCTGGTCCCATTTCTTCTCTTCCAGAGCCTCGGAAGACAGCTCATCTTCTTCCTCCTCTTCCAAAATATCTGAAAGTTCAGAACTCCGGTTGTGCTCAGTGAAAAGGGTCAACTGTCGCCGGCCCATTTCCAACAGTTTTTCTTCTTGCTGCTGAAAAGCAAAACATTTTCTCAGTTCTCCCAGACTCTATTTCAGCAACAAAGGAGTATTTTTCCTTTCTCTGAGCACATAAACAGCTCAGGTGTGGTAGGAAAGGAAGTGGGCAGCACCCAAGGGAGTGACTGACGTGTGGACACACACAGCCATCAGCCTCACTTCACAGCCTGCAGAACAGCACTGCCTAAAGGCTGGAAAACTCGGTAGGTCAAGTACAGTTCACATCCCTCCACAAGCACACACATTCAACCAAGGTGAAACAAACCTCTCTTTTCACTCTGGACATTTCTTTCATCACCTCCTTGTCAGGAGACAACCTCAGGAAGTCCTGGCAGCTGCTCCCACTCGTGTTTCCATCTTGGAAGGTGTCCTGTGTCCCCCCAACCTGGCTGGGGGAGGATGGAGGCTCTGGGCTCAGGTGCTTCTCTGCCTCTCTCTCCATGTCAGTACTGGGCCCTTTGGGTGCCTCCTCCACAGAGCACACATGATACATTTCTGCTTGGAGCTTCACCCCGCTGTCGGTGAGGCTTCCCAGCTCTGGTACTTTGGTTCTTGGTTGCTCCATCTGGGAAACAGACCAACAGTGAAATCAAGGGGAGGTATCTCAGATGCACTAAAATGGAGTCTTATGACCCCAAATCCTTTGACCCTCTGATGTGTTCTTTGCTATAGGCATATGAATATTTTGGCAGGCAACTTGCAGCTGGCAATGTTGGCCAGCCCTGGAACAAACCCCTCCCTGTCCTCAGGTCCCAGGAGACACACGGTGCCCCCAGTGCTGCAGCTCAGCAAAGGCCCACAAGGGTATTGACTGTAACAAGTTTCAGAGCAGCAAGAAGAGCCCAAGCTATACAACAAGGTCATTTCCCACTGTCATCTGCCAGAGGAGTGGCCTAGACACCACCTGGCATGTTGGGTTGAGCTGGAGATGAGCACATTTCTCCAAGACTTCCTGGGGTATGAAGAAAAGGGGAATTAATGAAGAATAACATACACAGAGAGTACAACAAGGTCCTGATTAGGTCACCCAGTAAGAATTAAACAAAGTTTTCATCTGTTATTCCAACCAGCCCAAGAAAACCTCTGGGAGATGAAGAAATAGAGCTCCAGAAACAAGTAGGGTAAGGCAGTTGAGCCTTCATCAACCACATCTTTCTCTTACTCTAAGCAAGGGAGCCTCCCTGCATTTTGCAACGGAGCACAACCATGTCCTTAAGTACCAGGCACACTTCAAAAACACTGAAGAATCAGACCTCAGGGACATTGAGATGTTGCAGTGTCAAGCTTCTCAATGTCCCCTGGGCTCTGACAAAAGCCAGCCAGGTCCTGATCTCATGTATAATCTCACAGCTCAGATTTCCTGCCCTGTTTCCCTTTGCTGACGGCCAAGTGAAGAAACACACCTCAAGTGAGAAGATGATTTGCATCCTGGGAGAACCCATTTCACCCACTTCCACAAAGCAGGCAAAGCAACCACCGCAAGTGCAACTACCTACACTAGACATCTGAATGTCTGGAGGCAAAAATGCTGGAAACAGGTGGAGTGCAGAAAGAGGCTCACAGAAAAACAAGGAAATCTGGGCTGGAACTGAAACCACTGGCTGAGACATCATTCTCACCGAAGCCTCCTGGTACACCACAAACATCTGAAGCTGGGACAAATCCACCAGGACACTCCTCTTCCCTGGAAGTGTTCAAGGCCAGGTTGGATGGGGCTTGGAGCAACCTGGCCTAGTGGAAGGTGTCCCTGTCATGCACTAGATGTTCTCTAATGTGCCTTCAAACCCCAACCATTCCATGATTCTATAAAATGTGGGTAAACGAATCCAGCAGTTGACCCAAGGTACTGTGAGCTGCAAATGACCAGGAATTGATCCAACCGAAATTTTGGACTTAACATCTCAGGTGTTCTGGGTATTGAGCTGGCCTTTGGGCTTGGGCCCACCACGCTGCTGTTGCTTTAGCAATTCTCAGAAGTCTCAGCCTAACTCTGAGCCTTCACAAGGTCACACTGCCATGATTAATAAAGTTGTGCTGAATTTAACAATTTGAAGTACTACCATGAGTTCTGATGTCAAATGTCAGAATAGGAAATAGATCCTTTTCCCTGATGTAATACATCCCACACCAGGAGGGCCCACTTCCATAGTCACAGAGCAATCATTCACCATCATCATATGGCTCTCAGACATCCTCACCACTGTCCTAAAAGAACTCTGAAAGCACTCACCCAACCTACTGGGAATTTCACCCACCCACTGGGAACTCCAAACAGCCAGTGTCAGAACAGTTTGCCAGTTCTGCAGCCATGGCTGCCTCACTCTGACATCCACTAAGGTGCTCTACCTCTGTCTTGTGCAAATCCACCATACTGGAGATGGTCCCTTCAAGTCAGAGAGCACAGCAATGCCAGACTAACATGGGAACATCCTTTTAACCTTTTAACTCTGCAACAGAATCAAGAGGTGAGCTACCTCTTCCAGATACACAAGCAGCCAAAACTCACTGATTGTTTTTCACCGCTGGATGATGGCCCAGAGGCAACCCTGTGTCACAGAAAGGTGCTCAGTGGCACCTTGTCCCACTCCTCAAAAAGAATCCACTGCCCTTCCCTGCACACCTGGCACTGGGCAGGAGATGTAAGCACTTACCTGAGCCTCTGTCCCTTCACTCGGCTGTTGCAATCCCAGTTCCTGAGAAGGGCCAGGCTCCATGCCCTGCCCTGGGAGGACCGTGCTAGCCTGCTGGGGAGGCACACTCAGGCATTTCTTATCTCCCACAGCGTCCAACCCCTGTGGGAAAGTGCCTGGGGCCTGCACCAGGGAAGTACTAGGGGAGGGGAGGTGTGCTGGGGAAGAGGCTTTCTCTGCCAGGGGCCGTGCTGAGCCGACAGGGCTGGAGGAGGGATCAGTCAATTTGGCATTTGAGCTCTCAACAGGAATTTTCTGTTGGAGTGGGAGTGCAGGCCTGTGCTGTGGGCTGCGGGCAGGCAGAGAGGCCCTGGAGCCACCCCGGGGCAGTCTGGAGGGGACACTGGTGCACACAGGGGAAGTGTAATGGGAGGATCGCAGCAGGATCGAGGAAATCTGGGCTGGAACTGAATCCACGGACTCCCCATACTGAGACATCGTTCTCACAGAAACCTCACGGCACACCTGGAACATCTGAAGCTGGGACAAGTCCACCAGGACACTCCCAGCTGTTGGAGAAGTAACTTCTATCATCTGTAAGCAAAAGAACAGGAAGGAATTATTCATTGTGCACAGCTCAGCCCTTCTGAGAAGAACAATTCCCAACCCAAAGTTAAGACAAAACCCAAAGCTCTGGAGAGCAGCTGTGCAGAATTCTCACTCTTCTGCACAGTATCTGGGAAGAATGAACAGTTAAAGAGAAATTTGAGAAAGCGAATAGTCTACAAAATATGACTATATTCACTGCTAGTCCAGATTTTAACCCTCCTTGTTTCCTAAGCTTTAAAGAGCTTTTCCCTTTTTAGGCTGCTCTTTTGACTACCTTCCCAGACTTCTCCTTTTTTTGACCCGTGAAGAAGAAAAAGCATTTCCACAACAAGACAGCAATTATCCAACACAGCATCATTCTCTTTTACACTGTGCTCCTTCAAACAACATCACATGTGCACAAGACCACAGGACACTTTTAATACAGAATGTCCTTGGATGCCCTATGTCAGTAACAGTACTGAACCCTGGGATGTTTGTATGTTAAAAGCATTCAATGGTTTGGGTTGGAAGGGACCTTAAAAACCATCTCACTCCAGCCCCTGCCATGGCCAGGGATATCTTCCACTTGGAGCATCCCAGGTTGTTCCAAGCCCTGTCCAACCTGGCCTTGGACAGTACCAGGGATGCACGGGCAGCCAAAGCTCCTCTGGACAATCTGTGCCACGGCCTCATTACCCTCACAGGGAACAATTTCTTCCTAATCCCACCTAGCCTTGCCCTCTGGCTGTGGGAAACTATTTCCTGTGTACTGTCTCTACATCCTTTGTCCAAAGTCCCTAACCTTCTGAAGCCCCTTCAGGCTCTGGAAGGGGCTCTGAGCTCTCCCTGGAGACCTCTCTTCTCCAGGTGAACACCCCCACCTCTGCCAGCCTGTCTCTAGAGTAGAGAGGCTCCAGCCCTTGAAGCATCTCCATGGCCTTCTCTGGACTTCCTCCAGCAGCTCCAAATCCCTCTAATGTTGGGGGCCCCAGAGCTGGAGGCAGCTCTGCAAGTGGGATCCCACCTAAGCATGGCAGAGGGGCAGATTGCCCCCGACCCTTCTGCCCACACTGTGGGGATGCCAGCTTTATGCTGGATCACTACACCTCACTCCTCACATTCGAGAGAAAGCCCCACGTGGTGGCTGTGTACTTGTCCTTGTGCTCTGTCTACACCCTGGGGCCTCACTGTTTGCCAAAGGATTAGGCCAGTGCCTGGGCTGAGCAGAGGAGGCTGTTTTGCTGCTGGAGAGTCCTGCTCCAGGAGCACCTCCAAAATCTGGGCAGATGTCTTTTGTGGTGTGTGTCACACAGCCCAACCAATGCCCCTTCTCAGATGTAACTCTTTCCCAGGCTAAGGACTGTCACTGCCTCCTCAGGACACCTTCTGGGATCCAGCTTTCCATGTCTTAAGGTCTGACATTTTGTGCCACCCCCGCAGCAGCCCCAGCCCCGCTGCACAGCCAGTACCTTCTGCCCATCCGCGTACACGGCGTATCCAGTGACCCGGACCCCGTTGGAAGATCCCTCAGCATCAATGGTGACAGGCAACCAGCTGATAACCACGATACCTGGAGAGGGACCAGCTTCTACCTGGACATCCAAAGGAGCATCAGGTGTGCCTGTAAGAGACCAAACACAATTTCCTCTTGCTTATCTGTCTACAGCATAAAGCTCAACCCTGGTTAGAATTAAAGAGCAAACCCTCAATCAGACTTGTCCGTGCAGAACTGAACTACAACAGCCAGGCCAGTCCTGGGAAATGACAGAACCAGAGAAAATAAGGTGCTCTTGTTCTGTGAAAGCTTTAATGCACAGAAAACAACTTTGCAAAAATAGCTGAGGCCAAGATGCAGCAACCCTTGGAGCAAGGTGATGGCAAACCATCTCTTCCCTGCCCAACCAGCTGCTCCAACCAGCACAGAGGACATTTTTCCAGAGCAAATGAAAGCAAAATGAACAATCAAAATTTAAAATAAAGGAAGAAAAAAATTAACACAAAACAGTGCAGCACCTCAGGCTCTGGGGACCTAATCAACCTTGCTTCCCTTTGCCCCATGGCTTTCCAGCAAAGGGCCAGCTGAGCACAGCCTCTCCCTGTGCAGAAGCCTGCAGTACCTGCTAGAGGGGTAGTGAAGTGTATCACGGCTGAGTCCTGCTCCTGCCCCTCAGGCACCTCTTCCCAAGGAGTTTTCATGGGCCGGGCCTCCAGCTTGGCCACGTACTGGGTGCTGGGCTGCAGGTTGCGGAAGGTGTACCAGTACACACCCGGCTTGGTCACATCACACTCCTGCCCGTTCAGATACACCCCATGGCTGTAGTTGCTGTTGCAGGGAAGCCACGTGACCTCTGCTGACGTGGCTGTTACACTTCTGACTTTCAGCATCGTTGGTGCCATGCCAAAATCCTGCCCCACAAAGAAAGTGCAGCGCAGTTTATCAGAGCTGCCGTGCTCCGTCACTGTCTGCACAGACACGCGGTAAGCCCTGCTGTGTAAATCCAGCTTTTCTATCACTGTTTTGGTCTGAAGGCCACTCTTCACATTCTGACGTAGCTCTTCATCCACATAGATGTTGTAGCTTTGTATCTCTGGGCAGCCAGCTGGCAAAAGAGGTGGTTCCCAGCCTACAACTATACTTCTGGCAAGCTGCTTGATAAGAGTCAATTTTCTTGGATAAGGCACTGCTGTGTGACTAACAGGTTCCTCCTGGTCTCCTTCTGTTCTGCTGGCCAACAGACTGATGCTACTCTCTTCAATGGAGAACTCACTCTTATCTCCACTGCTGGTGCTTGCACTGACCAAACTTTTCTCCTGGTATGAGCTATGGGTGAGATCATTCAGCTCCGGAGGCAGAAATGTCATGAGGTCATCATCTGCAACTCGCTCAACAAAATTGGAGGGGACCAGCCCTCGCCGGCCATCCATCAGCTCCCCTAAACAAAAAACAGGACACCTGTTACCACTGCTCCTATCATTGAGCATTCCAGACCAGCTGTGAGGACTACAGGACAACATCTATGCCAGGGTACAACTGCTCTGCAGTCAGGAGTGGAAAAAACCTCAGAGATGATTTCCTGATTTCCTAGGGTTTCCCTTGTTAGGTCCCAAAGTGAGGAAACTCACTGCTCCACACGTTTCAGAGCCACTGAAGTAAAATTTGGGTTGTGTAATTAGCTAAAGCCTTCTTCATTATCCCATTCTTCCTAATCACCGCTCTTTCACTCACTTTTTTAGCCTTCTCGAACTATGCAGATGGATGATTTTACATCTTCTCCCAGCCATAAAGATTTGGGTTTTGCAGTACTTCCTCAAGAAAGTCCATCTTTGCAGCTCTGTATTTAGCTCTGGCCCTCCTTTTAGTTCCCTCCTTTCCTAAGTTAACTCCTGTACTAATGGTGTCCCAAAAAGACTCGTGGGGACAACAGATACACAGCACTTGCTCTGTGCAGACCCATCAAACCATGGATGAGCAGCACATATGGACAGCACTGCCTTCCCCCTTCCAAACCCTACCTACAGCAAATCAACTGAAAGCAGGGAAAGCAGAAAAGGTTAGTAAGAATAACCTTTTTAAACAATAAACAAACAAATAAATGATAAGCTTGGGAATAGAAAGAAAGAAAAATGAGGCAGAGCAGTTACAGAGCAAGCAGAGCAACACACATGCATTTATCTCAGCTTTGCAAAGCACCTCAGGAAATCAGGAACCATCACCCCTTAAGCAAGTGGCTCCACAAAGAAACCTCCACACAAATTTACAGCCCACAAATCTTGGTTTTGATTTCATCCACCTCTTCATCAACCAGGATCATGCTTGCAAAGGGGCCAAAACACAAACTCTGTGTGATACCTGCGAGCGTCACAACTGCAGTTTGGGTTGATTACTGTATCCCCTCTCTGCCAAAAGAGCATGAGGCAATGGAGCCCATCACCTGCTGCAGTTCCTGGCTCACTACAGTCACTGGAAAGAGGGAAACAGCCCATCTGAAAAAGGGGCTGAAAATGCTCCTCTCCTTGGTGAGGGAGGAACCATATGGGGGTTGAAACCATTGGGGATGAAACATGGATCTTCCTGAATGTAGTGGCAAAAATTCCACTGAAATCACGAGACCAGGATTTCATAGCTTAGACTTAATTTATTCATAACATAAATAAAGCTGTTTCCAACAGGATCCACTCATCCTTCTAATAAACTAACTTGGGGCAGGAACCCTTTACTTCTAGGTTTCAAGATTTGCTAAATTTCTCTCTCATTTTCTAGAGAAAGATATACTCTCCACAGCAGTTCAGTCACATTTCATTTTACTAAAACACACCTTCAAAGAAGCCATCTTCATCCATGTCTCCATAGATGTAAATATATTCTCCAGCAGTCAGCGGAAGCTCCGCCTCTGGATTTTCATTAGGTCCATCAAAAGGATTGTAGCTGAAATATTTACAATTGGAAGACAATTTGCATAGGAACCTTCCCAGCAACACATTACAGTTGTGATGCTGACAAGCTTTCAATTCACTGGGAATGTATGCACTTTGGCAAGCAGAAAATTCCACACACAAAACTGTAGTTTACAGTCAAAACTGTAGTTTACATATAAAAACATTTAATAACAGGTAATTTCTGAGGAGCAGAACAGATGTCTTGTGACATCCAAAGGAACAGGGATATGAGGATGCCTGGAGAAGAGTCAACAGAAGGGGGATTTTATCAATGCACAGGTGTATTTAGGGTGGGTGTCAAGAGGAGGGGGCCAAATGCTTTCCACTGGTGCCCAGCAACAGGACAAGGGGCAGTGGGCACAAACAAACAAGAAATTCCACCTGAACCTGCGGAAAAACTTCTTTGAGGCTGAGCAAGCACTGGAACAGGCTGAGTAGAGGTTGTGGTGTCTCCTCCCGCTCTAACCCCACATTTTAAACAGCACTCAAAAAACGTCACCAGCAAGAAAATTAGAAATACATTGGTGATATGGCTTGGATTGTAGGAGTTCTAACCTGCCTACCCAGGGACCCTCAAACAAATCAGAGGGTCTCATTTCACAGGAAAATGCCTCATGAAAAACCTTTATCTTTACAAACACCTACTGCTAATCCCTGCTTTTTACTTCTTAAAAGGGATTTCATCATGCTAAAGCAATGTTTACCTCTCTGTGATCTGACTGAGCACTCATGGGCCCGAGACTGACATGAAGACACAGACCACACTTGATGTGCTCCCTATAAGCACAGAATCATCCCCACTCTTTTCCTCCCAATTCTCAATGGAAAAGCTGAAGGATAGGTAATACACTGAACTTTAGTGACTTGGGTTTGACCATGATGGCTCAGTGAATGGCAAGAGTTATCAAAACAATCTAGGTTTATTCTGCGCCTTTTTTTTTTTTTTTTTTTTTTTTTTTTTTTTTTTTTTTTTTTTTTTTTTTGTGTCCTTTAAAAATTACAACCAGAAACATTTTGCATTTTGGCCAAAATTTCAGGAATTCTAAGCTGAAATTTTCTTAATTGTTGGAATAAGATTTCTTGGAGAAAACTTCTTGCACTATTCTGAAAAAAATAGACAATTCAATGAATATGTCATGTTGAACTAATTTTCAACAGAGAACAACATTCAAAGTTTCACATAGTGCTGTTCACTGAACAGCTACTGAGCTTAATGTGCTTTTGTTGAGCTAAGCCTGGACTGAGCAGGAAGTAACATACCTCAAATCATGGAATGGTTTGAGTTGGAAGGGACCCTAAAGCTCATCTCATTCTACCCCCTGCCATAGGCATGGACACCTTCCACTGTCCCAGGCTGCTCCAAGCCCCAGTGTCCAGCCTGGCCTTGGGCACTGCCAGGGATCCAGGGGCACCCACAGCTGCTCTGGGCACCCTGTGCCAGGACCTCAGCCCACTCAAAGGGAACAATTCCTTCCCAATATCCCATCCATCCTGTCCTCTGGCAGTCACTCCAAGCCTTGTTCCAAGTCCTTCTCCAGCTCTTCTGGAGCCTTTTATGCACTGGAAGGAGCTCTAGGGTCTCCCCAGAGCCTTCTCTTCTGCAAGCTAGAAACCCCCAGCTCTCCTGGAGTGAAAATCCCATGGAGAACTAAGACAAAAGGTTTAACCTACTATTATCCACTTCTAACAGTGGTGAATCCTAGAAAAGATTGTGAAGTAAGGATCTGTGGATAACTTGTGTAACTTCACAGAGCACAAGCAATAACCACTCTGTACCTGTATCGAGCTAAGTACACCTGGAGCTTTGCAGGGCCTTGGCTGCCTGGCTCTGGCATGAGGGAGATGCTGTCAACATCCAGTTCTTCCATTTCACTTGCAGTGTCCACCTAAAATTGTTAAAGGTAAGGATCTCAGTAAAGAAACACTCGGAGTGTTTGTACATAGTGAACACATCCTCTGAACACATGGCTGGTGTCAGTCTGCCTCCTGGCCTAAGGACCATCTCTAAGAATGACTTTTTAGGTGAGGATGTAGTAATAAGAGGCAACAGCCCCAGGCTGGAGCTTCAGGGCTTCCAGTCAGACATTGGCAAAAACTCCTTGCCCAGCTGGGTGATACAGCCTTGGGAACAGTTCCCAGAGCAATCTCCATTCTTGAAGAACCTGTAGCCTGCGCTCAGAAAAGCCATGGCCACACTCCTGTAGAGCTGGTGACAGTCCCACTGGAGCAGGAGATTGGACAAGAGGCTCTGGAGACCTCTGCCACCCCACACATCCATAATTCAGTTATGTTGATTTCTTGATACCTCTAAATAGTAGCTGTGCTTGTGTGCAACACAAATGTCAACCTGAACGAAGGAGCACTGTTGGATGTTGGGGTCTTTAACTGCTTCTGTCCTCTCTAATACCTGTAAATGTTCTGTAGGATGTCTGTGTACTTCAGACAGAGCTTTGATTGGAAGTTTTGGTTTTAGCTGGCTCTGCTAACAGCACATGCTGAATGAAGTGTAAGAGTCAAGGCAGGAAGCCCCCCTTCCTGTTACAACCTCTCCCTCTCTGGTCAGCATCTCCGGCACTTCCTAAACTGAAGGCTGCACCCTCAAGGCCTTTGGTGCCTACTGGCAAAGCACCTTTGAGAAATTTCTCTCAGCTCTTTAGATCCCGGTGAAATTTTGGGATTTTACATCCAGTGGCAATTGGTTGTGTAATAAAACCCTTCTTCTTGAGGCAACGCAGCCCCTGGGGTTTGTCTGAACTTCTGCCAATGAACCAATTCTAGCTGCCTTTTTAAAGCAGACCTCAAGGCAATGTATTTTTGTTGAAGACCCATTGCAGGCACCAGAACACAAAGTATTTTTTCTGATATATGAAGAGTCAGAGTCAATCTTGGAAAGAGTTCAGAGCACCTTTTCAAGGTACTGTAGTTCTTGTAATGCAATCCTGCCCCATGTCCTTGGACAACAAACATCTGTAACACCCAAATAAAGGGTCTCAGCCTGGAATGTTCCCACAATTATGTGCTGTGGAAGCACTCCAGGCATGGGCTCTTTTCCAAGGGTTCTCGCACTGATCTCTGCAGGCATCTATCTCTCCAGGGAGGCATAGTGGCTTCCAAGGTTTCTCTTGAACTAAAAAGTAGGCATTTTTTTCTGCTATAGAATTGCTAACAGTTCCATACCTGTTCCTCCCCAGGTGTGACCTTCACTTTGTCTCTGAACATGGCACTTCCCTGAGCTCTTACACAGTGCTCTGCCAGGCTCTGAAGCAGCCCTTTGTTGTGGGTGTCCTGACCTGGGTACCTCAGTACTTCAGTGGCTCTGGTGCTCAGGAAACTCCAAAAGAGAAAAAGGTGCCCCTCAGGCCACCACATCCGGCTCCGCTCACAGCACTGCAGATGCTAAACTATACCCTCAAGTGATGCACAGGAGAGAGCATCAACCCCTGCTCAAGTGAACCCCAACCACCATGAAGGGGCTCCTGGGGAGAAGAAGCAACAACCATTGAGGAGATCTTGGTGACACACACAGGCAAAGCCTGTCAGTTCCATCCCTCTTAGCACAAACTTGGCATCTTCTCATGGTTTCCTTCACCAAGTAATAGCTTAGTGATTAAAAACACCAGACAAGAAGTTTGAACTCTTCATTCACAGCTCAAGGCCAAAAACAGTCTCGCCAGAGTTTCTCTCCACGCTAAAAATTCCAGTTTGTAGCCTTTGTGTATTTTAGTGGCAGCTGAAATGCCACAAGGAAGCTTAGCAAGAGCTATCTCACAAATCCCATCCCACTCCTTCTCCAAGCTCTCAGACACTGTCTAACCAGTTGTTTCCTTCATGGAGCACACCAGTATATTCAAATGGGCATTACAGACACAGCATCCAAGGTAATCTCAGTATTTTCCTACAGTTTTTCTCTTGTTTATCCCATTTTCTTCAGGCAGCCAGAAGAGAATGAATGCAACCTTATTGGTGAATGCATGTGACCTTACTGGGGAAGGAATGCAACTTGACTGGTGCTCTCAGCAGCGCATTTATTCCCTTGTGGCTGGAAAGCACAGGCAGCAGAGGGGACTCCCATACTGACCTCCGGAGTTGGGCAGGATTTCGGGCTGTTCTGCATGGATTCAGATTTTGAAGAGCTGGACTGAGACTCTCCTTTCTTGGATTGTTTCTGAGCACTGGTGGGAGCAGACGGGGAGCCCACGGTGTTGTCTGGTCCCCATGGCGACAGCTCCAGCTCATCACTCCCTTCATTGTGAACCTTTTTTGTGCTCTGATGGGGGAGCAAGCCAGGAACAGCTGACTCTGCAATAAAATCAGCTGTCCATTAGTTACAGCCACAGGCAGGATACAGGATTAGCAATGAGAATACCAGGGAGCAGCCCAACTCTCTACAAACGTGCCTTGTTCAAAAGACTGGACACCTGAGCCCTCCCTGGCCACAGGAATGCCAACCTCTCTTTACAAAATGAACCAAAAGTATTTACAATAGGGACAGAGATGTCAAAATTCCACTAAATGTTTGGATTATCTCCTTTAGTCCTTTTCATTTACATAATTATCAACCCATTTGTCAAAGCCTTCTCAGGCACATCCAGCAATTACCCTTCTCCCAGCAGGGCTGTGGGGCAGAGCTGCACAGAGCAAGGGGCAGCTCCGAAGTCACCAGAGTGGAGGTGAGAAGGTCGATTTTTCCTGTTTGAAGCCGGAATTGTTGAAGTTCCTGTGACAGGAGGCTGAACTGCTCTGTTTGACTGCGACACTGGTCTTCCAGATCCTTCACCCGGGCCTGCCAGGAGAGAACAAGGTGAGGAACAAATCCCTGTCGAAACACTGAGGTTCCAAACAGGATTTGCTTTTGCTGCATCTTTACCCAGACTCCAAGGAGCTAAAGAATGCTTTTAAATGCCCTGTGTAGGAACAGTCATTGGAAACTGGCAGCCTCACACCTCTACTTAATCTTAAAAAAGCTGGGGCTCATCATTTTGGAGGAAGCTGACTACAAACTCCATTAGGGCTTACCCCTAAAATTCTGGGCTTGAACTTCAATATCCTCTCTCAGCCCTGCACAAGATCAGATGAGATAGGTCAGAGATAAATAAGCCTTAAAAAGATTCAAAAGACTTTGCATGGTTTTCAGAGCATTAAAATCATGTCTCCAAAAGTAATTGCTCTCTCAATTTTGTCCCTCACCCCAGAGGCTCCAGTAAGCTCCCAAAACCTTAACCTGACCTCCCCACCATTCCAGGCAGGACTACCAACTGTAATTGGTAGACCTTGGCTCCTCCAGGAACTAGGAAAGGCAGAGAACACACGGGCTCATGTTGCAGAATTCTCCTTTGATGTGGGAAGCCCACACACTTCCCCCCTGGTCCTACAGGGATAATTTACTCCAGGCAAATGCATGCTAAGGACAAGCTACACCTCAGCAAGATGAGGTGGCAAGCAGCCTCGGGAAACACTACGGAGAAGGAAGGACACATTCCTGTTAGAGAACCATTTGTATTTTCTCGTATTCTCTTTTTATCATGTCTAGAACTTTCCCTTACAAAAAAAAAAGCTGATTCCTGGCTGTATTTACAAATCCCTACATTTCCCGAGGTTGTAGGCAGATCAGTTCCCAGATGATTGCAATTGCTCCTTTCGCTCCTTTCACTCTTTCTTGTAGGTAAGATACACCAAAACAGATGACTGCACTGCACTCTTCAAAATTTTCCATTCTACCAAATGTATTTGAAGTGTTTTTTCTCCATCCAACTCAAAAAACACATGATGCCTTGAAATATTACATGAGACAGAATTGTCTGAGTTTTTAAGCAGCTCTAAAAATAACATTTCTGACCTGGAAAAAGCTCTCTCTGTTGTCTCAGAGTAACACAAAATCTTTGTAGCTGCTCTGTAAGGATTTAGAAGGGTCATGCATTTTTATGTGACTGTGAAATATCTGTTTCAGGCATTTCAGTTTATTACTTCTTCCCTGCACAAGTCCAAAGGTGTTTTCGTGCTCTAAGGAAAGCCTGGTGAAGTCTCTCAAGTTTGGCAAGAACTATCTCTGAACTGAATTCAGATGCCAGGACTAACTTCCAGAGGCGTCTGTGTTATCCACTTGCTCAGAGTCAACTCTTTGTTTACTAAATCAAGTAAGGATTCCTCTGCAAAGGATTCCTCTGCCATTATGAATGTTTGAATTTACTTACAGTTTGGATTTTTCACATAAAGACTTCTCCCCTACAACATTACATCTTAATAGATAAAGGAAACCCTCAACAGTAAGAGCAGTTGCATGGAATCAAAGGAGAGCTTCCTCAAGTCCAACATTCATTCCTGATCCCACCTTGGGACAGAGCCTACAACAACAGACAGGCACAGAATGACTGCAGGACCAGAGGGAGATTTCCTTTCTTCTCTGGAGACATGAGCCAGCAGATGCACCTGGATATTCTGTTTAACAGCATCGTAATAGTACCTCATCCTGTAAATTCATAAACCACAGTTTAAATCCATTTACACTGATAGCCCAGCCAACAGCCTGGATAACTCAGAGTTTAATTCTAAGACACCTAATTAGTCAGGTGTCTTTTCAATGTGTTATTCCAAACAACATAGAAACATGCCATAAGTACTACTGCCACATCATACACAAGGTGTACTTCTAGCAGCTACTTGCAGGGGACTGCAGACAGCTGGGAAGCAACAGGTTTCCAGGACAGTGTTGGGAGGCAGGAGGATAAGGAAGAGAAGGCCCAAGGACATGGTGAGGAGGTTTGGGGAACCAGCTGGAATCAAGCTCCAGACACAGAGAAGACTTCTGTGTCTGTGCCCAACCCAATATGCAGAGAAAGAGGAGTCTCCCACAACTGGGACTGGACTTCCAGAAGAGGCTGCAAGAGCAGGAGCAGAGCTTGGTGGGGTTAGTTTAACCACCAACTCAGGAACTGATTCTCCACACCCAACCAGCTTACCACCAGCTCAGCCCCATCCTCTAAGACACTCCCATTCTTGGCTGATCTGTTCTACTTCTCCAGCTCATGTTCTCCTTTCAGATGTCCCTTGTTCCCTTTCTCCATATCTTCTGCTATGTACTTTTGAGATCAGAGAATCCCCATTTTGCTAGCAGGGAATTCTTCAGGTGTGCAGTCCAAGCTCTTGCTAAAAGCAGGGCTGACGCCAAAGGAATTAAAGGAACGTCCATAACTCCACATCAGTGTGGGTGCAACTTCTACAGGATGTGAGCGTACCCCAATAAAGTCCTTCCCTGAGAGTTCCCACCACTTTACTGCTTTTTTGACCAACTTGTGGCTGACTTTTTTTTTTTTAATCCCCTACCTCCAACCCTGCACCTCCTGTGCCAGCAGGGAATTCTGAGCCAACCACCAGGCACGTTTAGTCCCTGCTTTCTCTCCTCCATGTGACTTTGCACAGTCAGTGTCACCTGCATTTTATCTCCCCTTTCCTCCTGAGACCTCTGCGAGGTTTTAAAGAAGTTTTCTTTTAAAGAAGTTTTTAAAGAAGATCTCAGGAAGGTTTTAAAGAAGTTTTCTATCAGCTACAAACCCCAGAACTTCTATATCAGCCTTTTTTCCAAACCACCTGTGAACAGGCCAGCTAGCACAGCTCCCAGGCTGGAACTTCATTAGTTACCACCTCTTCAGGAAAACTATTATCCACAATCCCTGCTTCCCATCTTCCACCCAATTACAAAGCCAACAAGACCTGTCTTCTCCACAACAATCATTTGCAATGGTGTCACCACTGCCTTTGGAGTTTGAATGAAACATTTCACTCTTGGACTGCAAAGACACTCAAATGTGGAGAAGCATCACAGTTGGACAATTCCAAAAATCTGAAAGTGCCAGAAAAAGTAAGCTCCTAATTCTAATTGGTCAAGAAAGCAAGACACTTAAAGACAAAAGCAGCTGCTCCATCAAACTTGTAGTGGGAGCTCCTTTAATTACATTGATTTCTTGGCAGTAACACTCTTGCAATCTTTTCCAGAGTATAGTTAAAACAAGACTATCAAGCAACTATCAGAGTCAGAATAGAGGGGGAAAATGTCCTGTTTGACAGCACTAGAGCGGTACCTGCATGCAATCCAAAGTACTCTGGGAGCAAGAAGAAAAGCAAAAAGAGGTATCAAACCACATCAGCAATTACACTACAACACTCTGCCAGAGATAACCCAACCCTCAGTCTGAATGAAATTGCTTTCTCACCAAATTACAGTGTCTGCCTTGTTCCATACTGAGATTCCCACCTCATTCCCAGATGCATCTGCTTGCCAAACAAAAGCTAAATCCTACACACCAAATGTATGAATAAGATAACCAGGCACTTTTTGAGAGCCTCCAAATCTCAGTGTGCTTTGAGATAAATTACAACACGCTTAGAGTGGCTGCTGAATTTCAAGCTCCCTTTTCCAAGCACATTGCACTCATTGAAAAATGAATGGAATGGACATTTTGTGCCCAGACCTTTCCACAGGTCTGAGATCATGGAGTTCTGGGAAAAAAAGCACAGCTCAGAACCTGGCTATGACAGGACCTTAAGCAGCTGACACCCTGCTCAGTCCTGCATCCCGCTCCTAGGCCAGGGAAAACAAGCAAAGTTGAGCTCTGGTCTCCTCATTTCCCAGCAAAACTGGATTCCTGGAAAGAGGCTGTCTACTTTTGTATCTATGCAGTGCCAAAAGCAGTTGAAATCTTGTCTCAAGTACTTTGGAACCACTGAACTCCCTCATTCCCACGACCATAACCCTCAAGCTTTTCTTCCTATCCTAAGATGGTGCTTCTCTTCATGGCATTTCTCCACACATCCCATTCCATACTCTCCTCATCCCTGTCACTGCCTTATCTCAGGACTACAGAACACCTGAGGCTGAAGGAGATCACCTGGAGCACTGGGATTACCTGATACAAGCCCTCAGCTAAGAGCAGGGTTGGCTGCCAAGAGCTCTGTCCAGTTCTGAGCATCTCCAAGGAGAGAGACTCCACTTATGACAATCATGGGACAGAACTTTTCAAACAGGAAAATGGACTACACTCATTCTTCATTAATATCACATCAAAAAGCAATTGAAGCACATGTAAAAAAAGACAATACATAGCACAGGTATCTCAAACCCCCTAATTATGCCATACACTTATGTTCTGGAATGACTATGATTATAATTAAGTCATTTAAATGACTGTTGCTCTGCTTTAAACTGTCTTTTAATTACAGTTTTTCTTTCTTTGGTCCACTTTATAAAATTCAAGGTCAGGTTGAACCAAGCTCTGAAAAACCTGATCTAGTGTAAAGTGTCCCTGCCAATAGCAGAAGGTGGAACTGGATGAACTTTAAGGCCCCTTCCAACCCAAACCATTCGATGATTCTGTGATCTCTGTATCAGTAACATCAGAAAGAATATTTAACTGATAAGACCTTGCAGAAGAACATTACCTTCAAACACAGAATAAGAGGACTGTCTCTTTCTTCCTTTGCACAGAGAGATGTCTGGTTTAAACCTAAGTAGCTTTTCCAACCCTCCATTGAGTTAGTTCAGAAAATTTTGACAAACATCACAGAATCATCAAATCCCAGAACGGTTTGGATTGGAAGCGACCTTAAAGCTCCTTGTTCCATGGGCAGGGACACTTTTCACTAGACCAGGTTGCTCCAATGGCCTTGAAAAAGAAGCACAGCATCACTCCCCCTAAAGGCTGCTCAGAACCCATCTAAACACCAGCTGATGTTCAGCAGCACCTGTATCACCTGATCCCATCTCTGCAGCCAAAGGCAGAGGTCCCCAAAGGGATATGGCAAGGGCACAAGATGTAATGTCACATCCCCCAACACTCACCCAGCCTGCAACATCTCAATCCTGTTCAGCAGGAGCCCAGCACTCCTGGGCTCTACAGCTCAGACACTGGCCAGGCCCCATCCAAAGTTGGTGCTATTTGCAGTCACGGAGCAATCTCCTCCATCAAGGACATTTCCTATCTGCATCGACAGTCCTGGGCTCTCAAGAGCCACAGAGCTGCACATTAGTGGGCAGAGAGTTCACTCTGACAGCCCTGACTGATTGTCACCACTGGAGACAGCAGCATGGCCCCAAGAGACCTCACTGTCTGGGGGTACAGTAAGACCTTCTGCTCATCTCAGATGTTTCAGTGCTCAGAAAACCTCTGAGAGAGCAGAAGATGCTTCCCTTGCCACCACAGCCAACTCAACCCTCTGGCAGTCACTAAACTGTCACATCAAGTTCCAGGGTTCAGTGCTGTGCCTTTGCAACTCCAGGAATCCAATGTTTTTTCCAAAGTCACCTTGACAGACATTGAGCTGATGCCAATCAACCTCAAAGTAGTGCTCAGCACATCTGCCAGGCTGCACTGATACACTGTCAGCCACCAGCCAAAGTACATTCCCTATGTGCATGTCAGAGCAAATGGGACAAGGGAGCTACCTCAAGCTTCACCACTCCTTATGCTCAGGTTTTCCTATTTTAACCTAATTTTTTTCTTATTTTTCCCTAATAAAACAAATAGAGCACACATACACAAGAGAAATTTTAAATCCCATGGACACAAGTATTCTCTTTTCACATGATACTGGAAAATGGAAAGGGCAGATCTGAATTTGATTACTAAATGCACCTGTAAAAGGGCTTTTGGGCATGATCTGAATGAAGTAACCTACCTAAGGACTGAGAATGCCAGGATGTAATTCCCCAAACTTTGGCCGAAATATTACTTTCACTGCAGCAACATGTTGCATCCAGTCAGGGCACTATAGCATTTTGCTCAAGAACCAACAAAATCCAGGGCACCCAAACTGGTATTATAAACAAAAACTACCATATCTGGAGCCACTAATCCCTCTTGTTTCTTTCTGTCTTACCTCTAGAAGCTGTACTGCTCCCTCATGTTCCCTTCTTGCCTCTGCCTGTGCCTAAGGAAAAATAAAGAAAGGAGTAAATCAGAAAGCAGCCAACCTGAGTTCACGTCTACTGTCATCCCACCTTGGTAGCCCATTGTAGACTGGAGCACCAGTCTGGTGAGGAGCAGCTGAGGGAGCTGGGAAGAGGATCAGGCTGGAGAAGAAGAGGCTCAGCGGGGACCTTCTGGCTCTGCACAACTCTCTGACGGGAGGGTGCTGCCAGAGGGGGGTCAGGCTCTGCTCTCAGGGAGCAAGGGAGAGGACAAGGGGAAGTGGCGTCAAGCTGTGCCAGGGCAGGGTCAGGCTGAATATTGAGAAAATTTCTTCACAGTCCCTGACACAGACTGCTCAGCACAGTTGTGAAGTCACTATCCCTGGGGCAGTTTAACAGCTGTGCAGATGTGGTCTTGGGTACATGGGTCAGTGGTGGCCTTGCGGTGCCGGGGGAAGGGATGGACTCGATGTTGGAGGGCTTTTCCAATCTTACTGATTCCATGATTTTATGATTTAAACCACTGTACAGCCTGGAAATATCTCTGGGCTCTGGACATTTAGCAGTGAGAGGTCAAAACTGACATTCACAAGCAAAGCCCTTCAGTTTGCTCAGGTACCAGAGTTCACCAGGACTCAGACACTCTTACCTTGTTAACTCACATCTACCTCCTCCATGCACACCTTCAAAGCAAACAAGGTGCAAGAGTCCATTCAGAGGGGAAAAAGTCCCCCTGTCACAGCCCACGTACCTGCTGCAACCGCCGGACCTCCTCCTGCTTCTCCTGCAGGACTAGCAGTGCTTCCTTGTGTTCCACTTCCAGCTGCTGCCTCCGCTCAGCCACATTTCTCATGTGCTGCAGGACAAGGCACACACAGCTGAGGGGTGACACTACTGAAACTCTGTCCTGTGTTCTACACATGGCCACAAAGCCAAACCAGGGCCTGTATCTCATGTCATCATTGCACAAAGTAAGAAATTCCCATCAAAAGGCAGACACTGTCACAGAAAACTCTCAAATCAGTGATGGCCACCTTATCTCCCACCCAAATCCCTGAAGCAGCCTTTCCAAAGCACTTCTGTCCAAGATCCTGCAGAAGCAGAATTCCCACTGGAAGCACAGAGACAAAAGAATGGTCAAAAAAGGCAAACAAACAACCAGTGCCATTCAAAGGCAGCAGTAGCTGTTTGGACAGTCCTTCCAGCCACATGGATCCTACTGACCTTCAGCACCTGCTCTAGATTCTCCAGCTTGGTTTGGAGTCCTTGATTCGTCTGAATTACTGAATCCCGTTCCTGAGTCACCAAAACAACCTGCAGTTTCAGGTCAGCATTCTCAGATTCAACCTGAAGGGAAAGGATTTTCAGTGAGCACAAGCAGCCATAGGTGTTCCTTGTAAGAACAACAGAGACCAATTCATTTCTGTGCTTTCTGTTGGCAATGATACCAAAATTAGGAACCTCCTCTCCCTCAGGTTTTCACTTAAAACAAATAAATGAGCATTTGTATCCGGCCTCAATGTGTTAACACTTTATTTACACACTGCTTCTCTCCCTAGATTCATCTCCCCTCCATGTTTGCAAGGACAAAGAGACTGGGATAGGGACAAGCTACATAATGAAGAGATAAAAAACAAGCACAAGATCTGTAAGCATTTTTAATCCTACATAGTAGAATTAAATACAGAGAACAGGATGGAAAATTCAGTAGCCTGATGAAATCATCTTTGCCTCCTCCACTTACCACAAGGCATTTTTGGTTACAGGGAGCACTATGGCTTGGCAACTACCAGCAGTGCAAGCAAAGACAAACATTTCTATGTAGAGCAGTTATTAAATACGTAGGAAGCCTTATGCATGGTGGCAAATTGACACATGGGACTGACAAATGACTTTTTAACTCCTGTGCATTAGATTTGTCCAGAGAAGAAGCTGGGAACAGAAGCCCAGATCAGCACATGACCATTACTGAGCTTGAGAACAGCATGTTCTTTTCAGTAGAGTTTTGCAGAAGCCAATGCTGCCAATCTCACAAAGACACTGCTTTTACCTGTCCTGCCCACCCAGCCTTCTCATTCAGCTGCAAGTTCTCTTCAGCCAGTCGTGCATTTTCACTCTGCACCTCCTGCAGCTGGATCTCCTGTCCAGAAAGAGCAGGAATTACACCAAAGCCCTCTGTCTAATTCCCCTAGATTGTCCTGCAGAGCAGCTCCACTGCTCCTGTTTCCTGAAGGTGCAGGATGGTGGTGGGATGCTGCTTGAGGGCTGGGAAGCAACAGTGAGCATCACTGCTCAAACACAACCCAGCCCTGAGCTGGATGACGGGGTTGGACCTGGATGACCTTTAAGGTCTCTTCCAAACCAAACCAGTCTGTGATCTCCTGAGCAGAGCAAAGCAGAAATAGAAGGGAGAAATCCAGATGTTCTGCTATGAGCTGCAAAACCTCCCTGGAATCAAACAGAATTTCAGCCCAGAAGCACAAAAAAAGACAGTGGGATGGTATTATCACCATTTCAATACCCTTCTGGAGTGCCTGTGAAAATGGTGAAGTATCTCCCCAAATTGGCAAGGACATGGAATTTTATCCAGTGATTCGTGTAGCTGTACTCAGCCCACAAGTAGCTGAAAGACTAAATAAACGATCCCAGCCTTAAGGGCTGGAGCCCCAAATTTGTGACACTGTTCAAATAAACAGAAACACTGGTGACTCCTCATTAAGATGAACTGAAGAGAAACCAAAAGAGGCACACAACAGCTTAGCTTCTATGCTCCCATTATGCTCGTAACAGTAGGCAACAAGAACACTTACTAGTTCTTTGCATCTTTTATGCTTTTTCCTCACTTCATGCTCAAGGTTTTCACATTTTTTGCGCTTTTTCTTGAGTTCAACTTCCTGCATGAAACAAGAAGAAGTAGATCAGCAAGTCTACACTCTTACAATGCATATGAAATTCAAGCCCAGTCCCTCAGACCCAGTGCTGCATTATTTATTTTTATTTTCTTACAAAAATCTCTTTGTGACAAACTTAAACAATGTAGAAACCAAGGGAGATTTTTCTAAAAGTTAGGAAAATCAAAAAATAAAACAACTATTCCTCTCTTCCCCAAGCCTTCAGTCTGGAAACAGTTCTGCTTCCACATGCATGGACTTCTATTTATACAGAACAGTAGAGAGGACTGTTCCGAAAGGTGTTCGGAACAAAACAACGGAGCTGTATAAAATTTTCATCTTTAAACACTAGCTGTGCTATTTTAGCGCCTATTCTAATTCCAGTGACACCTAACAGAGCACAGACATGCTCTCGATCTGCATCTACTCACTACCCTTCAGACAGACAGGAGCTGCTAAATCTCCCTGTGCACTGTCTTAATTGGTGGAATAATTCACAAGGGACACATTCCTCATCCATATCTGTCCTCAGTTCAAATAAGTCTAAACCAAATGCAGCACAGAACCTACTGGCATGTTTCCCTCTCATTTGAGTGTGACATATTCTCCCGCCAGACCAGCACTTGGAGCTGCCACCCTGCAACACTCTGCACGCTGACGGCCTGTGTTTTCCTACCGATTCCCTGAGCTTCCCACTTTTGCAGAGCAGCTGCACCTAAAAAGATTTTGGTCCCCAAAATCTCTACCTGGATTGCACATGTGAAATCCCCAACATGTGAAAATAAGAAAGCAGCACACTCCCTCCCCCAAACCAGGTTCACAACTCACCAGCTGCTGTATCTGTTTGCTGCTCTCCTGGCTTGTTATTGCATTTTTGGGAGGAAAATTTTCATGTCCTTCAGAGGCAGGTCCCAATGGCTGCACACCTGCTTCCACCTGAAAGCAGAAGAGATGCCAGGGAGCTCAGGGACATCCTGAGACTAGAGAGCACACTAAGGGAAAAGGGACTTTCCTGGCAGTACCACCCAAGAAAGCAGTGCTCCACAGGGAACTCCTAATTTCTGAGCTGCACCACTTGACATGGAGAAAGCTGGACACCTTGCCAGGGATCTCTGTGCTGGGAATCTCCTGGAGCCCAGTGCCAACCACCCCAGCTTGATTGAAGTGCCCCTGAGGGGCAGTGGGCTCCTGGAAGCTCCTGGAAGCTCTCAGATCCAAGCTCCTATTTTGTGCCTCACCTAATGACTCAATGAGAAGCAGCAGCAACACCTTTCATGGCCCTCCCCAAAGTGACACAGAGAGGAGAAGGGAGAACACAACCCACGAAGGGCAGAAATAAGTGAAAATATCAGAATCTAAGGGCAGGGAAGAGCAGACAAACATTACCAACAAATTCAGCATCCCACCTCTGCTGGTAGCTGGGAAGTGCTGAAATGGCTGCAGTGCCAATGGCTGATGTGCCACCACCAAACCAGACGAAAGGAGATACTTTCTATACACATTTGAACACAAGTTTCTAACAAAATGTCTCTTCATTGGGTCACAGACAAACACAACTTAACCCTCTGAATTCTTGCTCTTGGTTGATATCTGACATTGTCTGCCCAGAACAAGCCCTGACTGCAGGGCAAGGACTGAGACACATAGAAGAAAAAGGGCCTTGATAAGATTTTAAACATTAACTGTAAATTTATTTTTGATAAACAGATTTTAGGGACAGATCTTTAAGATCATCAAACCAAACCTGTACCGTGAGGAAGCAGTAGGACTTTATGACTCCACCTCTGCCTTAGCCTTCAGCTGACCTCTCCTCAGACATGGGGCTCCTCATTTCAGTCTGAACACCTTCAGTGCTGAGGGTTCCATGAGATGAGCTCTGAGCTCCCTGTACAGCAAGCCATTAGGGCAGTGTCTAAACACTGTATCTAGGACGTGATTTTTAACCTATTTTTAGCTTGAAAGACATAGGTTTTATCTACATCTATATTCATGGCTCTTCTGCTGAAAGCCTGAGAGCTCTGAGAGCTCACATTCAAGCGCAAGCTACCAAGGAGGTCTCATTTTTTGGTACGAAGAAAATTCTGAAATCACCTCTCATGCGAACCTTGTTCCCTATCATCCATGGAATAAAGTTCAGTACAGAGTCTGACAGTCTGAGCATCTATCAGCACGTGGAAACCTTGGGGTCCTCCACCCAACCCACGGCACCTCAAGGGTCCCAGTGCTTGGAAGCTTTCAGGTCTTCTGTGAAACCTGTATTTAACTGTGGAAATGTTTCTGAGACTTTTTTGTTTTTCAATCACCTTGCTCATACTAAGTTTCAAAGTATTTCAGAGAATCTCTGGTATTTCAGAGAATCCCAGAATCACTGTGTTTGGAAAAGACCTCCAAGCCCATGCAGTCCCAGCTGTGCCCAACCCCCACCTTGTCCCCAGCTCAGAGCTCTGAGTGCCATGACCAGGCCTTCCTTGGACACCTCCAGGGATGGGCACTCCAAACCTCCCTGGGCAGCCCCTTCCAATGCTGAGCACCCTTTCCACAGGGAAATTCCTGCTGGTGTCCACCCTGAGCCTCCCCTGGCCCAGCCTGAGGCCGTTCCCTCTCCTCCTGTCCCTGTTCCCTGGGAGCACAGCCCGACCCCCCCGGCTGTCCCCTCCTGGCAGGGAGTTGTGCAGAGCCACAAGGTCCCCCCTGAGCCTCCTTTTCTCCAGGCTGAGCCCCTTTCCCAGCTCCCTCAGCCTCTCCTGGTGCTCCAGCCCTTTCCCAGCTCCCTCAGCTCATCCTGGTGCTCCAGCCCCTTTCCCAGCTCCCTCAGCCTCTCCTGGGGCTCCAGCCCCTTTCCCAGCTCCCACAGCTGGTCCTGGGGCTCCAGCCTGGGATGCTCCGTGGTACAGCATTCAGCCAAGGGACTGGCAACAGCCTCTTCCCTTCACCAGTGCTGTCAGATTTAGCCTTGCTGACTTATTTGTCAGCCAGAAAATCTTCTGGCAGTGAGGACAGGCTCTCCTGAGTCAGAGAACCAAAGGACATGCATGAGAAAAGCCATATTGTCTGAGAGAACCTGCAGGACCAGGTGGGAATCAAGGTATGGAAATGTCATTCAAGTAAGGTAAGGGCAGAGCCTGAGGGGAAAAAAACATCTGTGCATCTCTCTTCATCACAGCAGAATTTGGGGGGTAGGGGGGAATGGGGGCTGAAATTTCAAACTATGAAGAACAAGGCTGAGAACCTCTCTGAAACTGAACTGCCTATAAGAACTATAAGAAGCCAAGAAAATAAACAGTAACAAACCACCAAGATTACGTACTATTCACCCCAGGGTTCAAAAACCCCTTTGGCATGAACTGAATTCCTCACTTCAGCAGGAAATGGACCAATACATGCAGCAAGTCACTTCTCCAACACTGCCTTAACACGTAACACCTGGTAGATGGCAAATGCCATGCTTTAAGAGTATTCCAGAGTTTTAAGGATATGCCAGTAGACATCTGCAGAAAGACAGACCAGTACATTTGACACCAGTTCTGAGCAAACTGACAGAAATTGCATAAAAGGCAAATACTTTAAAAAAACCCAAACTTACATTGCGACAGGGGGAAACATATTCACAGATCTATAAAAAATTATTTTAAGATGTCAGCAAATAAGTGGGTGAGGGAGAGCCAGGAGGAACCTGCTTGGGTGTTCAGAAGACATTCAGCTGCAGTCCTTTTACAGGTGTCTGTGAGCTACCACGGGGCAAGTGAGGGTTTTTTCTTGGTTAAATATTCAGTAAAAATGAGAGGGCTGAAAGAGGGAGCAGGAACTGTGCTCTGCAAGTACTGATGTGAGACGAACAGCGATGAGGGCCTTGTGACACTGAGTGATTACAGAGACTAATGATGGTTTAATAATGAGTGCTCAGACAAAAAGGCAAAGAGATCTTTTGGGAAAGGAAGACAAAACTTCATTATGCTATCATATAAATCAATGCTACAGTGCCCGGGATGCTGCTGCACGCTGCTTCCCCAACACAAAACTGATAGAGAAAACACACAGAGGAGCGAGACACAAAGACGATGAACACGGAATAACAGAAGAGACTGGAAAGAAACAAAAAGAAAAAAACGGCTGAAGGAGAAGGGTTTATAAATCCAAGAGTGACTTGGAGTAGGCGGACAAGGAATGAATATTCAATGCATCTGCTGTAAGAGCCGGGGGGAAATAAACGAGAGCAGCTGGAGGAAAGGTGGGGGGAAGATGCGCAGCCCGATCTCCCACCGAGGGATGTGGGATTCTATCACACTGAAAACACGGGAAGAAACTGGCAGAGCCCCCAGGAGCCAAATCCTCCAGAGCCCGCGGCTCGGAGATCCCTGACCCTTCGCCTCGGGGGCTGCGGGGCACAGCGGAGCACAGCGGCACCTGCGGCCCGGCCCCGCGGAGGCCCCGGCCCGACCCGCCGCGCTCGGCGAAGCCGCTCCCCAGCGGGGCCTCAGGACCGCCCGGCACAACCCGGCCTTACCTGACGGCAGCGCGGCCCCGTCCGAGGCCCCGCGGCACCCCCGGCCCAGCGCAGCCCCGTCGGGCCCCGGCCCGGCCTTCGCTGTCAGCTGCGCGGCGGGGGCGGCGCCCTGAGGCGGTCCCGGATCTGTCGGGCTGAACCACTGCAGGCGGAGGGGCGGCGGAGCCCCGGCGGCTCCGGGCCAGGCCCAATTCTGCCCCTTTGCTCTGGTGACAGCCCCTGGAGCTGCCTCCAGCTGGGCGGGGGGCGATGTGGGACGGAGTCCAGAGGAGGCCTGCGAGCTGCTCCAGGGCTGGAGCCTCTCTGCTTTGGAGCCAGGCTGGGAGAGCTGGGGGTGCTCCCCTGGAGAGGAGAAGGCTCCAGGGAGAGCTCAGAGTCACTTCCAAGGCCTAAAGGGGCTCCAGGAGAGCTGGAGAGGGACTGGGGACGAGGGATGGAGGGACAGGACACAGGGAACGGCTCCCCACTGCCAGAAGGCAGGGATAGATGTAATACTGGGGAGGAATTCCCGGCTGTGAGGGTGGGGAGGCTCTGGCACAGGGTGCCCAGAGCAGCTGTGGCTGCCCCATCCCAGAAAGTGTCCAAGGCCAGGTTGGACAAGGCTTGGAGCAACCTGGGATAGTGGAAGGTGTCCCTGCCCATGGCAGGGGGTGGAACGAGATGCACTTTTAAAATCCCTCCAATCCAAACCGTTCCATGATTCTAGAAAGAAGAAACATTACCTGGTTTCCTAGGTGGAAAAACACAACACAGGAGCCCCGTGCTAGCGAAAACGAGCAGGACTGAACTCCTGGCACGGCTCAGTGTCCCTGTGCTGGTGTGGGCTGCCAGCAGCATCCACGGCCCTCCTCACCCTGAGACCTGGTGCTGGAACCCATCCCTTTGGAAACCAGCACTGTGCCTATTTGCAGCGGATGTGAACCACAGCCCTCGCCTTCTCCAAGTGAAGATCCCTAAGAACAGCAATTAACGGAGTAATTAAATAACCAAACTTTCCGATCGCTGACCCACTTGTCTCACCTCCCTGTGAGCTCTCCCTCCCAGCGCCGGGTCTCCCAAGGCCTCCTTTGGTCGAGGTGCACCTTTGCAGGAATTTGTGGGTCCCAGACGTGTGGCAGCACTGAGCATGGCACTGCCTGAGCTCATTTTGGAGGAACGCAGGCACTCCTTGAAATTCTTGAGCGCGATCTGCCTCTGGAGCCGCAGCACCTCTCGCTGGGATTCCCGCAGCAGGCGGTCGAACTCGATGACGTTCAGGCAGCGAGGGTCGTCCTGTGGGACAGCAACCATGGCACCGTGGCACTGACAAGCTCCCAAAGGTGGGACACCTCACATTTAACACGCAAACTCCAAAAGAGGAGAGGCTGGGAAAAGACAGGTAGTGTGGCACACATGCATGGCTGATTCCTGGATCTCCAAAGCCTCAAAACTCACTTTACATCCTTTATGCAAATACGTTACTCCTCATGAAGATAAAACCCAGCCCGTAATGCTCCTGCAGCTCTCCCAGCGTGGTGTGCAGGGCTTTTCCAAGCTTGGGCCATCTCAGCATTGCCAGCAGGGAGCGTGGCAGGATATCATTTCACAGCCCAGCCAAACCAGAGCTCTCACTGTTTTCTTTACTCCTTGGTGTGGGTGCTGGCAAGCACTGGGCTTTGAGAGGTTGCAGGAATGAAGAACCTCTGGGATTTGGTCAGTTCTTCCTCAGGATAATATCTGGTTTCCTAACATTCCTTTAGGAATTTCTCTCCTCTCAAGACAGTACGTGTGATGGACACCTATCTATAGCACAAGGGGTCACTGCCGTCCATTCACGACCCAAACACAGCAGCTTTTGAAGGACACCCGCACAATCTGACTCTCACAAAAGTGAGGAGAATATGTCACCACCTTGTTTGATTCTTCAAAGGTTTCCAGCTTTCAGGAAGCTGAAGAAACATGTACCTGCATGTCCATACATACAAAATCAGGTTATGAAAACCTGTCTTTACAAATCTGCTGCTGGTGGAGACATTGTTCATTCTCCTGGAAAGCTCCAAAGCCAGAGAATTCTAGACATAATTGGTATCCAGGACAAATTTAATCTGCTTCCCTGTTTGCTTCTTATTTGCCCTAAAAATAGTATGTGCTTTATAAATACAATTTGTGGAGAGAACCATGGTTACTCTCACGCTGCAAGGGGGAAACTGAGGCAGCATTAATGGGAACTGATTATATAGATTCAAGAAGTGAGCAGCTGGGCCCCCTCTGTGCCAGACCCATGTTCAGGCTATCAGGGCAGTATTTCTTGAAACAAAATTGGCTGGGGCTATATATAAAATCTCCCTTCCCCCACCACAAAAAAAAAGCAGCTATTCCCAATAGCCAGCCTCTGGAGGCTGGGAGAACAAGGGAGTAGGAAAAAAGCTTAGTCCTCCCCTCAGATTCTATTATACCCATCCCCTGCAGCTGTTCCCCCCAGTCCTCCACTTCCAAGAATCCATGCTGCAAGAAACTGCAGCCTGGATTTAGCTGGAACCAGGGTTTGGTTGAAAGCAGATCACTGGAGTATGATCTCAGGAAATTGTTTTATTCCATCCTAAGAGGCCTGACTTTGCAAAACAAGGCCAATGCATTTGCAGCCCAGGGTGCAGGTTGTGAGTCCTACTCACTACTGTGAGGGAACTGAGTGGATCTATTTCATGGCTACTGAAAAATTTCTACTGATTTAAATACCCAAGATTAAAATTGATTTGGTTACAAACTCTAAGCGTGCACATCATATCTCTGCATAAAACACCCTTCATTGGCATAATGCATTTTGCATGCTGCAGACAGATTAGGGGAATTTGGAATTTTAAGTAGCTGGAAATTAAAATTTAATGAGCAGTTTGCTTGGAAGAGAACTGGGAAAAACAAGATCAGACAGAATGATCTATATTGCTCTCTTTTCTGTGGATTCCCTACTCAGACATCAATGTCCCGGTTGCTGGTGCCACAGGCAGGGTCACCTTCCCAGACAAGGTGGTCACGCAGGTCACCCAGGTCAGCCTAGGAAGGCAGTGACTGAATTTGTCAGCCCTGGGGGTTGCACCCATGTGCTTTTTCTTGGCCAGGAACGAATCTTGCTCACCCACTTCTGTCACATTCCTTTGCAATCTGTCACTCTCCTGTCCCTAGCAGGTTCAAGTTGCCCAGCACACTCTGCTAGGAAAATCAGAGTGCTTTGGAAAGGGTCTGTTCCCCTTTCTGTGGGGGCCTGAGGTGAGAAATCAAAGGAATGGGAAGGAAACTACTTGCTGACACTGCAGAGCACAGAAAGACCTGGACAAGTTTGTCCTGTAGTTAATACAAGGAAAGATCAATGGTGCAGCTTTGTACAAACACCAAATACACCCCACTGTACTAATCCTGACTAGATCTACATTAGGGAAAGACTGAGAATCCACCTTCAAATCTGTAGTTAAACTGAACATATTGGGAGCTCAGGGACAAAAATAAAGCTGTTTTCAGTGAGGAAGTATTTGCCACCTAAATACCACGTGAGTAGGACAGGTAGAAGTGCAAGTGTTCAGCTCAGCTGGGTGGCACTTGACCACATTTGAATTAGCAAAACGGGGAAATCAGCATGGGCCCAAGTGTTACTGAGGTCCTCTGGAGATTTGAACTGACCTAAACTGCAAGCATCCAGTCTGGGAATTAAAGAGGCAACTGAGATGCCCAGAACAGGTTGCTTTGGTCACATTGAGCAGGAACCATCTCACCCAGCCACGGCTGTCTGCAGAGGCTCCTTTCAGAGCCATCAAGAGAAGAGCTTTGCAGGAGTGACGCATCTGACCAGACCTAGATCTCAGGATGAGCTGAATTACCACTTTATCCCACCATTTATATTGGCATGGCCTGTGCTGGTACTGAGGGAAATGCAGATCACCAGCCCAGGAGCAGACACCAGCACTGGGGATGGTTTCATCAACACCCAGCCCTGCCTGGTCATTTGTAGCCTTCATCATAAACACGTCAGGAGGCACTAAGTTATCGCCAGTCTCGTGGTGGCTGTGACTCCTCAGAAGGCTGCAGCTCAAGGCTTGGGATCTAGACTGGGTTTTGGGAATGTGCTGGTTGGTTTCACAAAGAAACACTTTAAAAGGAGGCCCTGCTTCTACATTTTGCTTGCAGCTCAGCCCTTTGAAAAGTCACCCTGTGTCTGTGGCTTCTCGGGGGTTTCCAGATTTAGTCACTGCTGGAAATGGCAGCTCAGATCCATGAACTGATTGAGGGACAAGCAGGGTGTCCCCCAACAAACTCTTCTGGAGAGATCTGGACAGTCTCTGCCACACACTCCCCAAAGTGTCCCCATTCAGCTCACGCATCAAATCCCCTCCCCTATTTTCAGCCTCCACTTGAGACTAATTCCCCTCACGCCACTTCCCGGAGCCTGGTTTCCATCACAGCTGTTGCGCTTGTACACAGACGTGGAGTGATATCCCACAAAGTGTCTCACCTTCCCTGCCAAGAGTTTAGCCTGCAGTTCCCGGCATTCCTGCTGCAGAGCTTCAATTTGCTTGTCTTTTGCCAGGAGAGCACTGGCTTGCTCTGTCAGGTCCTTCGCACGCTGGCGGGCAAATGCTTTTTTGCACAGTTCCAGGCTGGAGCCCTTCACAGGCACTGGAGCAGCTACCTACACCAGAGAGCAGTGAGGAATGTTTGTGTGTGATAACCACCATTCCATCACCCCTTGGGGTGTTCAACAAGCACCACCCAATCACCCTTTGGTGTTCAATAACCACCACCCCATCACCCTTTGATGTCCTTTAACCACCACCCCATCACCCAGCACAGGGAGCACTGTCGAAAATGCAGCCTGGCCAAAAGGACAGACAGACAGACAGACAGAGAAGCAGGACAGACCTATAGAAAAGTACAACAGGAAAGGATGGAAAAGTGGCTCAAAGAAGAGGTGGGAAGGACAAGGTACTCAACAGGTATAGCCAACATGGGGGCTGCAGGCAGCACAGAAGTGGGGAGGGAAAGGAGAGAAAACCATAATGAGGTAAAAAAGACAGGAGAAGACAGCAGAGAGGAGCAGAGAATGGAAGGAAAGATGAGCATGGTATCAAATATAGCATTGGATCAAGGACAGAGGTGGCCAAACCAGGAAGAGAAACAGAGATTCCATGGATTTCTAGCAGGAAAAGAGCTTCAGCATGGATGAGCAGAAAATAGAGGGAAAGCAGAGGCTAAGGAGAGCCCAGCCAGGGCCAGCACAGCCAGGGAGGACTGGGAGAAAAGCAGGACTGTAGGAAAATCCGTTTGGGTTCACATGTTCCCTGGGAGGGAGGAAAGCATACGGTGGGGATGGCAGTGTGCTTAGGGGGAGCAGGGCAGGCAGGGACAGGCAGCTGGCTGAGTACAGGCTCTGCCCAGGCAGGAGCTGAGGCTGCCCAGCACAGTGTCCCTGGGTATCCCCGTCCCTGGAGTTGGCTCTCCTACTGGGTACTAGCACCACAGACTTGGATGAAGGGGCAGCTCAAACCCTCTGTTCATCCCAGCCCTATGGGCAGTGAGGATACATCCAGTCCCTGGGTTTATCTAACTCTACCTCTCTCTGCCCAGCTATTTTCATCTGCACACAGCCTGACAATCTGGGAAGGGGATCCTCTGCTGCCAGATCAAGCACACAGAATCCTCTGTGTGAAATTTTCTTCCCCAGGTCTTCCCAAGCATCTCATGCACGTGCAGAAGCTGTGTGGGCCTGGCTCCACAGGACCTGGGTACCAAGCACTGGAGGGACTTGGTGCCAAATTAACCCTGGCTTCTCAAGGCCCCTTCCCTGGTCCTACCTCCAGCCCACCTTCCACAAGGCTCAGCCATCCCAGCACTTGCTGCTGTCAGGACACCCAGGCCAGCACAGGAGCCCAGCAAGTCAGGTCTCCAGGACTTGCACAGGCCCTAAACTATCTCCACCCCAAACTTTCACTGGGGAAACAAATAAAACAGTATTTGTGTATGTGCTGGAGGGTCTGCATAGTATGTCAAATAGTTTCTCTTACTATGGTATCTGACAAGCCCCTCTGTTGCTTTGCAAGTACCAAAACTCCTGACAGAGGGGCGACACAGTGCCTGGGGACACAGAGGCAGCCAGGAAATCCCTCTACCTTCTCTCCAGCGCAGCTTTCACTTCCTCCTTTCTATCCTAAATGACTTGAATTCCCCATCACAATCCCTGCTTTTCTTCAAAAAGGTGTGCCCAAGATTCCATACCCTATAGCCACCTCCCACTGCTGCTGCACCATGTCACACACTCCAGGGTTCACAACATGCTGCTGTTGGGTTGGAAAAAGCAGAAGCCCTGTGGCTTGTGCAGCATTTCTAGCGAGGTGTGGATAGGACAGAGCTGCCTCTCACCCCTTCCTGTTTTGCTTCACCGCACTCCTTTTCTTATTCAAATCCTTCCTGTTTCTTTTTGATGAAGTCAGATGAATTATTTTCATGACTTGCCCAAAGAAAGCCAAGTTAATTACTTTAAACTATGACCTTACAGTAAGAACCCAAGCAGGAAGAGATCTCTCAAACCAGCCCCCAAGAGGAGTAGAGAGGCTGGCGATGGCTGGGGTTGGTGATCCTTGCTCTGCTATGACGTGCAAAGCATGTTTGCTGTAGGTTTAGGAAAAAGAGAAGGGAAAGGTCTCTCTAGCTCAATGGAAGCAGAAAACCAAAGGTCTTGGTGGTGAGACGCTCTCCCAGCCCAGCTCCCCAGCCGTGGCAGGTCCTGGCACCCACCACTCTGAGGTTTGCCTCCTGGAGCTTCCGGGCTCTCTCCTCCAGGCGCTTGGCGATCACCGCCAGCTCCGCATTCTTCCTCTTCAGGTGCTTCACCTTCTCCTCGGTCTGGGGGAAGCAGCTCCTGCGCTGGAGAGCAGAAGGAGAAGCTGGAGGTTAAGCCTTTGCTCAGGAGCCAACATCCCTGCCTCTACCTGACCTACGTAGGGCACAGAGGCCTTTTCCCAGCCAGGGCTTGGCCTATTCTCCTAGAACTATCCCAACCATTGAATACCAATCTCTGCTGCCTCTCCAGTGCCTGAAACCTGTGTTTTCCTGGTATTTTTGTTAATGTGACCTCTTGGTCCCCATGAGACGCCCTCACCCCACCCCAGACCATCCCACATGGTTCCTTGCCATCCATAACATCCCTGTTGCAGGCTCTGCTAGGACTCAACATGTCTCCTGCATCAGGGTATCTAGGCCACCCACCCTTTGTGCTGTCTCTTCCAGAATCTTCCTAGTTTATTTCCCCAGGATTACAGGACTCAACACATCCCTGAGGATTTGTATTGCACCACCACAGCAAGCTTATCTGTGTCCTTCCTGTCCTGACACCAAAGCATGAGCAGGAGAAGGAGACAAAGGACTTTATGATATTTGCAAAGCAAATTTCCTTTTTCTTCCTATTGATTCTGTTTGCTCTTAATCGCCTTTTATTTGTTATCCATCTGTTCCAATAAGCTGCCACTTGCCAATGGCTCCTTCTCCCAAGGTCAAACCCAGATATGTTGTGCCGTCTTTTCCCATCAGCAGAAACGTCATGTTGACTGATCCTCACAATTATTTCCTTCCCTCCCCGTGTGAGAGCGCACCATGGGCGCCTGGGCTGGAAGGCTGAGGCTGATTTTTGAGAGTCAAATTTGACACACAGGCTTGTGCCTCACTAAAATCTAGATGACTGATAAAGGGTAACCCCTTGGGGTGCAGGTCACGCTGAATTTATGCTTTTAGTGTAAGACAATTATCTAAAATATGCGTTTTGGATGGGGTGATATAAATCTGAAGTGCTGAGCAATCAAATTTGCCCAATGTGGCTGGGCTGCACCCCCCACACTGCAGGGCTGGGTAAGGGGTGATGCTCTCCAGGGAGGATGCAGGAAGGGAATATCTTCTGTTTCCTGAGAGTCCTGGCTGCCCATCTGGGGAGTCAGGGATGAGGGAGGGGGCAGAAGGCAGATGGCCCAGGCTGTGGCAGCCTGGCTTGGCTTTGGGGTGCAGGTGGGGAGGATCTTTGTGCTGGGCTGTCATGGGAGCAGGGGGCAGTGCTGCACTGTCACCCAGAGCCAAGGCTGAGTGAATCAGTGTTTCTGCTTTTCAAGAGGAAACAAGAGCGACTTCCCCTGCTCTGCCCAGCCCTGCTCTGCACTGCGGGGAAGGGTCCAGCTCCAGCTGATGGCTGCAGCATGAAGGCACCCAGGGGACCCAAAGCACCCAGACCTCCTTTGTCCTCTGGCTCTGCTCAAATTATCCCATGAATTCAAGAAGTATTTGGACAATAGTCCTGCACATAGTGTGACTCTTGGGAATGGTTCTGTGCAGGGCCAGGAGTTGGACTCAATGATTCTTATGAGCGCCTTCCCACTCAGCAAGCTCTGTGATTCTGTGATCTCTTAGAGTTGGCAGCAGACAGCAGCTCTCTGTGTCCAGGACTCCCTCCCCACAGAGCACCCCACAACAGCATCTCCAGCTCACCAGCAAGCTGTTCTCCTTGGCCAGGCTGGAGCAGCGGTGCTGCAGGTCCTCCAGTGCACTCAGGAGCTTTGTGTTCTGGCTCACCAGGAAGCTGTAGTCAGCCCCACTCTGCAAAACAGCACGGAGAGGCAAGGCAGGGCTTCACCTGCCGGCGGCAGGGACTGCATGTCCTGCAGGACCACATGGGGCAGTGGCAGAGGGGCCACAGCCTCACACCAGCCCTAGCCCCGTGGTGAGCCCAGCCTGGCTGTGCCAGTGGCCCAGCCACTTTGCCAGGTGGCAAAGGGTGGGATGTGGGGGCTGATTTCAGGAGGAGGCAAGGGGCTGCATGTCCACTGGGGGACAACTGGCCTTTGAGGCCACCCTGAGGGAGACAGCTGCCATCTCCATAGCTTTAAGAATTCTTTAAATTTCCACCCAGGGAAAAAGCCCAGACCCTTCTGTTGTCCTGAGCCACGGCACCATCCAAACTGGCTCAGGCGAAACAAAGGCAGAGCCAGCAAGACCCAGACAGGCAGAATACAACCCCTGGCACCCCAGACATGTGTGCTGCTCCCCACAGCTAAGGGACACGGTGGCCTCTAGCGCCACATGGCTTTGGAGGCAACCAGACTTCCTGGACCTCTTCCCTGCACCAGCACTCACGTTTGGCCCAGGAGAGTGCCCAGGAGCCAGACCCCAGATCTTCCTCTCTGTGTCAGCCTTGGCTCCAGAAGAAGGTGACACGCAAGATTCTTTGCAACACCACCTTCATTTTGCCACCTCAAAAGCAGCAGCAGCAGCAGCAGCAGCAGCAGCAGCAGCTCTGCCGGGAGCTCTATATAGAGTTTTGTGGTTGCTGCTTCCTGCCGAGAGCAGCTCACCGCAGGCTCACTACCGGAGCCGGCTCCCAGCAAGGATTTCTGGGCGTTAGCAAAGCTTCACAGCTGCCCTATGGCAGTGCCTCGGGAAGATCCAGCCACGTGTTCTCCCAGCAGCCAGGCAGGTCTTGCAGGACCCGCTCCTAGAGCTCAGGAGTCTCCACTGAAAGGCTGTGACCTTCCCGGTGTGCACAGCCCTACCCTGCAGTTTTCCAGCCAAAGCTACGAGGGAAACATCCCTCACTGCCAAAGGAATGCTGCCCAAGCCTTCTCGGTAGCAAAAGCTCAGACAGGAGTTCAGCTCTAGGAAGTCTGAGACTGGCTAAAACTCATTACACTATTGAATAATTCTTGTTTCTCCTTTGTGTCTATTGTAGAGATAGGGCAGGAGATCAGTGCCACAAAGTCCCCCTGCCACTGAATTCCCCAGTGTGGTGCCATGCCCATGGCTCTCCCAACCTCTCACACCTGTATGGAAATGCCCTAACAAAGCAGGGAGGGGAAACACACCTGAAGGAGGTTGAAAACAACAACAAAAAATCAGAAGGTGACACTCAGCCCTTCCCATCAGCCTCATATGGTGTCCCCAGTCCTATCAACCCCTTAAGACACCAGCATACGACATGCCACAAGCTGACAGGCTTTTGGCAGAGTGGTTTGTAGATGCCCACCCTCCCCACAGAAATCCCAAGGTTTGTGAAAGCTGGAGTGAAATGCCCCATAGAAGGAGACTGTACTGCTACCCACACGAGGGAAAGCAAAGATACATCTTCCTCTATTTTTTTTCCCTCTTAGGCACTCCAGGCCACTGTTCCTGGGGACATCACACTGCAGCACCTGGGTGCCCTCTCCTGCTCTCCAAAAACTTAGGGCTGCTCCCAGGGATGGACAGAGGAGGCCCAGGAACAAAGGAAATCTCTGAACCCAGCATTCCAAGGATGCCAAGAAGCTCCCCTGGGAGCCATGTGCACAGCTCTGTGTCCAGTACCAGCTCCTGCAGCATCAGTCCCATCCCGGCAGCTTTACACGGACAGTGAGGTGTCCCAGAGACTATTGCTCCCATCACCAGCTCCAGGAACAACAAAGCACTTCCTCGGCCTGGGAATCCACATAAGGGACACTGCAGGTGACAAAGAGGGGACAAAGCAGGGTGGGTTCATGGAGAGAGGGGGTCCTACCAACATCTCTTGTGCTGTGCACAGCAGTGCCTCAGGCTGGTCCCCTGCTGCCACCCTCAGAGCCAAGCACACAGCAGTGTGATGAAGTCAAAGTGCATTATTTCCACCTCCTTGCCACTGCCAGGAGGCCTCAAAATTCTTGTCTGTGGTTGCCCTGAGACAGGGTGGGCACCATGAGCCAGCAGCCTCTGCACTGGGATGGGAGCAGGAGAGCTTTTGAGAAGGATCAGATGTGCTCCTGCCTCCCCCAGCAGCCAGCCAGGACTTAGGATATCAGCAGCATGGGGTTTCAGTAGGGGACAATCAGCACCTCCAGCATGGCATGGGAATACTTTGGGGACCTACATTCAAATTTCTGCATTTGAACCCCCATTTCTGTAGCCATTTCATCAGGGCAGGATGCAAAGGCTTATAACCCCTCACCCACACCATGCCAGGCTGTCCCCAGCTCAGCCCAGATTTCGTGTCATGACTCCAGAGCCCATGACATGGCAAAAGCTGGCATGTCCCTTCCCATTCTGTGGATGTTGCAGCCTCCTCGGGCAAGGTGCCATTGAGGAGAGTGTGGCTGTGTGCTCCAGGCTGGGGCCAGGCACGGGGCCAAGCCTCCCCTGTGCCAGCACGTCCCTCTGTGGCCACAGCTCCTTGGGGCTTTGCCCAGAGAGGAACAAGAGACAGCAGCAGCAAGAAGTCATGGAGGCAGGAGATCCTTGCTGTGCCAGGCTGTCTGTCCCACGAGGGGACCTCACTGCCACAAAAGCTTTGCCAAACCTTCCCATTGGCCCTGAGCCACTGCTGGCTGCATCAGCTGAGCCCTCCTCCAAGACCACGGAGAGCCTTGAACCAAAGGGCTGTCTAGACGTCATCCCACGCTCATTAAACATTCATCTCCTATAATGAAATGGCTTTTAATTTATCAGCTGCTCTGCAGTTCCTTAAGGATCCCTTGCTGCACAGCACAGCCTCGCTGCTGGCTGCACTCAGGGCTCCCACAGTGCTTTTCATGGAGAGCTGGAAGAAATTGTTAGGGAGGAGAGACATAGCAGCTTCCCTTAAAGCGACGCATCCAGATGAAGACATACAGAAGTGTCAGCAGGACCTGGAATCCAAATGCATTCCTCAGTCAATGAGGTTTTCCATGAGCCGAGACAGACCTGACACCATGGGGCAGCAGAGAGGGTCTCCAGGCAGCTACATTCCCCAGATCAGGAGCATCCTTGGCCACTAAAAAATTAACCTAAAAACTAGCACAAGTCATGTGGTATTTTGCCACAGGGAAAGTTTCTAAAATGAGAGGAAGGCAGGAGCAGAACAGCAGGGATGCCGAGGGAGGAGAGCAGCAGGCACATGGCTTTAAAGCCTCTGTTGCTACAGGGGTATCAGCATCATCTGTCATCTCTTTTGGCAGGTAGAGCCCAAAGGTTCTCCAAGATGCATTGAGAACAGTCAAGAAAAGCCTCAGCATGGCAGCTGCCAGAAAACTGCTGCTTTTTCACCTGAAAGCTTCAAATGCATTGGAGAGCTGCAGTGGCTTTTGCAGGGAGAGGTGCCCAGCCAGGCTGCTAAATGGGTCATGCAGGCAAAATCCCTCTGGAGCACCCAGCATCCAGCACAGTCCTTAAAGTCCTGCAGAAAACTTGCAGGAGGCCATTGGGGACAGTAAATCAGCCAGGCAGTGCCTGCAGCTGTGCTCTGCAATGCGGCTGGGGCTGCACCAGCCCTGTGGCACAGCCTGGCACCCACCAGCCCAGTGCTTCCCCAGCCAGCCCCAGGGAACAGCCAAAGTCTAAGCCCAGCCTTGCTTTGAAATCCCTGCTGAAAGCCAAACAGGGAGGAGGAATTTACCGGGTGGCCCCATGAGCAGGAGGTCTCAGACAGCCTTTGGAAACAGGTGGGCACACAGCTGAATTGAAAACAAACCTCATTTGAAGGTGTAAAAACCACTGACAATTTCAAGATCCCCTGACTTCTCCATCTGTGGCTGATCCAGGGTCCAGTTCCTGGGTTTGCTTTGCAGGAGTCACCTCTGAACAGAACCCCCCTCTGCAGACACCTTGCAGAGTGATTTCGCAGGTGAAGCTATCCCAGGTCTCCTGCTATCTTGGATATATTAAATCCATCACCTCTCCTTCATTTGAAATCATTGTCCCCAAGCCTTCACCATGTCAAAGCCCTTTAGCTGTTCGTTACACTTGACTTTAGTAATTAGTTCCTCAATCCTCTTCACTTGGAAATGAAGCCTGTCATTGCCAATCCATTTTCTCTTCTTCCAGACAGTTTCAAGAGAATCAGCCACCTCACAGGACAAAGTTATTTTCCATGAGCTGCTCTTCTGCAGTGCCCTCACTGCATGTCAAAAGCAAGACAAAAATAGCCTCACCTCCTGTTCGGTCAGTGAGCAGAGCCAGCCCAGAGCACAGCCAGCAGCCAACACATCCCCACCCAGGGAACAGGGACAGGGCTGCCAACGGTATGGGGGGAGCAAGAGACATGCCTGGGATGAAGTTTGGTTATCCTGCCACTCCTCTGACAGGCACTGTGTCCCACTGTGCTTGTCCTGCTTCCTTCCTGCATTTTGCACTGTTCCTGGTTTCAGACACAAAAATCTCTGTTGTGCCTTAGCCTTTAGGGCACTTCCCCACAGCCTTGTGTGCTGTCAACTCCCCTTTACATCAGTCAGCATTTTCTCCTGCTGCCCATCCCTCTTCCAGCCTACTACTTGCCCTTATTTATGTGATTTGCTCATTTATCTGATTTTTATCACCCCGTGTAACAAATTCACGGAAGAAAAAATCCATCCAAGGCTATTAACTTCAAAAATCCTGCCTCCAGCATCAGAAGTTCTGGAGCCATGAATTGGAAGATATTGAGGGAATATTCAGGGGAGCAGTCACAATACATTTGCTGTTTCTCTGCATTTCCCCAGGCATCCTCTCCTGCACACCCTCTGACCACTGTCAGCTCTTCATACGCTCCTGACAGGGTGTTTAAAATGAGATGCAGCTAAAATTGGAGTCTCACAAAACCAGGTCCTCTCTATCTTTAAACCCTCTGTGGAAGCACCGTTATGAATCCCAGGAACACAAACCCAGCTATTCCAGGAGAAGAATAATCAGCTCAGTAGCTCTGATGGCCCTGGCTCACTGTCCTTTGATGAGCTCACTTCTCCAGCCTCCCAGCCAGGGAGAAATTAATGTTCCTGCAAAACCGAGACAGGGAGGAATGTGAGTGGAAAATAAACTCCCAAGACAGAGGATCAGCTCTCCAAAATCCAAGGCTGCAGCCGGGTCCCGGAGAGCAGTGTGGCACAGTTCCTCACCTTTGACAGCAAATCCAAAAGACAGGAGGATTTGCAAGGAGATGAGAGAAAATGACACTGAAAATACCCCATGGCTGCTGGGAAGGCGCCTCTGAAATGCTCCTGAGGTGCTGCACATGTGATTCTTCATCCTTCGCCATCAGACAGCAAATAGGGGAGGGAATTGGGAGGAATGGAGGGTTTGGAGAAGCCATGGGGGACTCTAGCAGGGGACAGGTGCTGCTCAGGGTGCAGGTTCTCATCTGGCTGAACACTGCTGCTATCACCAGTTCTTTTGTTTGTCTGGTTTGCTCCTGGCCCTGCTCTCCAGTGGCTATGGAGATGTGTTCCTGCTTCCAGATGGCCACGACCCACCCGGAGCAGAGGCAAGACAAGGTCTGTGTGGCCCTGGACAGCTTCCCCCAGCTGTGACCCAGCTCTCTCCGTATTAAGCACAAAGTGTTTTGCAATCCCAGGTTGTGTGCGGCCACAAACTGCAGCTGATCCATCAGATAACCTGCAGCAGCACCAAGTTGTGCAACACCCCTCAAGGACAGGAACATCATCACCCTTCTGCTCTTGGGTCACTGTGTCACCCCTGGCCACTGCTGTGTCCCCTGCAGGGTCTTTGCCCCCTACACAGCTTGTGAGAAAGATAACTGCATTTTGTAAGGTGAAAAAAAGGTACAAAGCCTGTTCTACCAACTACCCTTTGAACACTGGTGTACAAGTGTCTGCCTTGCCTCTTACCAGCCTCCGGAATGCTTTGGCCAAATTCCACTCTTGGTAAAGCAGGACTGTGCTCCATCCCCACTCAGGGGACATTGCTGTTTCACTGCCCACACAGAGAATGTGTGGAAGACAGTCTGTGCACCACAAAACACGGTCAGGCTGTAACATTCTGAAGTCAAGACAGCTAAGCTTTTCCCCCACTGCAGAATTTTCTGGGTGCTGCTGAACAAACAATTGAATCTGCAGAGAAGGAGCTCAGGCAACAGCATTTCAACTATATTAAAAAAAATGCAAAATGTAGATGTGGGAAGCAAAGTGTGAAAAACTTCAGCGCAAACACAGAAAGATTTCGCAAACTCTGCTGCTGTGTACTCATGCACACTGCAAATCATTTAAGCTGAAACATGGTTACTGGCTTACTATATTTTTGGAGCTTTTTGTTGCTTAGCTCTAAGCAGAGGTCAGTCTGCAGCTCCCAGTACTGCAGGCTCAGGCTCAGACCACCCTGAGGTCTTTGTGGAGCATCTGGACTCTTTCTTGATGCCATGTGTCAGATAATTCTATTTTGCAAACACGCAAAAACTCCAAAAGCCCTGGTGAAGAATGATAAAATTTAGCTATTTCCAGATTTGGTATTTGATGGCTGGAATAGGGATAATTGTTCTCTGATATCTCATCTTTCCTGTAACAGAAACTCTAATCCAAAGAAACACTCTCAAGAAAGGCACAAGACTTCTGCCTTCACCCTGGGAAGCTGCAGCTCAGTAAATTCCCTGCCTGTACAGAAGAGCCACAGCCCTCTAAGAGGATCATGGCTTGCAAAGTCAATGCCAACTCTCCTTCTCACCACAGAGCCTCAGCAGCAACATCCATGATCACAGGTGTGCTTTGATTAGGTGGAAATACTCAATTCCTCACAATGGTCAGCTCTGAAGAGGCATATTTGCTCTTCCACCTAGCAGAGTGTATCAGGGAGCTGAGGGGCAGATTTCATATGTACAAGTCAGTTTTTTCCCAGCAATCTGCAGTGCAGTGTCTCACCCGCTTCTTCCTGTTCTCCAAATCACTGGCAGCATCCCAGGGGCCAAGAACACCTTTTCTTTTTGGGTCACATTGGCTCTAGTTGCCCAGGATATGGCATGATTAGATAGGAAGGAATTGTTCCCTGTGAGGGTGAGGAGGCCCTGACACAGGGTGCTCAGAGAAGCTGAGGCTGTTCCTGGATCCCTGGAAGTGCCCAAGGCTGGACTGGACAGAGCTTGGAGCAACCTCCAAGTGTGACAGTGGAAGGTGTCCTGGCCCATGGCAGAGGGTGGGACTGGATGGGCTTCAAGGTCCCTTCAACCCAAACCACTTTGGATTTTGTAAATCTAGGTTGTGATCAGTGTTCTCGCTCATCTTGGTCATGGTCTGGCAAAGGCCAACAGCAACACAGTGTGACAGCCCTGCCCCAAATCTGGTTTATCTCCACCAGCCCAGAGGAGCCAAGGACACAGTGAGGAGGCACTGCTTGGTGTCCCTCATCCTCCATGTCCCCACAAGTGACCTGGTCAAGCCATTTGGACATGTCTTTGCACAGAAGGCATGAGCTTAATCAGAAAGAGCTAAAATGAGCACTGCCTTTCCCTTCCTAGTCTCACTCTGCCTTGTTATCCATTCATTCCTACAAATAGAGAGGCACTGGTTCTTCCTGGCAGGCAGCTGCCTGAGGTGGCCATCCACAGTGCTGCAGCAAACAGCACTAAGGCATTTGTGTGAGCCTGAGCACTGCCAAGACAAGGAAAATTAATTTACTCAGATTTTGAACATGATGGAATACAATCTTCTAATTGGGATTGCAGGAAACGGCAAGAATTGGCTCCATTGCCCAAGGTCTCCCTGTCCTACTGCCATCTTTCATGCTGCTGACCTACCCTTCCCAGTCAAGGGTGCATCTCTACACACCCTCAGACACTACATGGACAGCTTTCCAGCTTTGCCAATGGAAATTTTGAAGCTCTTGAAAGACCACAGATTCCTGCAAATGGCACTGAACTTATCATTAAAGGCAGCTTGGCCTGAGCACTCGATGTGGAGGATACTTACCAGCATTTTATAATTCTTCCTGTGTCTCTGCTTTGTTTTATTAAGCCCCACTGGCATCAATAGGTTTTTGTGGCTATTTAAATTCCTACTCGCTGGAGGGTTCCTTGATTTAAGCATTTTCAGTTTGGTTTGCGGATTTATTGAATATTCTCAGCTCCACATGACCTCAAGGGAAGCTGAGGCTTGGATTTTAAGAAATTCAAATCCAAAGCAACCTCTTGTGATTGAGGAGAAGTCACGAGAACCAGCTCAGAGCATGCTAACTGTGCCCCTTGCCTGTGTGGTTCTGGGATGGGAACAGGGAATGGTAAGCTGCTGAGCTCATCCCTTCCATGAGTGACCTGGGGATCTTGAGGAGATGAGTAATCCTGGAAGGGAAGGATGCAGGGAATATGCAGAAAGTGAACAACCCTAATCCTCTTCCCTTGTCCAATGTAGGGCACCAGGAGGGAGCTGTTCCTTCAGCAACCTTCTCCAAAACCACCCTGGGTTTTCCAGGGCCAAAGCACATCCCACTGCAGCAGCATCCCCTGGGAGATACAGGCAACTGAGCTCTTGTGGAAGTGCTCTAAAATCCATCTGACAGCATTCTGGGAACTTTCCAATTTCCAGACAGACTGTATCTGTGCCACTTTAACCCCATTCTTCCTACACAGACAGTATTTTTCTCCTCTGATATTCATTATTTGGTTTGGGATCCTACCCCTGCAGTGCCTGGAGATTCTCAGTAGGAAAGTAATTTCTTATGTCTCATGTCCACACAGAAATTTTGGGAAGCAGGATCAGAGCAATTCCAAAGACCCAGGAGGAAGGATACACTTGTGACTGCCCCCAGAGAGCATTATCCAGTGGGGCCATGGTGGGACACACTGCTCTGCCAAGGAGCTGGGAAAGCCTGCAGTGCCTTGCAGGATGTAGGGACACGTGACAAATGGATAGAGACATGGGCACAAATCTCAACAGGGAAAATTCCCATCAGGTTATGGAGAACATTCCTCTGGTGGGATCCCAGCCCCTGGAGACACTCAACACTTTCTTGGTCAGAACATGATCAGCCTTTTCCATCTCTGGAGTCTTCCAGGGGCAGGGGCTGGAGGGGAGGTTCCAAGTGTGTCCTCTTGTCCCACCTCCCTAACTCCCCTGCCAGCTCCCAGATGGGAGAAGGGCAACAGCTCTCCACACTCTACACTCAGGAGAGACCCAGACAAGAATGCCAAGATTAACTTGACCTACAGACAGTCTTAATGCCTCTCCACAGCCTGTTCCTGAGGGAATGGCTGAGCACTGGTGGCAGAGGCTGGGACACACAGCAAGAGCTTCATCATAAAATCAACATCTTTAATCAACTCTGTCAGTGATGAGCCCTCAGGAGGCTCTTCCCCACACCAGGAGAGGAGTCCCTGGAGGCAGCTGTCCTGTTCACATAATGCAGCTCTGACACCCCAAAGATAAATGTCCTAAAGGAAGCCCGGCAGCACAACACACGGGGTGTGTCCCAGCCTGGCCAGGAGCAGGGGAGCTGTGCAAGCCTGTCCTGGCCCCAGCTCTAACACAGCACATTGTCCCCAGGTTGGAGGGGTCAGTCCACAGCCCAGCAGCACCAGCACTTGTCTGCTGGGGACAGCAGCACTGAGCTCCCTCCTGGGGCTGAAGTGGAAGCCTTTCGCATCCCTAAAGCCACTTGGCTCCAGAAGAAACGGCTGGATTTTTTTTTTCTTTTTTTTTTCTTTTTTTTACTTTTTTTCCCCAGGAAAACACAAGCTAACCTTTCTGGAGAGCATCAGTGTTAAGGATGGTACTGCCATGGTAACACCAGCATCACCCCAATGATGTAACAGTGCCACTGTGGCACTGCCATGATGCAGCTGAGTAACACCAGTCCCACAGCCCCATCACTCTGGCACCAGGGCACATCACAGCACCACCTGCACCACCAGTAACCCCACAGTGCTGCCCCAGTACACGGATGGTACTACCATGGTGCTGCCAGAATGCCATGGGAAGGCTCCCACCCAGCCAGCAGCCTCCAGGATCACAGGAAAACATTCAGTGCAGCCCAAGGACCAAGGCAAACTAGGTGGCAGGTGCCCAGCAGTCAGCTCCATAGAGAACAGTGTGGGGGACTCACTGCAGGGATCAGCAAGAACTGGTGCACAGCTCCCACCCCACAGGTGCAGTTCAGCTGCTGGAGCACCCACAAACACCCCTCTGAACCAGCCACCTGCCCTCCTTCCAATCCCAGCAGGACACAGCACCTATTCTCTCTCTTGCCAGCCAGCTGTCCTAAAAGAAAGCATTCCAGGACACACTGGGCAGGGCTTGTGGCAAGCTGGTCTAGTGAAAGGTACCCCTGCCCATGGCAAGGGCTGGAATGAGATGGTCTGTAAGGTCCCTTCCAACCCAAATCATTCCAGGATTCTCTGAAGACAGAGAAGTCTGGCACAACTGACTGGACTCCTGGGATACAAAAGAGGGATGGGGGCAGAAATCCATCCCATTCTGCTGTCCCATATTTTGACTGCAGTGCTTCTGGCACAGCCAGGGCTGGGATCAGAGTCAGACCATGGGTCAATGTGGTCTTTCCCTAAGCATCACAATATACAGCCCTTCAGAACAGACCCTTAACAAACTGTGCTGTGAAATCACGTTCTCCCTCGGGGGGTTTCCGGGGGCGCCGTTTCTCCCGCAGGCTGCTCCAGGCTGCTCTCCAGCTGGGTTCAGCAGCACAGCACAGCCTTGCTCAAAACGCCCCTGCTAAACCCCGACCAGCACTGCTTAGCTCTTATCCTCTGTGCTCAAGAAGAAAAGGTCAAGAACTGTTTTCTTCCCTATTTTAAAAGCACCAGAGCTTCCCCAGATCCCAGGAGACCTCAGGAAGATGACTGATGTTCCCCATGGGAAAGAGTACCAAGCTGTCCTAAACAGGGTGAGCCGATGAACTTCTGTGACCTAGATCAAGGCAGCGAGACCCTGAGGAAGCCTTTTGGGCTGTTTTTAGGGAGGTGTTGCAGGGGCCGGGCATTGCACTGCCCTGAGGTGCCCGGGTGGTGCCTGCAGGGGCTGGTTCCTCCTGCAGTGGAGGTGCCCCAAGCCCTCCAGGGCTCCCCAGAGAGGAGAGGGGATGCCCTGGAAGAGGGTGGCAGTGAATCATTTCCCTGCCGCTACCTGCAGAGCCATTGATGCTGCGGGAACGGGGAGATGCCGCAGGGATGGCTCAGCCTTGGCTGCTGCAGGGCTGTGTCTGCTCCAGGTGGGCTCTGCCCAGCGCTGGCCCCGCCAGGGCTCCGGCAAGACTCCGCACGAGCTCCAGCGTCTTCCAGGGCGGAGGCAGCTGGAAATCCCTGCTGAAGGGCAGCAAAGGCTCCCTCCTGTAACGCGGTTGTGTGGCAGCGGCTGTGGCAGGTGCCAGCCCCGCGGGGATGGTTTTGTGGGTGGCTCAGCCATAGCCCCGCGCTCCCAATTCCCCACGCCCGTGTCGTACCGAGGTGACATCCCCCCGCCTCTCCCCCAGAATGAGCCAACACAGCCCGACCCCCGCCTGTACCTGGGGGGGTCTGTTTGTCTGGTCCATCGGCCTGACGAGCTCCGGTGAGGA
>VZSR01003083.1:2246045-2256980 GCA_013398615.1 Brachypodius melanocephalos | reverse complement strand
CTCCCCGTGCGGAGGCTGCTCCCGCCGCCCTCAGCCCCCCGCCGCCCCCGGCCCCATGACGTAGCGGAGGGGCCGGGGGAGCTGCCAGCCCCTCGCCGCGGCCCCGGGCAGCCCCCGGCGCAGCCGCTGCCGAGTCATCGATACGGAGCCGGGATGGGCACCCGGGGGGGCCGCGCCGCGCCCCGGGCCGCCAATGGCGGCGGCTCCGCCGGTTTCCACGGCAACGCTGCGGGAGCGGGGTCTGGTGCCTATTGATGAGGCGGAGGAGGGGAGGGCGACCGCGCTGAGCCCGCATCCCCCCGCACCGCATTCCCCCCGCACGCCGCCGGGATGGGGGTTTGGGGACAGCACCGGCCCGAGCCCCTGCTCGGCTCTGCCCCAGGGCTGCTCAGCTCTGTCCCTGGATACCCGACTCTGGCCCCAGGATACCCAGCTGTGCCCCAGCTGGGCGCTGCTTCCTTTGTGGCCGTGGAGCGGCCAGGAGAACCTGCCTGGGGCCACCTTCTCCAGGGGAGGTACCATGAGGGGTCTTCAGGACTCCTGTCAGACACTACTTTGTAGTCACCTCCTTTGAGCAGCTTCTCCAGCCCATCCAGATGTGCAGATGTGTCACTTTTTGAACCCGATGCCATGCTCTGTCCCGGGACGCTCAGCTCTACCCCAGGATGCCCGGTTCTGCCCCAGGGATGCCCATCTCTGCCTCGAGAATGCTCGGCTCTGCCCCATGATGTTTGATTTACTGCAAGGATGCCTATCTCTGCCCCGGCCATGCCCGACTTTGCCCTGGGGATGCTCAGCTCTGCCCCAGGATGCCTGGTTCTTTCCCAGGCATGCTTGCACACCTTCCGAGCGAAACCTCGGTACCTCGTGGATACACCTTGCTGGAAACAGCCCTCTTCTGAAAAGGGCTGGGCCTCACCTGCAACATACCCAGAACAAGAGACAGAGCGTGGTGCAGGCAGCAAGGGAGAGCGTGGTCGATGTGATCCTTGAAGACAGAAGTTCACAGCATAACACTACAGCCAAGCGGGCACTGCCACCCCTGAGCACGTGGAACAGGGCAGGTGTGTGCTCTGCCTCCTCCCTGCCATGCTGTGTCTTTGATGAAGATCACATCCATACATCAGGCTGCACAGTTAGTGATGCTCAGGTGAAAGCCACTGGGCCACCCTGGGGGACATCTGTCTGTCCCTGCTCCCCAGCCCCACTCAATGCTTGACCCACTATTGAGCAAGGTTTGCCGATCTCAAACCCAAGAGGGATTGATGATCCCCAAACCCCTGAGCGGCTGGGACAGGTCCTGCCTCCCAACATCCTTGTATATGGCAATAGCTCTCAGCCCTACTGCTGGTGCCTCCCTGCTGTGGCATGGGGGTGGCATTTGGCATCTCACACGTGCTGCTTCCTTTGTGGCCGTGGAGTGGCCAGGAGAACCTGCCTGGGGCCACCTTCTCCAGGGGAAGTACCATGGGAGGTCTTCAGTACTCCTGTCAGACACCACCTTTCAGTCACTTCTTTGAGCAGCTTCTCCAGCCCATCCAGATGTGCAGATGTGTCACTTCTTGAACCCAATGTCATCAGCTGTGTGTTGTCACAGTTGCCTGAGCCCAGGCAGCACAGGGAAGTCACCATCAAGACAGGAAATTCACTGCTGACTGCCACGGGTGGAAGACCCACTTGGATGAGTCCTGTGTGTGGGGAGTTATCACTGGGTCTGGCAGAGTCTCTCTCATGTCTGGGTGTGGCTACAAGTCACCTCTCACAGTGTGCAGGACTCTACCATCCCACCTGAATCCCAGATCTCTGAGCCCACTCCTAAGGGGTGTTTGTGTGTGGTGGGGGGAAGCCCCATGCTTGTAATGAGCAGAAAATGCAGCCAATAGATCAAAAGGAAGATTCCAGAACACTGATCCCACCTTCCTGTGTGTTCTGCTACTCATTTACCTTCAAACCACCAGCTTATGTGGCTCCTTCTGCTGCAGGAACAGGTGAGGGTAGATCTCACCATCTCCCACCACTCCTACCCCCTCAGTCCCTGCCCATGGCTGTTCCCCCTGGCAAGGTACCAGGCAGGCTCTGCAGGTGCTGAACCAGTGTGGAAGAATGCCCAGGCACTGTTCAGCTCCCCAGCGAGACAGAACAAGCAGGTTTCATTAGAAGGAGGCAGCAGCAGTGGGAGGAGAAATGTGCCCTGATAAGATCTCACGTGGCTGGCGGCCTCCTCAGAACCCGGGCTTGCTTTGTGCTTCCACTACCCTGTGAGCAGGCTCTGCTTGGCTCATCTGGAATGTGCTGCCACCACTGTCCCCCGAACATTTTTCCCCTTGTCCCACTCATCTGTGCCAGACCCACCTGACTCCACGGCACTGCTGGGACCTGCTGCCCTGGAGGAAGAGAGGACAGGGATCCCCCAGGCTCAAATTTGGATCACCCACAGCCTTCAGTGGAAGGCCCAGTTAGGGGAAGTGAAGGACGGGATGTCCACAACCCCCACACCATTCTTGGGGAGAACGTATCTCCTGAGGTCCTGAGCTTGGGAAGCTGGAGATGATCTTTCACATCTTGGCCAGCCTACAACTGGATAAGTCCTTAAAGTCTTACTAAGTCTCCCTAAAAAGGAAACTGGAAAAATTCATCTGGGCTATTGAAGACTCAGCGGGTCAAGAGCTCCCTGAGCTGTGAGTCACTAGGTCCTCATGACAGCTACAGGGATGGGGTGCTCCAGGTCCCCTTGGTCCTCCAAGTCACCCAGGGATCTGCTGTGGGGCTGAGCTCCCTGCAGAGGAGACCTACAGAGACCCTTGAAACTTCCCCAGGACAGGAGAAACCACATGCTCAGGGAAAGGAGGTGATGATATAGAGAAAATGAAGAGAAACAGTGACATTGGAGACCTCAAGATCAACAGCTCAAATGTGGGGAGACGACAAAGGATCCCCGGAGAGCCCTCCAGGAGCTCCCACCGCTCTCCAAAGGTCTCCAGGGGGCCAGGCCTGTGCCTGGTCATGCAGGGACAGGGATCCAGTTCATGGTGCTCTCTGTGCTCTCCATCAGGGAACAGCAGGGATAGGGCTGCTCCACAGTGGGCAACAAATGGGAACCCAAGTGTGATCCAGAACACCCAGTGTCCTGAAACCCCAGGGAGCCATCCCAGAGCTTCTGAGCAGAACAGTGGTGATGGGGTCCCTGGGCAGCCCCAGACAAGATCAGATGAACCACGACAGGGACCCCAGCAAGGATCAGGAGGAGACAGAGCTGGGTCTACAGATGAGGCTCCAGCAAAGGTGGGTCCAGCCAGTTGCAGGGTCAGAGACAAACTGGTTGGTCTGGGCTCCAGCCAGCACATGTGACTAGAGACAAGATTCTTACAGTGATGATCCAGGGACCACTGAGGAGATCAGACCCAACAGAGCTTTACCTACACAAAAGCCCAGTCAAGGCCTGAAGAACCAGGGCTGAGCATCACTGGTGCCCCTGGCCCAGCACCTGAAGGTCCTACAGGCAAGTTCAGTTAATGCCTGGTGAGTCCTCCTGAGGTCCTCCCCTGGTTTGGGGATTCCAGCAGGGACTGGAGTGGGCAGTGGGAGCTCTGCTGTGGTTTTGGGTGGGAAAGAAGCACAAGAATGACCATGGGGGCCAAGGCAGCCCCGAGGGAGGTCCCCAGGGTGTGGGGACAGTGACGTGTGTCAGCACTCAGAGGCCCCTCCAGGCTGAGGTGATTAGTAGGTGCCAACCCATTCCCACCCTCTTTCCAGCAGTTCCCTGGGAATAGTTCCAGCATATGATCCCTCCTCTCCCCGTGCATGAGCCGTGCTGGTGGCTGCAGGGACATGCAGTGACACCAGTGAGCACCTGCTCTTCCAGCAGAGCCCGCCAGCTCCCGTTCCCACCTCTTGAGCCTGAGCTCTGATGTGTCCTGGAGGAGCTCCCAGGAGGAGATACACATGGCCACATCCCCCCTGATCCTGCCATCCCCAGCAGCACATGGACACTGACAGGGAATGGCTTCACACTCTGAAGCAGCACTGCAATGGACCCCCTGTTAAAAATGACCTAGAAAAGGATGTGCTGGGCTGGCCCAGGGGCCATGGTGAGCCCCAGCCCTGTAGGGCCAGGGTGGTGTGGTGTGGCAGGGTTCAGGCACTGAGGCTGTGAGGGAGAGCCTGGCAAGAGCCTGCCTGGGCCCTGTCAGTCCCTACAGCCCTTCCAGAGCTATCCTGAGAGTGCTGGGATGGGCACCCAGACCCCCACCCTTCCCAGAGGGGTCTCAGACCCAAACCCTGCCTGCTCAGGACATTTTTGGGTCAGCAGAGCAGCAGGGCCTGGGAACCACCCAGCCTGTGAGGCATCAGCTGGGGAATGGATGAACACAGCAAGGTCCTGTGGGGACTGGGAGCTCAACCCACAGGGGCAGGACACGTTTCCTTGCAGGAACCTGCCAAAATGCCTTCAGGATGAAGGGAAGGCTTGAAAAAATTGAGGGTTTTATTTAAAACCAAACCAAACCAAACCAAACCAAACAACAAACAGGACCAAAGTAGCAGTTTCTGTTTTGCTGCTCTCAGCAAGATCCACGTTTCCAACTCTCTCTCCCAGCAGTGACCACTGAGTAGCAGCTATAACCACAATAGACCTTGCTCATGAAAATTGGATATTTATCCTTCCTAATACTTGAATGCACATTATTAGGAGGTAAATCTTCAAAGATTTTGCATGTTAAAAATGTGAATTTGCTTTTCCCTCCCGGTGCTCATAAGCTGAAAGCTGCTCAGGGCAGTCCACAGTGGCTGCTTGGGGTTTTTTTTAGCCCTTTTTCGTTTTTACTGTTTAAAAACTCGTCTCCTTGTGACCATGACAACAGTTTTGATTTGATTTTTTTTCCTTCCTCATCCCCTTTGAACAGCCACAAAGCCAGGGAACATTGGAAAGCTGGGACAGCAAGAAGTAAAACACCCCAGTCCTTTCTGGACAGCTCAGTGAAAGAAAAACACCACAAACTCAGTAAACCCCCTCAAATGATCCCGAGACCAGCGTAAGAAGTTTTACAAAATGTAAAAACTTTCCACAGAAATCTGGATTGAAAAAAAAAAAAAAAGTATTTTAAATTTTTTTTTCTACTATTTTTAGATGCTCTCTCCCATGGGCAGGACATGGGGAGTCAAAGACCAAGGGAAGATGCCTGAAGGGGTTTTGGGAGCCAGCTTTTGGGAACAAGGATCAAACCTCCTCTGTGGAAGCCGGGTTGGTTTTAGACCCCCAGGAAACACAGGCAGATGGAGGGAGAATGGGATTTTAGGAGGATTTTTTGGCTTCGCGTGGTCTTGTGACCATGGCTGGGGCTGCCATGGAACACAGCAGCTTTACTGGTGACCCTCAAGGAACTGAAGGGGACAGTCTTGTGTCAATGGGCTGAGATGTGCTGGCCACCACTCCAAGCTGTGGTGTCCCCAAGGCTCCCTAAGGCTCCAAATGCAGAATGACCCCACTGCACGTGGCCCTGGGCACAGCAAAGAGCTTTTCCCCAGTTCTGCATTTCCCAGGAATTGCGTAAAAAAAATCCACAAGTCAATATCAAAAGAGTTTTATTTAGCAGTCCCTCACCTCACTGAACCCAGCAATCACCAGGAACCTCACTTTGCCTTCCCCACTGCACGTGGCCACCACTGCCCAGCTCTTCCCAGGGCTTCACCGTGTGGATAATGAAGATGGGGGGAAAAAATGTGCATTGGAGGCTGTGCCACCTACCCAGCCTCCCAGGGCGAGGCTCACTCCGATGGGACGGATCCCTTCAGCGGCACTGATGGGACACCGGATCGGCAGCCCCTCCTGCCCACGTGGCCATCCCGGGTGCTGGGGACACGTGGGGCCAAGCAGAGCATCCCCGGAGCGTGGTGGGTGCTGTGAGCCCGGCAGGGCCTGTGGGTGCCTCCCGATGGGTTCGCGTGTCCGGCGCCGCTCCGTGCTCTCTTCTCCGTAGCCCACAGTACACTCATCCATAAAGTAGGAAACACTACACCCTGCAGTGCTGTTTAGTAGTGCTTTCTACTTTATGGGTGACTGCACTGTCTCTCAGTCGCTGTTGGTGGCTGCTGTCCTCGGCGTGGAGCTCCTTCCCCCACACTGCCACACCCCACGTGGCCTCCTCGTGGGGAACCTCTGGCCTTGGCGCAGCCACAGACGGGAACGGCAGCTCTGCTGCGGCCCCAGGACAGAGAGCCTCTGGCAGTGTCACCATGCCAAGCATGAGGGACATCCTTATCCCAGGGGCAAGACCCTGCTTGCCCTCCCTTGTCTCCCCAACCCCCCCATCCTGAGCACAGGGGACATCCTCACCTTTTCCCCATAGGTGAGACCCTATCTCATACCCCACAGTCCCACCTCAAGCCCCATCCTGGGCACAGGAGACATCCTCACTTTTTCCCCAAGGCAGGGAGGCCGCTTAATACCTCATCCTGGTCTTAGGGGACAGTTTTGACTCGTTGCCAAAGAAAGGACACCACATCAGACCCCGTCCTGGTCACAGGAATAAGCTTTCATTTGTCTCTCAAGGAGGGACTCCACCTCAGACCCCAGCTGGGTCACAGAAGACCCAAATGTCAGGTCCTTGTTGGTGGGGACCCCACACCAAGCCCCATCACCCCCTCTCAAACCTCATCCTAAGTACAGAGGGTGTGTTTGCTTCGACCCCATGGGGACACCTCCACCTCACACCCCATCCCATTCCCAAAGGACCCCCTTGCCTTGTCCCCACAGGGGAGATTCCATCTTTAACTCCATTGCTGCCCTTCAAACTCCATCCCAGTCTCAGAGGACCCCCATGTCTGGACCCCAAGGGTGAGATCCCACCTCAAACTCCATCTTTGTCCCTCAAATCCCATCTGCATCGCAGAGGGCCCACCATACCACGTCCCCATGAGGGGACCCCACCTAAATGGCACCCTGGCCACAGAGGGCTCCTCTGCCTTGTGCCCACCGTGGCGAGCCCACAGCAAATCCAGTGTGGGCCCCCCCTGCACTGCCTTGTCATCATGGTGGAGATCCTATGGCAATGGGTCCCTCTTGAAATGTCCTCATGGGGACCCTCCTGGTTCTCCCATCCTTTACTGAAGTCCCCTTTTCCCCATCCTCTGCCCTGAGGCCACAGGAGCTCCCTGTCCCGGTGCTCCCCTTGGGCCCCACCTCATCCCATCTGCTAGACACACAAGAGATCCTTCAGATGCTCCCACAGCCCTTTGGGGTCACCTGCAGGTTCCCACGATTGAGACCACCCAGCCCCAAGAGCCTCACCTGCCACACCAGCCTCCACGTCCACCCCGTCCAGTCCCGGCCGCCACCAAAAACCCCCCGGGCGTCACTTCTGCTTTGGGCAATTCCCGCCTCCGCCCCGCTGCCAGCACGGCACCTCCTCCCCTGCCACCCCACCGTGCCTCCCTTGTGGGGAGGACCCCCTTACCTGTCCTTGGCCCCTGGCACCCACTGCCCCCCTGGCAGTGGCATCAGAGCCACAGCTGCCAGTGCCCCCGGACACCCCACGCTGCTCCTCCAGCACGGCCCGGGTGCCTCAGCGGGTCCCCGGTACCGGGTGGGCGCGGGTGGCCTTCGCCGGGTGCCGATGGCCCACGCTGGCTGTGGGTGACCCACGCGGGTGCCGGTGGCCCACACCGGGCATGGAGGTGAGTGCCAGGTGCTGGTGGCCCAAGCCAGGTGCTGGTGGCCCAAGCCAGTGCTGGTGGCCCGTGCTGGGTGCTGCTGCCGGTGTCGTGGGGTGCTGCGTGGGGTGCTGACCGGGGAGCAATGGGCCCCTGCGGGGCACGAGGCTGCTTTTAACCCCATCCTGCCCACGTGGCCCCACCACAGGAAGAGCCGTGGCTGTGGAGCAGATAACGGTGCCGGTCCCACCCAGCGCCGCCCCGCAGCCCAACCGCAGCCGGCCCAGCACCGAGCCAGGAAGCACCAGCCGGTTACGCTCTCTTGAGCTTTGCTGCTGACAGCAACAAACATGTTTGTGGAAAAAAAAAAAAAAAAGAAAGAAGAAAAAAGAATAGAAAAAAGAAAGGGGGGAAAAAAAAAAGGTGTTTGCACAGGGTGACAGTAACCGAATCCACCTCCCATGGCTCCTCGGCTGCACCATGGCCCCTCGCCCCATCCTAGTGGTGGGACCTGCATGGGGGCAGTTCCTGCCCACAGAGGGTCCAGCAGCCGGTGGCAGGAGCTGCAGGATTCAGGAGCTACCTGGTAATTGGGGTGAAGCACTGGGGACACAGGTGCCAGCGAGTCACAGGCCCTAAACCTGTGCTTTAGGAAACACAGGGCACAAGAGGCTTCCTGGAGTCTCTCACCCCCTCAGAGCTCTGCAACACCAAACTTCCCCTGGCCCCAGGCAGCTGTAGCAACTAACAGGGATGTGAGGTCTTGGGAAGAAGACTGAAAGCTGGCTTTGGAGGTTGGCACATCCAGGTCGCAATGGCCCTGGTGACGGCACTGGGATGGTGCTGGAACATGGAGCAGGAGGATTATGCACGGCCAGCACCACCCCATTCCAGTGCCAGGGTAAGCCCACCACCAAACTAGATCAAAACCTACAAACTAAATCCCCAAAAGTGACCATAAATGTTGTCCCCTGCACTGGTTTTCATGTGCCTCTGCAAAAAGTTTCTTTTTAGGCCAATGCGATTGACTCTCAACATTGATAATCTGGACAGAAATGTATAAAGAAACGGTGCTGGTGAGGTTTGCAGGAGCCAGGGGGAGAGCAAAGCCAAAAATAACCAAGCAGCAGCACCGTCAGAAGTGATTTGACTTGAGCTGCATGTGTGCTGATGGCAGCAGGTAAAGGAGGCTTTAGGAGAGAGGAAATTGGTTGGGAAGCCCTTTCCAAACCAAGGCTGAACTGGTGGAAATTTCAGTGGGAAAAAAAGCAAACAGAACCCCGTGCCTTGGGCTGCCAAGGGCTGCCCTGTCTCCCACCCTTCCCTGGCCCTGTGCCCATCTCCATCTCTTATGGTCATGGGGGTGGGTTCCCTGTGCTGGAGAGAAGCTCAGCAAGGAGTGTAAGTGCTCCCAGGGCCCTTTTGGCAGCTCTGAGCTCAGGAGCATCACGCTGCCTTGCCAGAGGCCGATGGTAGGCAGCCACCCATCCATGGCAGAGGCCACTACATGCAGGCTGTGCCCATGGGGTAGCCTCCTGATGCCAGGGGACTTCGGGTACCTCCCAGACTGGCCCTCCTGGGGACCTGAAACATGCAAATACCACTTTTGGTGTGAATCACAGAATATCCTCATTTGGAAGGGATCCACAAAGATCATCAAATCCAGCTCCTGGCCCTGCACAGGACACCACAACAGTCCCACCCTGTGCCTGAGAGCAGATTATTGCCAACCCAGAGACCATTCTGGAGACATCCCCCAGTGCCATCAGCCACCTCAGTGCCATGGGACAGTCCCCAGCAGTAGTGGGTGCCATCACAAGGGGTGAAAGCTGCACAGAGTACAGGCAACCATGCTCTTATAGCAGAGGAAGGAGCCTTTTGGGGGGGCAACCAGAGAGAGATTTGGCCCCAGAGGTGCTGCTGAAAGACTTTCCCCCTGTGACCCAGGGTCAAGACCGTGCTTCTGGCTGATGACAAACCAGACCCTGGTAAGTACTGCAGGCTGAGAGGAGGGCACAGGGTGAGAAGTCAGGCCCAGTGAGGAAACCTGAGTTTAAGGCTGACGATGAGGCAAAGCAGGATGAAGATATTTCCCAACAGAGGCGGCTGGGGAAGATTGCACCCAAGGACAAGATGTCAGGGGAGAGTGAAGCATGTGGCCAGAGCTGGGGATGTGCAGGATGTGCAGGGAGGGAGCTGTGCCTTCCCAAAATGGGCTCCCCAGCAGAGCCCTGCCCAGCACCTGCCTGTGCTGCTGAGGGGCCATGCAGGGGGGCCACAGGCGCTTTCCCAGCAGAGAAGTGGGGGGAGGTGACGCTTCCTCTTTCCCCAGCCCAGCACGGATGGGGGATATGACATTTTGGGTCCTGAGCTGGTTTCCTTCTGCCTGCGTGGGTCTCAGAAAGGAGGAAATCAGCAGATCTGGTTCCTTGGGCTCTGACAAGGTCTCTGAAAGTCTCCAACTGATGATGAACTTGCCGCTTTCCCCAGCCGTTGGTTAACTTTACTGGCCGGCAAACAAGACTGCAGGAATTCCTACTCCAGCCCTCTGCTATGGATCGTTTGGTCCTGCTCCACTCATGTCTGTCTGAAGGAGCTCCAGGAACTTTTTGGGGTCGGCGGAAGCTGAAACAGCTGCATTTCTTCCCCTGGTAACAGCATGAGAATATCCGGTCCCCAGCTTTCCCAAAGCCCCTCTCCACACTCTGCCCACCTGCTTGGCATCTCCTGGAGGCTTGCTGATGGACCCCAGGCTGCAGCTCCCTGGGACAAACCATGTTCCCCCGAGGCACCGCTCCCCCGCTCTGCCCTCCCCCGCCCTCATCTCAGGGCACCTGGATGCAGGTCAGACACTGCTACGCACCCCAGAATTTCCTGTGCATGGAGCACTGCAGGTGCCTCGTTGCCACCCTGCAGCACTGAGGTCCCCTCCGCCCACAGGGCTGTTCCTTTTCCAGTAACTCTCCCAGTATCGGGGAGTGCAGGGGAGCAGGAGCCCGGGGCTGGGGCAGCGGAGCTGCTGGGCCCAGAGCACGGCAGGGGGAAGGGCTCTTGTCAGGCTGTGCAGCCGAGGCGCTGTGAAAGCGCTGATATTTCTTATCGGCCTTGCAGCCACTTCCCCTGCTCGCCTGCGGTTACGGCGCTTGCTGCCGGCAGGGGAAGTGCTGCCCTCAGCCCCAGGGCTGGGAGATGAGCTGCTGCCGGCACCTCAGCCTGGCCTGTCAACCCTGCTTGGTGTTGGGGACTGGCAGCTGCCCCACCATGCTCACATGATTTCCATCCATCCAG